>VZRO01000111.1:411795-452910 GCA_013397915.1 Daphoenositta chrysoptera | reverse complement strand
AACACTTTTCCCCTGGAGAAGTTTCTAAAGAGACTGAATACGGCAGAACAGGCTGTCTTTTAAATAGACTGCCTCTGGCTGCCTGCCAGCCCCTCGCTGCAATTTGAGATCCCAATGACACCTCAGCTTGACTAGGTGCCAGCAGCGAGGGCCCTATCAGTGCGCGCTCGGGCCGTGGGGGTGGGGTGCGCAGCTCCTGACTTCTGGGCTTCAAACCCCGGGCAGTGATCNCAGGGCAGCCTGGGCTGCAGGGAGTCTGGGTGGGAGAGGTCAGGGCTGTGAGTTTGGGGAGGAAGTGGGAGGTAGAGCTAGCAGGGGCTGATCCTGCGTGCTGGGGGGGCGTGGACCCCCGTCTGGTGCCGGGGGAGCGGGCTGGGGACCCTGGCAGCAGCCATGCGCTCCAAAGGTGAGCGCAGGAGGAGATGGCTGGGTGCCTGCCAGGGAGCCACTGTCGCCCGCCCGGGCCCAGGAAGGAGCCTTTGTGTGTGCAGGGTGCCCAGCCCTCCTCTCCTGTCCCTCTGCCCCTGGGCTGGGTTTAAAACCGCAGTGAGGCTTTGCCCTGTGCCGGGGTGAGCCCCTGACACCCCTAAACAGCAAGGGTTAACGCGGCCGGACAATGAGCAGAGGGAGGGCTGGGCTGCTTGTAAGGACTGTGTTAGATTCCTCTTTGGAAAAGTTCGCTGTTGCTTAGGGCATGCCAGAAAAGAAGGGGAATTTTGCCATGTGAAGTCCAATTTGCACGTTTTAGCTCATTCTTCTGCCTCTTGCCCCGCACAAAATGGGGAGAGAGAAGAAAGGAAAAAAAAAAAAAAAAACCAAAAAAGCGCTTTGCAGTGCTCATCCCCTGTCCTGGGCAGCTTGGGGTTTGTTGTCTTTTGTTCCACCGCTGCATTCTTCAGGGTTACAGCTCTCCCGGCCCTGGTCCTTCTCCCTTGCCTCCCCTGGTTCTCATTCATCGCTAGGAGCGGGGAAGCTGGAAGCGGAGGGAAGGGAATCTCCAAACCTGGGGTGTGCAGCCCCCGCAGCTGTGCTCAGGGGTTACACCTGGAGCAGGGGGTGAGCTGAACCACGAGTGGGAGTCTGCTCAGAAACTCAAGCACGGGGGCATCTGCCGGGGCAGTGGGAAATTCAAAGGGATCAGCTAATTCTGAGTGAGGTTTATGTGCGATTCAAGTCAGCCCCCCTTCCACACAGGCACACACTCCTCCAAAGCTTCATATTCCCCAGGTTTCTTTTTAGATCAGTCATCTGTGCAGCTGCATTGCATGGATTTTGCCACTAGAATGCACCCTTATCTATGGTAAGAGGACGGATGGTTGCTTAAAAGCATTAACTCCTTCTTCTCCAAAATTTCCAGTTTAAGGTTTTTTTTGCACCTCTTAGGTGATCCTTGTTTTACTGCCTTTCTACCCCATGTGGACTCAGGAGAAAAGATCAAATTCCTCCTGTTGTTACCCCTTGCCCTTCAAAAAAGAAAGCCACATTTCTAAGCTTGGTTGGGTGTTTCTTTGCTTTTCTTTCTACCAAGAGTTTTTCCCGAGATTTTATTTATTACTACCTGAATCTCTGCTTAGATCACAGTTAACTGCAAAAAAATAGGCACCTTTAAGGTACGAAAAGCACTCCCCAGGGGTTTTATCTAGAAGTGCTTTAAAACGGTTTCTCCAGTTGACACTTAGGACTTTTACAGCATATTAATTGCATCCTGCCGCTGCTTTTTATGAGAATCTGCCACTGGTCTGAATGGGTGCTTTGCAGAAAATAGCACCAGGCAGAGAGTGAGCACTGTTCACCTGGAGATCTGGAAGCACTTTGTGAGAGGGCTTAGGGCAGGAGAAAAATGGCTTTCCTCATTCTCTCATGCACCCTGCAAGAAACAGAGTGCCCCATATTAATACCTGGTACAGAGACAGTGAGAGTATCTGGAGGGGTGGAGGAGAGGTTTCACTCCCACTCCTACCTGCGAGACACAAAATGGTGAGGCATGTAGAGAACTGCCTCCATCAAGCCCAGCTGCAAGCCCTGGCATGGGAGGCTTGGGCACGGCTGGATTGCCACGGGGCAGAGATCCTGCGAGGGATCCCAGAGGAAGCTGCTCTAACTTAGGGCTGTCCGGGAAATTTCTCTCGGGCCAAAACCCAGGTCGTGTGAAGTTGTCTTGCAGCCACCCTCATTTCACTCCTGTGCTGTGCTGTGCTGCGAGGACACTCATCCACAAAAACTCGCCTGGAAACTGAGTTGTATCCTCAGCTAGAGGATGAGAATATTTTAGCCATGAGAGGTGCCCTCTTGGCAGGTTTCTCCCCATTTTATGAAAGCAGTCTCAGCCATGGGGATCTTAGGGCTACCACCTGTACTGAACCACTGAGCCCAGCAGCTGGGATGGGGTTGCAGATGACCCTCTGTCATCTGTCTGTGCTCTCCATGCTCTTGACAAGGTCTGTCTTCATGGCATCTTCTGCTGACACCAAAAAACCCCCTGGGAACATAAGACAGCCACAGGACAGTGTGCAGTGTACTGCTGGCCGTGAGCTGTAGGAGAGCCTGCAGCTAAAAAAGATCACATTTCTCCTGCCTTGTGCTCTTCCAAGGGAGATCACAATCATGTTTTATGTTTATAAGATATGCTCTCTTACTTCGAGGGAGTGAACAGAGAGCGTTCAGAGGAAACCAACGTTTCTGTTAGTGTCTTCTAGTGTATTTCTTTGCTATAGGTTCTGTGTGTTACATACAGCTCTGCTGCAAAAGGAGAAATAATTATTTGGAAAGCAGTTACTGTTCTTAACATGTCAGGTATGTTACACTTCATTATGATAGTCTCAGTAATATGCAAAAGCAGTGACTTTCCTGGGTATGATACAGAGGATGAAACACATACTTTAATCAGTTTGGGCTAATCTGTGTGTTTTGGAAGCACTTAGAACATAAAAAAATGTTCAAACAACCTAGGAAGATTAAGACCTGAATGACAGATACAAAAGTAGGATAGTTTTTTTCTTCTCCCTCCAAAACCACTGTCCGGTTTTTGTAGATCTGAAACTCATTAGGAAAATAGTGCTTATACAGGAGAATGTATAATTTTTTCATGAGCAAGCATTAAAAAACACTGAATAGTTGTGAAATCAGGTGCCTGAAGCATCGTTCTGAAAAAAATAAAAAGCCAATACTTCTACAATCCTTGGAGGAAAACATGACAAGCAACAAAAGTGGAACTGATGGGACAAGTCTGAGACAGAAGTGCAGAAAGGAGAGATGAGCACCAGCAGGAGGTGCAGATATCGACACAGTATTTCAGTTTGCACGGAGTCTGCGTTGAGTGCCAAAAGTAAAATGTGATTTCTTCCCAAGATGCTTGTTCTTCCCTTGGACAGTACCTTCCTGTTTGCGATGATAACCCCAACAAGTGTTGGCAGCTTCATGCTGGGAGCCCCTTTCCAGCAGGATCCAGCAGCCCATCCCGCAGCAGTGGATGTAGTAGAGCTAGCGAGGGCTAGGTGGCATACTGGATACGTTGGAGAGTCACCTCCAAGGACTTCCTTCCACATCCAGCAAGGGTTAGGCTGAACGAAATTATCTCTTTGCAAGCAGCTTTCTGTGTCATTAAAAAAACAAAGCAACCGATGCTTCCAGTGAAGACAGCATCAGTGTTTTGCTTTCTAACACGCCTCATGGGGGTATCAATTTTAAACCGCATGTAGAAATGGAGTCTCCCCCCACCAGATCAGCGCCTGGGTGTTCTGCAGGGCTGTGTTGGCTCTGTTTCACATTATCAAGGCTCTGCTGCCAAGATTTCCAGTGGTGGAGGGTGACTGGGGTGCCTCCACCTCCCAGTGGCCCACCTGGGTCAGCTTGAGCTGCAAAGTGGGGGGATTCAGTAAGCGAGGGACATCAGATCCTGGGCATCAGGAGGTCCTTCCTCAGAGACTTTCCCAAGGACTGAAGCATAAAGGCTATACTGGATGTTTAAATGATAAAGGCAGAAATAGCTCAGGGGACAAATTCCTCTTGCCTGAGCACAGACAAAATTAATTTCTTCTGCTAACGGGGGAAAGACAGATGTTTCATCATGAGCAGACAACAGAGGTTCCCCTTTGCACCTTCCTGGCCGGAGTGGAGAGCAGAGGTCGTTGTGTTGCTGGTGGCCCTCAAGGACCCGAGTGTGGGACAAGCGATTCAGTGTCCCTCAGCACTCAGTGGCACTCAGTGCCTGGCCCAGCAAAGAGCAGGGCTGTGAGTCTCCTGCCCCGCTGGCCCTGCAATGGCCATGGGCCGTGTGTATTCCTGCTTCCTTGGGGTGTTGGGAAAGTGCAGTCCGGCTCTGGGGAGAGATGCTCGATGACTGGGGATGAGTTGCAAAAGAAGATTCAATTTCCCTTGTCTGTGCAACAGGGTTGCTGAGGCTTCCGTGTCTCAGAGGGGACAGGGTGGACTTAAAGGGCTGTCTTGGTAAGTGGCTGGAGATCTTGTCGAGGTGCTCTGCAAGCTGGAAATATCCATGTGATTCACCCACTTTCCACCTCCACCTTCCCCCGCTTTGTGCTGTCCGCATTGTTTTTTTGTTATTAATTGTTTTAGATTCAGACAATGCCTCTCCTTTGGCCTGAGGCAGACACACTGGCTGAATCACTAAAACACTTTAACACACATCTGCTGAGGCAGCAAAACTCAGTATCTCCTTCTCTCTTTTTCTGCCTCTCCAGTATCACAGTCAAAAGGTGACTGAGACACAAAGTAGATCTGAAATTGGCTGAAAAGGGAAAGTGCTCCCAGCTGAAGTGCAGAAAACACCTGCATCTAATAAAAACAAATGAGAAACATCATCAATAACCAGGAGAAAAAGTAGTGTAAATAAAGGAAGAGTATAAATTCAGATGGTCTCTGGGAAACTTGAACAGATGCCCTAGTCTGCTGTCTTCTGGAGGTATTGTCAAATTATTTACCTTGTAGTGCAATAAAATCCAGGGGGTTGCTGTGTCTCTCTAGCACAGACTAAGGTGCTCTAGAAACCTTGCTGTGCATGTGGGTGCCATGGTGATGGGTGACACAGAAACACGATAGATTGTTGCTGTGGCAGGAGAGGGCCATCTCCTTGAAGAAGGAGTTGTCCTAGGAAGGATACTCCTTTCTACCTTGTAAGGTTTGATATGTTCTAAGTATTTGGATAATGATTCAAGGTAGAAAATATGCTCGGAGTTGACTGAGAATCTGCAAGTCCCTCACAGGGTGTGTTGGGTGGAGGTGGGATGTCCTTTGCCTCTGTGGTCATGTACCTGCTGCTGGCCCTGATCAGCAGTGAGGAGTATTTTACCTCGAGGAGATGACTCCTGACTGTGACCTCCCTCCAAGCCTGCTCTGTGCACGTTCATTCCTGAACCTTTGCATAGTGCCTGAGGAGCTGGCATGAAAATAACCTCTTGGAGCCCTGCTGATTTTATTTTTTTCTTTTTTCATCTTTCAACCACTCTGGATTTCCTTCTGCTCTGTGCATGAGCCAAGATGGATAGAGGCTTTTCATCTCTTTTTGTGATGCCATGTGGCTGAAAATGCTCTTGTCTGAATCAATGTTACCACCAGGAACACACAAAACCCCTGTCTGAAGGGCAGAGAGGTGCAATTTTCATGGAGAGTCTCATGGGTGAGTGGTTGGCTGCACCATTGATAGGACTGGGTATGGGTGGTTTGGAGGCTTTCTAGGGATGAGGAAACATGGTCTCTATAACCTGATTCTGAAGAGCTCTCAAAAACCAGCCTATTTCTCCTGCTGAGGTGCTGCAGAAATTTCCAGCGACATCCAAACTACTCTGGGATCTGTAGATAGCAAGTGCTGGCTGTTACCATTTGTATCCTTTTAAATAGGGAGAATTCTCCTGCCTGTGACTATCACACCTTGATTCCCTGCAGAGCTTTCTGCTGGTGGGATGCCTGCGTGCAGCTGTCTGCATTAAATACCCACCGTGAGCAGTTGTATTGTTCAAAGGACAATTAAAGTCCTCACCGAATTAATCCAGGCTGCAGCTTAGAGCCTCAGCTTCCCTGATGTGAGAGGAAAATATTCTGTCTCCATCCCATCCCAGACACGTGCATGGAGCCTCATCCCTGAAGGTCTGCAGAGTGCTGTAAGGTCAGAAATGCGTGTAGCATTTCGGGGTCCTGCTGAGACACCGGGGACAGCAGGTTCTGTGATGGTGGTGCTGGCTCATGCAAGAGTGGATGGAGGTGGACCCAAACCCGAGGGGCCCTCAAACCCTGCTTGGATACATCCTCTTCTCAGCCACCAGTAACTGGCCTGGATGTGGGCTCATGATTATATCCCTGAAGTAATTCCCTGGACTTCTCCTTACCCCCACTCTATAATTATTCATAGTTATTTTCTAATGGCTGTCCTACCACTTGTTTTCTTTCTGGCTTTCTTTTTCTTCCGAGTAATGAAAACACATCAATGGCCTTTCTCCAAGAACAGTTATTAAAGCCATCACCCCTGCCTATCCCCCCTCCCCTCGTTTAAAGCCTATCAAGCTCCACTGGATTTGTGGCCAGAGTTTGCATCAAATTACTATTTTAGGGTTGCCAAAATAAGCACAACCAGAAAGAGGGGAAGGGGGGGGGGCAGGGGGAAAGAAGAATAGGGAGAGAAAGTTATAATCTTCCCAGATCACTATTAATTACATTTATAATAATTATACTTTTCCAGACGGTTACACTGCTGACAAGCAGGAGGATCAGCTCTTGCAGGGCAACCTGTGTGTGTATTTTGGCCTTTGCTTTTCCTCTACAAGAAGTCCTTTGTGACTTGCAGCTGCTGCTGGGACACCTCTGTCCCCAGTGGGATGGAGAGGACAATGTGCATGTGCAGGGAGCACGGATGGCTTCGCTCCCTCGATGACAGAGCTTGCTCCCACAAACAGGTCCCAGCTTGACTTGCCAATTTGCCACCTCCTCTGAGGCTGAATTTCAGTTTTGTTAACCCAGTCCCCAGGACAGCAGAGGTGGGGTGCAGGGTGCGGGACTGGGGGTGATTGTCTCAAGCTGTTGCTCAAGGCTAAGAAGTGTTAAGGGGTGCTCTCTTGTGGCTCTGGACTGAGTTGTGCCTCCTTCTGATCTCCTGGGAGCATGCTGGGATCTAGTGGATGAACACAGCGATTGGGAGTAGCTCCCACAAGTCAGACTGTTCCTCATGTGTCAGAGGAAATTTATTTATTTAAAGGGGTGTAGCAATCAGGGAAGAGAACAGAGATGTCAAAAGGCACTTTGCTTTTCTTCAACCAGCTCCTTCTTCTGGTGCCTCTCTCTGAGGCCACTGTCTTCCCCAAGTCTCCTGCAGTGCTGAAATCCCTGACAAGGGTCTCCCTTGCACTGCAGCCGAAGTTATTCTCTCCTCTCTTTGCCTTTGCTTGACATTTCCTGCTTAACACCCCATCTCCTATCCTAAGTCAGAGGTGTGAGGACCCAAATACTCATCAGAAGCAAAATCTCAAAGACATTAAAATAACACATTTTGTCATTGACCCAGTTATCTCCATTTTCAGAGCTCTCTTACTTCAGATACATCAGAACTTTGGATCTCGCATATTCTCACCTGTAATGTGATATATTTTATGTCTTCTTCCAAATGCCCTCCCTAAAACTGTGTATTACACAGGCCCCTCAGTGAAGAACAGAAACACCCTCTTACTAGTGGGGAAACATTTCTATACAACATCCACTTTGTCTGCAGCCTGTGAATCCTGATCCTCAAGGGTAAACTAAAATAATACCGACTCTTGAACTAAAATTCATAACTCTCCTGCCTGTGACAAATCACAGCCTCAACTAGAGATATTAATTTTATGGCATATTACAGCTTCCCCTGCAATTTACCTGTCCCCCAGGATTCTAAAGGCAATAATTATCTCTCCGTCTGTCCATCCAGGACCAACAGCTTTTTTACCTCCCCTTTTCCATCTTCCTCCTCTGCTTTCCAGTTGCTGGCTCCCTTAAGATGGCCAGGCATAGCCATCACAGCAAAGGGACACAGGTGGTGTTTGTGAGCCAGGGACAGCTCTCCCTGGCACTCCTGACAGGTGGCTTGCAGCGGTGGTCCCCTTGCTCTGTCCCTTGTGCAGTAATTGCAAAAGTACACAGAGCAAGAGCTGAAAGGCCCCACTGCCAGTCTGCCACCCTAACCTCCTTGGTGAAGGGAGGCATTTTCTCCCTTTGAACGACCCATCCTTTCCCCTTGTTTTCCCTAGGAAGCATCCTGCCTCCCTTTTCTGCCCTGCTTGCTGCCTGGCAGAGCAGAGCATTGCTCCTGGATGCCCCAGCAAGAGTCCTTGCCACCATCTGATGAGCAGCCCTGGGACACGCTGCTCCACAGGGTTGAGACTGGCCCTAAGGGTTGTTTCACTTCAGGTTAAAGGAAATAATAAGTGGTATTAAACTAGATGTGTTAAAAGTAGTATTCAAGTATATGCCTAACAAAGGTAGTTGAAATCAGAGAAGATAAAATAATCCAGGAAGGAGGTGAGGGAAAACAGAGCCTGTGCCCAGTACAGAAATAGTGAGGCCTTCAACATACAAGTGTATCTTGGTCTCCCAGACTCAGAGCACACATCAAAGGCCTGAACTTGGTCCAAACCATCATTTCAATTCTTTTCCCCCTGCCCCCTCCCTTTTTTCTTTTTTTTGAGGAGCAAATCTCCACAGCCTCTTGTGAACCAAGTTTCACAACCTGGGTCATGTGGCTTTCTCTGCAGCCTTCCTGTTTTCCTTTCACAGCCATGCTGTGGTAGGCTGAGAGAGAGGGAGAGGGAAAGTCAGAGCCACTTACGCCTTGCATTTGTCCTAACTCCTCAGAAAAGTCACTGGGAGGTTGAGTGAAGCACATGGGTCTCACAGCAGGAGCCAGCACCCTCATGGATCTTTGCTGGGAAACAGCATGTGAGCATATGAGTCTTGTGCTCCTGCAGCCTGGGGAAATGTAGTGACTCAACACACTGGTGCCAGTGGGTGACATCGTTGTGTTGGGATGCGTGTGTCGGCATCAGGAATTAATTCAGCATTCGCCCTGCATGTCAGGCTGACAGGAGCTGGCTCAGACCGAAGGCGCGCTGCGGCACGCGTGACGGCGCGTCTTTGAGGGCACTTCTTGCAGTGGTCCCCCGAAAATGCTGGCCAGCTGTGTGCTGCTTGGCAAGAGGAGGGTGATGCCAACAGGGCAAGAAAGCACAGCCCTCCTACAGAAGAAAATCCCGGGAGAGCTGCTCCGTAGCTGTGGGTTGTGCATTCCACTGGGATCCACGGGCCTTTGGTCACCATGCCTCTGTCTGAAACAAGTCTGGTATAAATGATGCCTTAAAATATTTGGCTTCCTCTAGGGCAGTTAATTTTCACATTTCAGATGGGAGCCTGAGATTGAACCAGGGAGTGCAAAATGGGCAACAGATGGTTGAGGGCTCAAGCTCAAATGTAGACCAACTTGACAGGGTAGACTCAGAGGACAGTGCCATAAAGAGCAGGCAATTTACAATAATTAGGAAGAGGAGCAGGGATCTCCCTCTCCTATGGCATAAGGGAACTGGAGAACCCTTTCTTGGTCACATTTGGAAAGACCACAATTAACAAGCATTGTGGCAATGATGCCAGCTCTGCCAGCATTCATATACCAGAGTGATGGATTCTTCCTCAGGACAAGAACTTTATCCGTGAACAAAATTCTCTGCATAAATTTCAGCCAAAGGAAAAAAATCGTTCCTCCCACGTGCCTTCATTTTTATGGCCCATTTGCACTCTTTTTCCGGAGTTTTCAGCAGCCTCTTCAATCTTCCTGGAGAAATCCCTGAGGACAGTCTGATCCAACATAAACTTTACTGTAGCAGCTTTCCCAGGTGACTGGCTCCTGTAGCTATTTTCTGTGCTCTAGCTCTGCCTGAAGTCGCTACTTCTTGCCAGATCCTTGATGCTTTTCTGAGGTCTCCAAGTCCTTCTGTGTGAATAGCACGTTGCCTGATTTCCCATCTCTTCCTTGATGTCCTTCTTGTCTGCCTCTTAAAATCTCACCTTTCCAGAGCATGGACGGAGTTTTCAGATCTTGTATGTCACACTCTCCGCGGAAACTTTCCAAAATGCGAACATATTTCAAGTGTAATGGTGCAAGATTTTGGAGGAGATCACAGTTAGAGTCAATAAGACCTTCATCTCATCCTCAACTTTACTGGCACTCGTAGAATCATAGCACAGTAGAATTGTTTGGGTCGAAAGGGATATTAAAGGTTATCTCATTCCAACCCCCTGCCATGGGCAGGGATACCTTCCACTAGACCAGGTTGCTCAAAGCCCTGTCATGCCTTGAACACCTCCAGGGATGAGATATCCACCACTCCTCTGGGCAGCCTGTTCCAGTGCCTCACCACCCTCTTAGAGAGGAAATGAAAACAACTCCTCCAAATGAATGTAGTAGCCTATCCTTGCAGACTCCATCTCATCTCTCCTTACACGTTTAAAAGTTGATTGTCTGGTTGAAAGTAGTTGTGAAGCTATTTTGTGGTTAAAGTTGGTTGTGGAAGATCTGACATGTTCCCAAATCTGAGTTTTGGTGGATGTTGAGAAATCCTGTCCTTTCCAGGGTCGGTTGACCGAGTGGTTACTGCTTCAGTGTTCACAGTGTTCCTCCAAAACAGCCTGGCTTTTGTGCCTTGGAGTCCACTGCTTTTCCAGCAGGCTTGGGAGCCCTTTGGCTGGTGGCTGCTCAGCTTCCAGGACCAGGCTGCAGCCTGCGTGGGGTGTCTTAGACTCAGTCATGCCTGCATCTGTTCCAGCTGATGGATGAGCCAGAAAGGCCACTCTTCTAGCTCAAGAGTTTGCTGGAGATTGGCCCTAGATAAAGTTTGGACTTGGGAATTCTGTTCCTGGAGCTGCCTGGCTACAGTTTTAACCAAGCATGATGTGTGGCTGCTGAGTTACAGTCACTAGTCTTTTTCTCTCTGCCATAACCTGTCTCCATAAGCACTGAGAGGCAAGATCTACAAAAAAAATTCTTACAACAAAACAAACTACCCAAAAAAAGCCAACCGAAAAAACCTCTCTGTTGAGGGAAAAGATTAGTTAAGTGACTACATTTCCTGTACATCAAATGGCTCAGGACATACAGGTTTCCCAGTTTCCAGGGCACCGTAAAATCAAACACAATAGGAAGGGGGAATGGGATTAATGGGAAAAGCGTCATGGTCTGCTCTCAGCCAGAGCAGTCTCACCAAAAGTGATGGGACTGTGCCAGTGAAGACATGAGCAGGATATGGCTTTGAATCTGTTAAATGAGGACATTACCAGAGTACCAGATTACATAGCCTAGTTCTCTGAAACCAGTTCTGCTAAAGTAGAAAGGATTTGTTAGGAGGCTGCAAGGTCAGGAAAGCAAGATTATTGGTTTAGCAACCTTCTGCTGTGCTGGGGACCCCAGGCGATGGTGAGCACAGCTCTGCCCAGTGTTTCACATCTTTTGCTTTGTCATTTAAAGACTTGTAAAAAGGACAACGAGACATTCTCCTTTCTTTCTCTTCAATATTTGCACAGTTGGAGTAATTCTTACTCCGTGCTTTTTTTTTTTCTCCTCAGAAAACAAGTGCTTCAATGCCCTTATTTTCTAAATAAACTGAACATGCCCACACAAGTGCACCCACGAATATGAGCAGCCCAGAGCGCATGACCACAACAACGAACCATTTTGTAGCACAGTCTTCATGAATATCCTGTTCAGACCAGCCGAGCCCCCTGTTCATAAACAGCTCTATAGTTCCTATTAACCAGCAGCCCTCCAGTAATGATCCATTCTGTTCAGCCCTGTACCCTTTGGTGACCTCCCAATAAAAGACCCTACTATTGCTGCGCAGCTTGGCCACAATTAATCAGCGTAGCTCTGGGCTTGCAAATTACTTTCACCGTTGCCAGACATTACTTTCGAGTGACCCTACAATAACAAATCGAGATCCACTGCTGGCAAAATAGTCAAGGTTGGCTTTTTTCTTTTTTTTTTCCAAATACCTCAAAACAGCCCTCTAAATAAATTTTTCCCTATCCATTTCAGAAATTAAAAGGTTTAACCTAAGCACAAAGAAATAGTAATTGGGGCAGAAAGGCAGAGATCACTTTTAATAGGTTAATTGTCCAGTCAGGAAAAAGAAGGAACACCCAAAGTCAGTCTGGAGCATCCAAGTCACAGCTGACATCTATGGAACTGCAGAGTGTGTGTGTCCCCACCCCAGAAGAGGAGGATGTCACCCATCTTGTGCTTGGGCATGTCTCTTGCCTGAGTGATCCCCATCTGAAGGCTTGGGAGATGCTGTGACAGCTGTGCTGAGGAGTGTGATCACAGTTCCATAGCACAGTCACATGCTGCTGCTTGAGCCCCTGCCCTCTTTACCTCCCTTGTGCAAGTGCAGTCACAAACCTCTGTTTGTGCCCCTCCACCCTCCCTGCTCTTTCTGGGTTCGTTTTGCTGTGAATTAGTCACTTTGTCATATATCGGGTAGTTAATTTCCAGCTCTCTTCTTTATCTGGTTGCTAGTTTTCAGGAAAACTGTAGAAATGTTGCATCTTGGAGCACCCTGCAGTGCTGTCAGATTGGGTTGAGATGGGCCAGTGGGTTGAAAAGCTACTGTAAAGTCACGGGGACATGGAAATGCCCATACTCTTAAGCATAAACATGACTGAGCACCATTCAGTCTGTGACGTCTGGTGTCACAGCATTGTGGTGGCATTTTCACTGTGTCCTTCAAAAGCTTCTGCCGAAGTCGGAGTCTGGAATTTGTCCTGTTTCACCTTGTTTTAGCACCTGGGGTTGAAATGAATTTTAAAAGCAGAGAGAAGCTGTCAGAGACTGAAATATTTAGGTTTATGACTTAAACATTTTAATGAAGGACTTTCAAAACTGTATTACAAAAGCTGCAGAGAAGACTACCACACCCTGAATGGGGCTCTGAGAGGCCCTGGACCACTCGATGATGAAGATAAGATAAAGTAACATCTCAGGGCTGGGAACATTCACAAAGCACAAGTTCAGCACCTCCAGGGTGGAGACCACAGCCCCGGGGCTATGGGCTGCCAGGCTGGCACAGACCCTGGCACCAAAGGCTGGGGGGAAAAGGCTGTGAGTGTGTGCTGGAAAAGCCTCTGGTGAGAGGAGCAGTGACCTCCCATCCTCCACTGAGCAGAGCAGCCCAGCTGGGGGCTCTTCACCTGGAGAAAAAGCCACATCCACGTGAAGGACAGAGGGGTGACATGGCCCATCAAAGGCCCACCAAAGGGGTCCCCAGACCCTGCAGCAGAGAGGATGCAGCAGACCCTCAGAGTTGCAAGGGACAGTCTCACACTGGCCCTTGCAAGGGAGGCATGTGGGTGTTCCCACCTGCCCAAAACCTATATTAATCCATGGGATTCTATACTTTTGGGCATGTGGTGGTGTGTCATGGAGACAGGGGACCCTCACCACCAAGAAAACCAGATGGAGGGGAGCAACAAGACCTTGTTGGGACCCTCGGGTGGGTGATGGGCTTCCACCTAACCCCTGTCACCTCTCCTTGTCCCCCAGTCCCCCTCGCACACT
Organism: Daphoenositta chrysoptera; assembly: GCA_013397915.1. Lineage (NCBI taxonomy): Eukaryota > Metazoa > Chordata > Aves > Passeriformes > Daphoenositta > Daphoenositta chrysoptera. Next base: position 439,334 of record VZRO01000111.1, on the reverse strand, counting down.
TCTTTCTCTACTTCTTCCTTTCTTTCTTTTCTCTTTCTTTCCCTTTGCATCTTTTACTATTAAATAAAAGATATCCATTTTTTTGCCCCAACATTTAATCTTGTTTGGTTTTAATCTCGTTTTTGGGAATATTTTGAATATTCGAAGTTCTTTCCGTTTTATACTCAGAGACTTAGTTTTCTTTGCCCTTCTGGGTGTAAACCAGATCGTAACATTTTATTGGCATAGTCAGCAGGACGCCTTTAAAATGAGAATGTTGGTTCCAAAAAAATAACGAATTGCTATTTTTTATGATTGATCATTTTATTTGTGTGTCTGTTTGTTTGTCTGTTTGTTTTTAAGCAAAGTGCACATTGGAAGTTTGTTTTTTTTAATTTTAAGCAAGGTACCTTCCCAGAGAAAAGGAGTGACATTTGGAAATTAATGATAAGGGGCACCCTCTGGGAAGTTCACTCCGTGTTTGTAACCTAACTTTGCAGAACCGTAACTTTGAGACTTGTAACTTTGACGCTTTGAGCTTTGAGCTTTGTAACTTTGTTAAACACTAGGTGCTCTCGAGGTGTAAGGAGTAGGACCTTGGAAAATATTTTATAAGGGGCGCCCCTCGAGAGAGACTACTCCGGTGTGTGTAACTTTGGTTTGGTATAAGAGGCGCCTTCCCAGGGAGAGGAGAGAGTCTTTTGAAAATTAGCTTCACCCAGGGCTACATTCATATGCGTACATTCAAAGTTCTTTCCGTTTTATACTCAGAGACTTAGTTTTCTTTGCCCTTCTGGGTGTAAACCGGATCGTAACAGAAGCACAAAGAGCTGGCACACAGTGGGGTCCTGGCTCTGATCTCTCCAGAGCCACTGACTCACTCTGTGATCTTCAGCAAAGTTGTTGACCTGCTCGTGCTTTGTGCTACACAGCTGGAAAATTGAGGGAAAAAAAAAAATAAAGCCAATGGGAACTTCACTCAAAAGAGCAGATACACAGATTTTCTAAATAAACAAATCACCCAAGCCCTGCCACTCCAGTGTTCCCAATCCTCCTGTCTTCTTTGCACCTTATAGTTCAAGCGAGAAGCAGTTTAAAGTGGAAAATCTGGGGCTGTGTTTTCTTACACATTCTGGATCCTCCTTTAACTGTGAAAATGTTCAAAGTGAAAACTTGACCTGGCAACAGTTTCTGAATGACCTCGCTCTGGCTGTGAAATCCACTTCAGCTTTGCAGGAGCAAATTTTTACAGTCTTCTCTGGTGTAGGAACAAAAAGATTTTTATTATTATTATTATTTTTCTTCAAGAGGAAACTTTATACAGACTGTGTGTTATTCTTTCTCCCAGCACTCAAGGTCAGATCAGCAGTTCTGTTCTCATTGTTCCCCACTCACTTTATATCACCCAAAAAAAAATAAACCCATTCCCTTCTCTCACTGTAGATACCCTACGGCAGCAGAGGGGAAGGACAGAAGCGCAAGCAAACAATGTGACATTTCTGCCATTGCAGCCACACACAGTAAAGACACGTCTGGGCAATGTGATCGTGTAGCTGGAAGTTGCTAATTATAATTGCTACCTCCTAATTCAAAGGAGTAGTGACTCACAGGAACCCTGAGCTATCTGGGCCTCCCGGATCCAAGTTCCTCAGACTACAAGCCATGGCACTGGAGGTAAAGGCCTCCAGCGGATTAACTTCAAGCTGTAACTCAAAAGTGGTCAAAGATACCACTGGTGAAGATTTGATATCAACTTCTCTCCAGCTTGGTAGTGAGTACAGGATCAGAAGCTGTGGCTGAGCATCTGCAGCTCAGCTGGAGCCAACTTGATCCTCCTCAAGCACCCAGTGCCAGAAGCCCTCTGCTGAACACTGCAATGATTTCCTACTGGTCATTTTTGCCAGGCCACTGTAGCAGCACCAGCCATGCACTGGTTGAGAAAGAGCATTTATGTCTGTTGGAAAGGCTTCCCTGTGCGTGACGGTGGCTGTTTGCATGTGCAGCCAACACGCCTCACACCTCGTCAGGACTCACAAGTGCACAGAGCACAGGACATTATTATGTATGTGCCTGCACACTCTCACAAAGCTGAGCCTTGGGTGACAACTAATTCTGAATGATGTGTTAAAAAAAGCAACCGGTACGCAATAAGGACTAATCCTAACTTGAAAAAATACGTCTTTTTATCTCCTGGCGTGGCCCTTGGGCAGGAAAGCCTAGTGTCTGACACTTTCCCCACAGTACTAGGCAAGTCTTAGCTTCAGCTTCTTAGCCTTAGACACTGGGCATAATAAACATTTCCTTTTAGTTGGCCAGCTCATACCTGTGTTTCCGAAGCTTGGCCTGGGGAACAGCATGTCTCATTCCCAGTAAGGGTTCTGGAGGTGACTACCACAGGATGGAGGAGGGAAGGGAATTTAGTGAGAAGCCAAGCTGAACTGACCAGTGCCAGGCAGACTCCAGGGTATGGTCCTTGATCTTTTAGTTACAGGGATATATATGGCCTGCATTTCCAGAATTGTAAATGAGACATCACATCATCAGGGTTGAGAGAGTAACGCACTGAGGAAAGGGAGTCAGGCCAAGGACATATTATGGTATTATCTTATTATTCCTTCACACTCTCTTTCAATCAAACTGTGTTCCCTGTCCAGCACTTTACACATGATTATAGGCTCTCTGGGGGCAGAGGCCATCTCCTAGCTGCATTTGTGAGCTGCTGAAACAATGAGGTCATGTCCTTGATGAGGAGGAATTTCTGCACGCCAGGGATGCTGATGATGCCAGGATGCTCACGGGAAGGGTGAAGGAACACTCCCCTGCTGAGATGCTACTCTGCAGCAGAGTTGAAGGTCTATTTGCTTGTCTCACTTATTCCAAATGGGCAGGGGATTGGTCATGGCCATCTAAGGAATATGTGCATGAGATATTGCAACCAGACAGTTCATTCCTCTGCCCACAGAGGTGTTTCCACACTGGAAAATGCCTCACCTGCATAGGAATTGCCCCTGCCACCAGAAATGACTAAACGTGTAACAAAAATGTGAGGTCTAAGGAATATTGTCAGAAGTCTCTTTAAGGTAATTTTTATTAGGTGTTGGATGTCCTAGCTGAGAGTTATTTTCCCTCTTAAAGGCTAACATAGGAAAGAATCACACCATCAGCTCAGCCCTCCCATGAACTGCCGGCAGACCGTGTTCCCAAGGGGAATGGAGGCAGTGGGATGAGCCACACTAGATTATGGAGTGTGACCAGATGTGCTGAGGAGTTTGTGAAGCCTGTTCTTTGCTACGGGGTTAACATGCATGAGGAGACTGCTGTGGCTGATCCTCCTGTGGAGCTGAGCTCGACGTTGCTTTGGAATCATCTCCTCCTCCCATCTCCACTGCTGTGGGAGGCACTGCTCCATCACTGATGACTTTTGGGGCACTCTCTTTGCTCTCCCTACACTTCCAAAAAAGCTTTTCTAGTGCAACATCTCCAGTGTCCACGCTTGTCTTTCTGTCCATCTAGATGGTGTCATATAGATTTTCCTGCTGCCCACTGTTTGTCCCATCTCTGTGGCCTAGGCTGGCTCAACCATAGAGGCCAAGTGGGGGAGGGAGGGAAGCAGAGCAGTGAGACAGAAGCTGTAGAGGCTTGGAAAGGCTGTTCAAAGGCACCCAGAAGGAATCCCATCTCTGTGTGCACCATTCTGGGCCATGCTCTACAGCCACAGGCAGGCAGTGATGGACAAAGTGCCTGTATGGGGGCATAAGCTGCTCTGAGCTGAACTTTTCCTATGCATCATCCCCAGCAGAGCAGAGCAGTGCCTGGATGTTATGTACCCTCTGAGAAATGGGCAATAAAAATGGCTCATTGTGCCCTGGCTTGTGTCACATGCTGAGCCTATTCACCCCCTGTACTCAGGGACTTGACAGAGGGCGTGAGCTGGTAGGAGAAACACAGCCATCCCTACTCTAAATCCACTTCCATCCTTGTCCTGGGGATTGGAGACTTGGGTCATATTTCTGTACATTCTCCTTAGCCCTGCTGCCTGGTGCAGATAGGACAAGGTCCTTGAAGAGCGACGGGTGTGTTTGCACAGCTACAGATCACCCTGCAGGCTGTGTAAATTGAGGCATTCATGGAAAGCTCACCCACCTTCAGTTCTGCCTGGTAACTTCTTACAAAACCCTCTGAAATCAAAGAAGAAGGAGTCAGGCAGCCCCTGCCCAGGACAAGCCCCAGTGACCAGATGAAAAGGAACAATCCCTAATTAGCAGCCAGTGCAGAGCCATCTGTGCTTATATATAATCCGCTAGATGTGGGCCACGTGAGGAGAGGAGAGCCTGGTGTCAGCTTCTTGTGAAATCTACCGTGATGGCAGGACAGCAGGATAAACTTTTGGGATGCTTTTGGCAGCATGAGAGTGGACAGTATTGTGTGGGCAAAAACAGCTGGGAAAGGACACGGTGGGGAAATTTAGAAGATGTATTGGTGGGGATATGGTTATGTCTGGGATATTTGGCCAGCTGAGACCTGGAGAAGCTGTCACAGTTGTTACATCACAGGTGACCAGGATGGGAGAGAGGAGAATGGGGAGTCCATTGAAACTACGGAGGACAGTAACTCGCAGGGTTTTATCCATGAGGGAGCAGGTGGAGGTAATCTCCACTGGGAACAATCTCACAGTTCATTGCTTCTCTTTTCCTTCCCCTGGAGAAAGGAAAACATGGTTGAAGAGGTCTTCTATTTTGGAGAGAGTTGGGCATTTCACCTGCTTTATCTAAACCTGTCCACATTTTGCAGGGTCTCATCCTGTAGCAACATTTCCACATCACTACTCACAATTTTGTTTTGGTTTTTGTTGTTGTTGCACAGATCTGAACTTCCCAGAGGGAGCAATAAATGACGAAAAGGTGAGGTTTACACTGTGTCCAGATGTGCCTGGTAGACAGTTGTGCAGTGTGTTATGTTTCTGTCTTGCATTATCTCTCAGGTTTTAACCCCAGTGGAGCAGAGCTCCTCAGCAAGCAGGACACTTAGACAGAGGGACAGAGAGAGAAAGCAGCAGCCTTGGAAAATGGTGCTTTGCCCACCAGGTGCTGGGTGATTGCATGAGACAACCCCAGATTTTGATTCTTTTTGTTTCCAGTGTCTCTCTGGAGTTTTGGCCCACTGCAGCCATTTGCACTCACTGATTTTGGTGCTGGCTCCAGGTCTTCCTTCCAGCCGTCAGATTCCCTCCTGCCTGAGGTCATGCTCAAGCCCGAGTGATAATACCACATTCATATGTTTTTCAAAGGCTGGATCAAACTATAGAGGTGACTGAACCTAGGAACAAATGTCCTGTTGTGCACAGAAACAGCGTTGAGCTGATTTTTGATACACCCACTTAGTGCAGCCGGGGTGCTGGCAGGCTGTCTGTGTTTGGTTGGTGCTTTATGGGACTGCAGCAGGGAATGCAAAGCTGTGGGAGGTTGGGTTCTCTTGCTGAGAGCACCATTTGCGATTAAAGCCCATAAAGTGACCAAAGGTTGTCACCTCTCTTTGGCATGAGGTACACAACTAGCCAGGAAAAGGTAGTAACTGCTGACTTTGCCATTTTGCTAGCCTGTTTGCAGTCTTCCAGCTGGCTGTGAGCTCTCACAGTCATGTTGTTCTCCAAGCTGAGTTGTATTAATTGTCTAGAGACCCAGCATCAGCTGCTTTATTGTAGCCCAAACTTGTGACGAGTAATTCGTTTTCTCTTGCTGTAATTGCTGGTAGTAAAACATTATTTCCACTCATCAGAAGGTCACAGGGCAAGAGGCATGCACTCTTTGTAGCTGTTGTGGCAACCCATCAGAGAAGAACATAGTGTTTGAGATTCAAGTGCCCCTGGATTCGTTGGTGCTAAAACTAGCACATGATAACGAAGAAGGATGAGAGTTGACATCTCTTTAGCAATGATTTGTAAGGAAATGGGCCATGGCTCCTACCTGAGGCAGTTTTGAATAGATTTCTAGCTGTGCAGGGGTCAACTCCCCCCAGACTGTCAGTCCTCTTTTCCTATCCCACCTGACATCCATTTTCTGTTGGGTTCCTGTGCTGTGCTTAGGTTTGGTGGGTTCCCTCAACCATGTGGAGTCGAGTGATTTAGCAGCATGTTCCTGTGGTTTGTAGTTTTAAGCTACAAGATTTGTAAGCTATTATAAACAGAAAGGCCCAGCCAAATCTGCCTGACTGAGCTATCAGCATCTCTAGATGTGTAGGAGAGGCCATCCTTCCCTCATGTTTATTTGTAACACAAGGGAAAAGAGGGAAGCATAGTAAAGCTTAGTACCACATAATTTACTGAAGAGTGACAGCTAATTTGCATTTTAGCTAAGACATCCAGCAGCAAAATGCAACTGCTTTCAGACACGCTCCAGGATTCCTACCACATGATCTTGGACACATGGATTTGATGGACAATGAGTTTTGCTGAAGCCCATTACAAATAAGGAAGAAATGTGACAAGGCTCCAAGGATGTTTTGAGTGTTTGTGTGAGAACGTTTGCATTACTAAAGACTCCTGTGAAAGGTATCCCCACGTGAGCTCAGTATTCCTCCACCAAAAGGTTTGTCTGTGCCTCTCCTGTGAGGTGGCCACTTGAACAGTTCTGTAGGTGGGTGCTGAGAGATGGACACAGGGAACTTTCTGAGAAAAAGACTCCTGAAGGAAGGAGTTGACTGTGGGATGAAGGATCAGGCAGTTGGGACTCATTTTACTCAGGTGTCCTCACTTGAAAATTCTCCACTTGCTGGTCATTTTAAATCTCGCAAGTCAAATGTGAAGCTTTTAAAATTTATCTTTCCATACTGTCTAGAGAAGCTGGTGTAGTACTGTCTGCTATTTATTTTTCCTGACGACAAAAAAAGCATCCTGAGAGAGAGACCTATTTTTGGTGTGTTATCAGACAAATATGACAGTGGAAATCTCTATGTTGCATTATCTACTTTAGTCTCTGCTGCAAGGAGCAGCATCTGATCCGAATGTGCTCCTGCCAGACCAGGGGTCTCAGTGCCTCTGGTTGCCAGTAGCCAGCGTGACACCCAACCATTACTCATGACAGATCCTTGGGCTGAGGTTCAGGCTCAAAATCCTTCTGCTGGAAAAGAGCCCTGCATCTCACTCCAAAGAGCAACACTTTATTTTCCTCACCATCAGCTAACTCAAAAAAAATCCTCATATTTTGTTCCTCTGGGCCCTTGTGAGTGCTGGGTGTGCAGCTCTGTGCCACCTCTCTGAAATTGCTCCAGCAGGGACACAGCCTGCCTTCCCTTCCCAAGTCCAAAAGCCGAGCCCTGCTCCTTCTCTTTCACTGGTTATTATGGAGCAAAGTCAGGACTCCCACACCTCACCCAGGGCCACGGTGTCTCCTTTCAGCTGCCAGTCCCGGGGGCTGTGTGTGCCCAGGGTGCCTGTCCTGGCTGGAGGGGGAGGCACACCCTGCTGAAGACACGACAGAACCAACTGACTGCACCTGGGGCCGTAACTCGTCACAGTTGGATGGGTTTCTGCTTCCAGACCAGCCTGCTCCAGCCAGCTACACACATCCTCCAGGCAATTTTAATGTTCCTGGAAAGTCCTCCCAAAAACAATCACATCATCCAGATCAGCTGAACATGTGGCCCACTGAACAGCTGCCAAAATCAAATCCATGCGCCTTTGAGAGGTGCTAGGGGAATTGCAGAGACCAAAAGGCATCACGTTAAACTCAGAGAGCGAGACACGCTGTCTTTGGACAAGTTTCTCGATGAGTCTGCCCTTGGCAGAAGCCACCGAGCCCGTTTGGAGAGGAACACTGCTCTGTGGTGCAGGCAAGTGCCTCGGGCAGCTCCTCTGCCTGCTGGTTTTTACTTCTGCCTTCACTTTTAGTACTGAGCCACTCAGAGAGTTGTTGGCCACTCACGTCCAGTCTCCCCAGAAGAGTAGAGGCTCTGCTGAGACCACCCAGTGGAGGGGCTGGGTGCGAGGGAGCCCCTCTCCTGCTGGGTTTGGTTTCCAGAGCCCATCTTGTCCTTGTTCTGTTAATTCAGTGCCGAGAACAATGGGACCTCAGTCCCTGCTTTGGGTCTTGAAGTAATGAATAACAGCATCTTCAGCTGAGGCAGTCAAGCCATATTTGGGGAGGATGCACTCTTTTCTTCCAGGAAATGAGTCTGTGGAGCAGGTCAGCCCCTGTCAGCACTCTGCTTGTGAAACCTGTGTGACAGTAATTTGTTGAAGACCTTCATCCTCCCTCTGCCTTCCCTCTGCACTGCACCCCCTGCATTGCCCTTGACGCTTGTGAGAGGTTTTTTAATAACCAAGAACATCAGTGACCCTCAAGGATGTTTTGGAGGATGTGACATTCCTGCCTCATGAACAAAAAGCTAAGCCCAGGGTTTTCCCTAGTTGCTTTTCCACTCAGGCTTTTCCTTGCTGGTTCCTGGGAAATGTGCTTGCATGTTGCCATTGAAGTCTTAAAAGAAATTAAAAACTGTGTCCTTGCAGAGAACTTACCTGATAACAATCTTCTCCCATCACTGGTTTGTCAGACTTACAAGCCAAAGGAATGTTAGCAAAGGGGAGAAGGGACAAGATGTCAAATCTCCCCCTGCCAACCTTCCTTTCCACCTAACATCTGCCAACACAGGGCTGGATGCAGAAAAAATAAAGGCTACGCCTGCCAGATGGCTGATGGATAATGGTACCATTGTAAAAATTGGCCAGAGCAGCTCAGACAGAAGCCCTGCCACCCTTCACAGCGTGGGACAGGGGCTCAGATGGCTCTCATTCACCTCCAGCCATAAAGTGGGATCTCCCCTCCAAGACACGAAGGACCTCATCCTGCCAGGTGCAAAGCTCTCTGCAGTCTCCTGATTTAAGTAGGAGGGCTCCTTGGCATCTCTCTGGAACAAGCATTAATCCTTTCGGATTTGTTGTGGGGGTTTCAGGAAAGGGATAGCTCTGATTCTGCTGGGGCAAGCTGTTGCAGAGAGAAGGTGCTAAGCTACCTTCTGTAGGGCTTTCTCTGGGGCTGTCAGCCCTGATACATTCCTAGCTTTCTTATTTCTTTCCATCTCTTCTGCTCCTTTGTGCTTTTTTGGATTGCTGTCGCAGAGGAAGGTTTTTATATTCATTGAATTTATACCTCAGTGACTCAGCACTGGGCTCAACCAGAAACTCAGTTGCCCTGAGGAGATATGGATGGAAGAAACGATTGTGTGTGTAAGTATTTGTTGGCAGGGGACAAGTTCTTCCCCAGCCTCAGCTATTCGCACACTTTTGATTTAGGAAAGCCTGAAGAAAGCTTTCTTACTTCCTCCTCACTGGTGCCGAGCAGAAGCAGGAGCAGACGTCATGCTCCGACACGCTGAGCCGGCTCCTTCCTTCGTGCTCAGTGGCTTTTCTCCTGCTGCACTCGAGGAGAGCTCAGGAACAGCACTCCCAGCCAGTTTCAAACTTCGAAATGCGTCAGCCGATCGCTATCTTGTCTCAAATACCTGTCTGGTACAGACCATGCGTGGAGTATTAACTCTGCAAAAGAGGGGCTGGAGCACTGGAGCAGGGTGGACAAGGAGCTGAGCTTTAACTCTTTCACTGCACAGGTCCCTGCTCACTGGTCCCTGCTCACAGCTACCATATGTGGGCAATGCTGGTGCAGGGGGTACAGGGGGATGCAGAGCCATCCATGAGGGTGCAGAAGGACAGGAGAAAACACCTGTGAGGTGCACCCAAGTGGAGCTGGGAGGCCCATGTCAGAATCAGACAAAGAAGGCAGTTCCTCCTGTGGCATGTAGTTGATCTGTCAGATGCATGGCCAGAGGATGTCATGGATGGAGATGAGCTTCCAGGGAACTCTGAATGAGTTAATGAAGAAGAAATTCCCTGGAGATTAATATATTTGCAGGGGGTAAAAGGTTTAGGTAACATGGGGGAAACAGAGTATTTACTTGTCCTGTTCTTACTTTCCCCAGGTTGCAGGGCCAGATGTACATGTGGTCAGACTCAGCTCAGCTGCCAAATGTTCTCAGACAATCTTCTAGCTTGTTAGCAGCTGCCTTAAGCTGAATGTTGCCTGGGATAGGCCACAGACCTTAAGTATGCCCTTCTTGGAACTGCCATGAGTGTTCATGGAGAATACCAAATATTTCCCTCTTGGTTGCCATTAACAGAATGAGGGGGAGGAATGTTGCTTGATGATAAACCAAGATGTTGTCCACAAAACATCGTTGCTTAAACACACTGGGGGAAGTCTCCACACTAACCATGAGAGCTAAATGCTCTCCCTTGATTCTTCAAATGCAAAGTGTGTGCAGTAAAGGCTGTTTCCTGCTATAGGTTGTGTGGCACTGGGTGACTGCCCAGCTTCAGTACCTTTTTGGTACTTTGCTCCCATCAGACTCCATGTGTCCAGTGTCCAGACACCTGTGTCTAGTCCAGAGCCTCCTGCTTCATAGTAGGTGTGGAGAAAGACACAAATTAATAAGCTTACCCTGGCTCATTTATTGGACCTAGCACTGCCCTGCAGAGGCACCGCTGGCATTGCCAAAGGTACAGGGAGAGCAGTCAGGGGACACAGCAGGGATTTTAGGTGTTGGATGGTGGGAAACGTGACCTGCCCCAAGCCCTCATCTGTGATGTTATTGGAGTGGCAGCTAGAAGAGGCTGCTGGCAGTATCTCCGGGCATACCCTGGCTGTTAGCTCGGAACTTAGTACTAAAATGATCTCCTTTTAGTACTTTCAGGCATTTCTGAGCACCTTCCTCCTGTTCCAGAATCCTGTTCAAGTTTAAACTCTGTTTTCACTTGAAATAAAAGAGGCCAAAGCCTATGTCTAGTGCACCCTGAGAGAGAAAATTGATGTTTCTGCTGCCACAGAAGATCTTTGTATTCCCCTTGTTCCGGAGGAAACCCACAAAGCTGAACCTTATGCAACACATTTGGCAAAGAAGGCTGTGGCAGGGTTGTGGCTTTGTGACCAGATGAAGTGACACAGGACGGGAAAGTCCCCAGAACTGAACCAGAGTGCAAAAGGGACAGACGTAGAAAGGGAAGAATGCTGTTGGGGTGGCACGAAACAACAAGAGCTACCAACACAGTGATAGGCTGGCAAAATCCCTTGGCTGTTCCATAAGTGGCACAGCTTTACCAGAGAGAGAACGACCCAGAGGGTTAAAGAAACAGGATAAAATGAAGGAGGTCATCCAGTGAGTGGTCTGGTCAATATTATATTGGAGGGCAGTCTCAAGATGTGGTTTATCTCCTCTAGATTTAAACTGTCTAGTGTTTAGGTATTTGCTATGGCACACTGTATAGATCCCAATTTAGGCAGTGGGGAAAGATGTGTATCTCAAAGGAATATTTATCCCAGCCTGTCCCAAAGATTGAGGCTATTCCTGCTTGAAAATGTCTACCCTTCTTCATGAACAGAATAATCTAGACAGCCATTAAATTTAAGCATCTAATTTACAAATGGCTAAAGTTGGTGGGATGAACATCAGTGTAGATAAGAATGAGCCCTTCCAGCCTTCTCCATCTGATTCATTACACAAATATTCTCCTGTACTACATTTAAGAAGATACAAAAGATGTTTTCTGCCATGTGAGTAACAGTAAGTACTTGACAAGACTTCAGAGGACACCAAGGCCTTTGTGCTGTATTGTTGACAAAAGAATTACCAATGTGGACTTTTTCTTCTTTCATTTGCAGCTAACAGAAGACGAAACAGTTTTCCAAGAATTCTGGTTTTAATGTAAATGTGTCAGTATTTTTTTTGGAGATGACAAAGCCTTTTATGAAACTAAGATTTTTAAAAGCAGCTTCAATATACAAATATCTCACCACAAAGGCTTTTGTATAAGTTCTACAACAAATATCAGCCTCTTCTGAATACAAACCCTCATTTTCTCTGTGGAAATGTTCGTCATGTCAGTGATGGGGACTGCTGTGGGGTCTGGAGCAACTGAGGGCTGTTAGTTTGCTTAATGTAGCACAGCTAGGGAGAACTTTATTCTTTGTCTAAAATGCTCTTGAGAGAAGGGCAAAGAGGCACCCCCAGCATACATGGGCTGGATCCAGTGTCACAGAGATTGAATTCATCTGAAGGAATAACAGCCTCTGGTTTGAACTGTGGCTCTGAGAATGAAGGTAGGATGAGTGAGGTGCTGGGACTGGATATCACAACAGCTGCTTTGCTCTCCACAGAGCCCCACTGCCGTGAGCAGGGCAGTCCTGTCCTCTTGCAATTCTTCACACTGTGAAATTGACTCAGCAACATCCTGAGGCAGGGTGCCAAAATTTAAACCTTGTGAGTAATCCAAGGTGTTCACACGATGATGTGACAAGAGCAGCTTGCATATTTCAAGCTAGACATGTGCTTCAGAAAGAGGTGAAAATCCCTCATTCTGGGAGTGTGATGAGGGCATTAGGTACATTTCAGTCATAGTTTAATATTCCTTTCTTGTATTTTATTTGTCAGTGATCTAAATCAGAGGGCTTCTTTCTAAGTCTTTAGTATGAGGAAATCCTTCTATGTGTCTGCTCTAGATCTTTCTTGTTTGTGTTATACATCTTTTGAGAGCTGGTGATTCAAACTATGTTTGAGGTCAGGGAAAGAGGCTGTGTACACAATGGCATTTTAGCACTTTCAGTCATGTTTTCTAGCCTCTTCCTAAGAGTGATGTAGTCTCTGTTGGACACCAGGACCTTGAGGCTACAAAGGAATTTGGCACAAGACCCAGGGAACAACTCTCTGAATTTCCCTTTAGAGGTGTTCTTTTCTCAGCACACCTCATTTCTGTCTTACTGAGAAGCCAGTTTGCTTTCACCAAGGTCTGCTGAACTTTTTACAGTTTCCTTAGGGATTTACATATATAATATACAAAAAAATATGACTATAACTAGGACAGAAGGTGGTACAGAACAACACTGCTTAAGTATTTCTGGTGTGGAAAGAAAGATGCTCTGTCAATCTCAAACCACAAAAGGGATTCAGGAAGAAGAATGCAATTTCTCTTCAGTAACTCAGCCAGACAACCAAGGCTAATGAGCTTTTTCCTACTAAATGCAGGCTGGAATCCTTCACTGTCACGGGCTGATGTGATCTTCATTTAAGTCCCCAGTCCTTGGGGTGCCATCAGACAGAGGCAGGGTGTTCCCTCCCTAGCACTTCATGAAAAAGTAGGGTAGATAAAGGAGTATTTTATCATGTTCACTGCTCCTCATGGCACCTGATCATTGTTTGACCATCACCATTTCACGTTAGCCAAAGGAATTCAAGAAGACTGATTCTTCCAGTAAGATACTCAAACACTTTTAGGCCTCCCACATGGAAGAATCTCCTGGGACTTTCCGACAGATGTGGATGTCTTAAGCTCAAACTTGGAATTTCACAGGAAAAAGGATACTCCTAATTATCTCCTGCTCCAGGACATTCTGGTTTCAAAGAGGTCCATTGCTCTGTGCAGGATGGAGTAGCACTCTGGAGGTATGGAACAGCCTCTTTTTCCCACTTGGTGTTTGCAGGGATTCATGCACCTCTCAGGAGCACTCTGCTCTGAATCAGGCGGGTGAGTGGTGGTGTTTCTGGTGAGCTGTGGTGTGGTATCATCAGGGACAGAGGATCCTGGTGAAGAATATTTGAAATGCAATCAGTCTGCGTGACTTAAGACAAAAAGCATCATTCACGCTCACACACGTCCAATTGACAGGGCCTGCCAATACCCACACAAGAGCCCGTCCAGATGGATCCTTTTGCAACGACTGAAAACATACTGAGAAGAAAAGAATTTCAGTTCTTCTGTTAGCCTGAAAACACACGAGTTTTTAGAGGAACTATTAGTATTCCGAACATATGGCAACTCCCTGCATTGCCTGGGGAAGCTCTTGGCTTTCCAGTAGAAAAGCTGTTAAACCAGTAATGGGGGACTGGGTGTATCAAGTGTTTATGAGTCTCCCATCTGTAGGCCAGACAGAAACATCTCATACTGAGTGTTTTGCAGTATCATCAGCCCATCTGCAGAACTGTCTGTTTGACCCCGGGTATGTGATGGACTTGGCAAGAAGGGAGAAAGAAGCAGGGGTGGTGGCGGGAGAGTAAGAGGTGAAGAAAGGAAGATGGGTGCAAGAGGAAAAGATATAAGGTGAGGAATATAAATAAGCCTGTTCAAATATCACAGAAGTGACATCATGACATTTCTTCACCCAAGTCCTTCACTCTCAAACTCATAAACTAATTAGAGAGGTGCATTTTACAATTCCCTCACCCTTACTGCACTAAAATCAATTTTTTCAGCTGGTCTGGCCAAAGAGGCCAATCCAATCCTGACTCCAGTCGTGTTTGCAGGGGAAAGTGTTAGTGCATGGGATGGTCAGCTATGTATCTAGAGGGACCCAGTTTTCACTGGTGAAGAAAATAAACAGGAAAGTAATTTTTGGTTTTATTTTTAAAAATTTTCTTCTTTTTGGCTTTGGGCAGTGTTGAACTTCCCACCCTCTGCAATGCTGTCAGCCTGAACTGTATGGACATCTGGCATGCAAACAAATTACAGCCCAGGCAAATGCTGTCTTCTAGTTAAGTTTGTCAGTCTTTCCATCTTGCTTTTGCTTTCTTTCTTCCTTTCTTCCTTGCTTTCTTGCCTTCCTTTCTGTTGCTCCAGCACCTGTCTTTGCAATAAATTACTGGTCCAACCACCTTCAATTCATCCCAGAGGGAGAGAACTGGAAGGTTACAGTGTGATGACACCCCCAAGGCTAACAGCTAGACTCATAAAACATGTTATCATTAAAGCATTTCAGTTTTTGTGATGGAAACCAATCTATCACAGTCAGCCATGGAGTCTTAAAAACAATTTCATTTCTACTAAAATGGCACTGACCGTGACAGTATATGGTCAATATATTCTCAACACACTTTATATATATGTATTATATATATATATATATATATATACTATATATTCTCAACACACTTCTCAACACGCTTTAAGTGGCAGGGATGTTTACAACAGCTCGTGAAATCACTGGCAGCTGCAAATACCACACAACCATCCTCACTCTTTTCTGATTACTGCAACAGTAATTCTGGGAGGGAGAGAGAAGTAGATCCAATGGATTTTAGAAGTTATACAGCAGGAGGAGGACAGCTTAGAGTCCTTCAGATTTCATTTTCTTTTATGGTTTATGTGTGTTACACAATTTTAAAAAAAAGAGAGATGCTGTGGGCAATCAAAGGCCTTTTTTTGAACTGTAGCCTCAGTGCTAACACTAGTGCCTTTTAGAGGCCATTTCCAGGAAAGAGGGAGTCACTTGTAGCTGTTTCTCAGCCTGATCTGCCCCATCTTATTCTTTAAAGGACATTTTCCCAGCCTCAGCTTTTCCAAAGAATGGATTTTTTATCTTTGAAAGTGAGACAGAGGATAAATGCATCACGTTTAAAATGGATGGGTTTATTTATACTGATTGGTGTTCATGAAGTTCTTTTATAAGCCAACATTAGTTTATTCAATAAACTTCACAAGCAAAAAGACAACCCTTGTAAAGAGAAGGGACAGAAAAATGAATAGAGATCCTGAACAGTGAGAACTATGAAATGTAACTATCAGGTGCCTCAGGATTTGAGAGATCTAACAAGTGCTGAGACTGCATTCCATGTAATAAAGAAGGGAAGCTTTAGAGATGGATTTCAAGGAGGATAACATCACAAATTTATATATTCATAGTGGACTCCTTCAATGTATGTGGGACCAAAATAAGAAAAGAGATGTCTGAAACTGTAAAAAAGCTTTATACAGCAGTTGATCCTCTTTCATAATTTATTTTAAACTTGTTAAAAAAAAAATTATTAATTTGAGGCCATGATTGCTGCCAGGCTCTTTGCTGGCCCTCCCGTGTGCCCAGTGCATCCTGGCAGTCTTGGCTTGGCTGTGAGTTCCAGCTGAGCTGGGGAATGGCAAAAACTGAGCGGTAAATACAAGGCAACCAGGAGAAATATGGATTCATATCGGCCTTCCAGATCTACAAACTACTGCATGCACTGAGGTTGATGCTGGTGATTAGTTTGGAAACAAATCTGACTCATTGCTGGCAGGGTTTCTGTCTTGAACCAAGGAAAGTTGGTGAAATGTGAGTTTTGGAACTGATTGTTAATGGAAGANGCAGGAGGAGGACAGCTTAGAGTCCTTCAGATTTCATTTTCTTTTATGGTTTATGTGTGTTACACAATTTTAAAAAAAAGAGAGATGCTGTGGGCAATCAAAGGCCTTTTTTTGAACTGTAGCCTCAGTGCTAACACTAGTGCCTTTTAGAGGCCATTTCCAGGAAAGAGGGAGTCACTTGTAGCTGTTTCTCAGCCTGATCTGCCCCATCTTATTCTTTAAAGGACATTTTCCCAGCCTCAGCTTTTCCAAAGAATGGATTTTTTATCTTTGAAAGTGAGACAGAGGATAAATGCATCACGTTTAAAATGGATGGGTTTATTTATACTGATTGGTGTTCATGAAGTTCTTTTATAAGCCAACATTAGTTTATTCAATAAACTTCACAAGCAAAAAGACAACCCTTGTAAAGAGAAGGGACAGAAAAACGAATAGAGATCCTGAACAGTGAGAACTATGAAATGTAACTATCAGGTGCCTCAGGATTTCAGAGATCTAACAAGTGCTGAGACTGCATTCCATGTAATAAAGAAGGGAAGCTTTAGAGATGGATTTCAAGGAGGATAACATCACAAATTTATATATTCATAGTGGACTCCTTCAATGTATGTGGGACCAAAATAAGAAAAGAGATGTCTGAAACTGTAAAAAAGCTTTATACAGCAGTTGATCCTCTTTCATAATTTATTTTAAACTTGTTAAAAAAAAAATTATTAATTTGAGGCCATGATTGCTGCCAGGCTCTTTGCTGGCCCTCCCGTGTGCCCAGTGCATCCTGGCAGTCTTGGCTTGGCTGTGAGTTCCAGCTGAGCTGGGGAATGGCAAAAACTGAGCAGTAAATACAAGGCAACCAGGAGAAATATGGATTCATATCGGCCTTCCAGATCTTCAAACTACTGCATGCACTGAGGTTGATGCTGGTGATTAGTTTGGAAACAAATCTGACTCATTGCTGGCAGGGTTTCTGTCTTGAACCAAGGAAAGTTGGTGAAATGTGAGTTTTGGAACTGATTGTTAATGGAAGAGGAAGAATAGATGATATCAAGAGAGACTTCAGGATCTTAGGTCAACTGGTTAAGAGATCAGGAGCACAACTAGTGTTCTTTATCCTTCCAGTTGGCAGGAATGATGAGGGAAGAAACTGGAAGAGCCAGCAAATCAATACCTGGCTCTGAGCCTGGTGTCACCAGCAGAATTTTGGGGTTTTTGATCATGGGTTGGTTTACATGACATCAGGCCTGCTGGCAACACCCAGGGTACACCTCTCTGAAAGGGGCAGAAGGATTTTTGCACAGGAGTTAGCAGGGATCTGAAGGTCTTTTCTGACTGGAATGATTCTGTGATCTAATCCAAAGAGGGTATGCAAGCCTTGCCCAGGTCTGCCTTTTCTTCAAGACTGCCACTTTTATGTATTGCAACAGCAGAAGAGCTAACTTTTGGTCATGGAGAGTGAACTTAATTTGCTTCTTTTTGCTGAGGTTCCAAGATGAAGTCTCATTTCCAGTGGGTGGAGTGGTGATACATATATTGCCTCTACTATGTCTAAGCAGAGAACCTCCATTCCAGGGCTGTCAACTGAACCTTCTTCACACTATGGAGAGCACTTAATAAATGCAAAAAAAAAAAGTGAAATGTGATCTTGCTGGAATGGGGAGACATCCAAAAGGACTGTGCTTTGGGTTGTACAGCCTTCACAAGGAGTCAGAACAAATATCCAGGCTTCAATGCGAGACCAAACAGAGTTGTTCAGTCCCTATGGAGATGAGATGTAGAACTGGAGAATGTAAACAGATGTGGAGGCATTTTGATGCATTTTTGAAAAGACAAATGACTTTCATGCTGCTATATTTTAGAGTTCACTCCATCTCCTTATCAAAAATATGATGCAAAAAACAATACTCACTTCATTTCCATTTCTCAATCTGTCTGGAGAGCAAAAGGCACAGTCATCTTGTAGACGAGTTAACAACGATGTCTAACAACTGTTGGGAAAGACTTGGAGAGATTAAGACACTGAAGAAAAAGGAAAGAACTATCAAGAAAGTAAGAGTCTCAAGGAAAGCACCATGATAGATTGAGATCTTGAAATAGCATGTGTTTATATATTATTGCAGGTGGGTTGATTAGCACATGAGAGATTCCAGCACAGCCTCATCCATCTGGAAAAGAGAATGCAAATGGTGAGTATCCAACTAACCCCGTATGGATATAAACATTCCATTGAAACAAGAAACTGTAGGATACAAAATAGGTGGAATTTCAGCTTCATAATCTCATCACCCTTTTTGGTTTTTTTTCTGTGGGAGATTCACGCCATGAAAAGGGCAAGGCTCACACACTAAAAGGCTGGAATATTCTTGGCATCCTTGGAGCTGACTTCTGTGGGTGAACGGAGGGTGCCAGCAGCCAGGAGTGTCTCTGTAGCTGTGGGTACGATGGGAAGGCCCCTTGTTCAAAGATATCTCAACCAATTTCAGCTAACCAGTGTGGTCTGTTCAGGTCAATATTATGGACAGCAATAAACAAGAGGACGCTGTGTCTCATCAGTCTCATGGATATAACTTTCTGCTTACAGCTGTATTTGGCAAAGGCCTGTAGGTGGTTATGGACTTTGAGTCAGTGGCTGGGCTTGGATGGGAGCCTTCTGGCTTGCAGTCCTGCACTCCAACCATCTAATCTCTCAGCCCAGAGGAAATTGCGGTGTCCCTTTGGGCCCTTGGTAAGACACCACAGCTTTGTTTGTTGAGTGCTTAGCTTTTGATGGGGATATTTGAAGGTTTCACAGATGGCAGCCGGTGACTCTCTGCCCTTTTTCTACCTGGAGGCTGCCAAAGGATGGCAGCAAAGAGGCAGGCGTTAGAGGGACATGGGGATATGGAAAGAGGGGGTATGTGCAGTAGAAGAAGTGCTGGAATTGCTTTTTCTGTGAAAGAAAGGCATACTATCTTGGAAAAAAACTGTCTGGAATACAATATTTTCTGCAATTTGGTGCTGCTAAAAAATGCTGCACTGGCATCCCTGCAACACGATCCCCCAAAGCAAGAATATGGTTTGTTATTACACGTGTGGCCAGGAGGACTTCGTGGTGGTGGAGGAGACGTCCTCAGCTATGGCTGAGTATTTAGTTTCCATGTCCCTTCTGTCCTAGGATAGCAGTCAGCAATAATTACTTCAGTGGTTTCTACCCTGCAATTCATAATCTCTAGGGACCATACTCAGCTCCAAAGATTTGTTCCATGCAAGCCCTTCCATGTAGCAGGATGATGACTTCTAGTCTCTGCTGAGCTTGGTGTAGATTCACGTGGGAAAGCTAGAGAAGAAATGCCAGTCCACTGGAGTGGCCAGTGCCAGGCCAGCTTTCGGTAATGAGCCTCCAACATTTGGAAACAATCCCGAAGTGACAGAGTAACAAACATAATGATCGATCTGAGACATAGGATTTAAAGAACTACCAGCCACTGGATCTAGACAGGAGAGGAAAACTGATCACTGATAACAACTGTTATTGACAGGAGTGTTAAGAATATCTCCTGAAGACACCAGAAGACAGCCTGTGTCCTTTAAATCTGTTGCAAATTCCTATTATCTAAGCGTGATTTTCTTTAGAATAAGAGACGAGGCACTTTCTTTTTGTTTTCTTGTTTAACAGAGCTCCTGTGCCTGACATAATCTTTACACTTGCCTCCCCAGTTAAGTATCTTTTTTCTTTTCCTTCCCTAGTGTTTGCATGAACTTGGTGAACCCTCATCACGTGTGGCAGTGTTTATATTTGCACAGGCTGTTCTGCGTGTCTCTGTTTGTGTTGCCACCACATCTATATGGCTTGGCAGCAGCCCCACGGCTGTGTTTCAGCTGCATATAAATCAGCTTCCCTCCATCCCCCGGTGTTTCCATCTGTCTGTCTTCCCTGATTGCTCTGAAATGTTACAGGGCATGGAGGTTAACCCATGGCTGAACCCTTCAGATAGAGGTGGGACAAAATAAAACCTGAGCTTCTCCTCCACAAACTCAACTCATCAAGTTATGAAGGTGTGGGGTGTTTGTGTTTTTAAAGGCAGAGGAAGCACCTTAAAATAGGAACTAACCCCTGCTAATGTAGTGTAGTTTTCAAGTCTGTTATTTTGGAGGAAAGTTGTTGCAGAAGCTCTGAGGGCATCTCTGGACTGTGGAGCTGATCATCCCTTAGACCTTCATTACAGTTCATTACATGCAGTTGCCCCTGCCTCACACAGATTTAATTTCTACTCTTTCATTAATTATCACCTCTGCTTTCTTTAGTTATAATATCATTAGTTCACTTCTTTTGTTAGAGAAAGAGATACGAAAAGGGTCCGGAGACTGGTGGCATGAGGAGCTGAAGGTACCTTGTCATCCAGGAAAAGTGTCTGGCAGAAACTGTAAACATTGATGCTCTCCATGTATAAAGACATTTCTCCAGGGATCTCCTCCCAGACACAGTTCACAGTGCAGCTGCCTGAATTGCTGTGAGCCCTGGAAATAAAGCTGTAGCCTGCTCAAGAGTGTCCGTGGTTTTCTCTTGGCCAGGTTTCTTCTCTCAGGGAATGGATATCCCAGGGGAACAGAAAATGGAGCATATTGCCCTTTGCCCATTGGCACTAAATGGCCAACCCAGTAGAAATGAAAAGAACTAAATGGGGAGTCTGTACTTCTCTCAAATATTGGAATTGCCCATTCCAGGAAACTGAGAAATAATGACAGGACAAAAGACATAGTAAAGGAACAAAATCCCCCTGTTGTCTTGGTGTGCTTCAGTCAGGTGTCAGATCTCAAAAGCAACATTTTCTCACCATCCTGATATTTGTTTGGTACTCTGGCTTTCTTCTGAGCATAAAACTGAAATCAGGCTCTTCCTTCTCCACATAAGGGCTAGGAGGTCTTTGGGTGGCTACCCTAGCTCTTGAAAGAAGAAAGTACAACAACCAAATCTCAGAAACATTGTGACTAAGTGAGAAAAATAGTGGATAAACTTGGATTGGCCTCCTAAGTTGCTCAGAGTCTGCATCACAAAGGAGACAATGTTCTTACCTTGGAAAAATGGATTAAAAATCATCTGTGACTTTCCAGCCTTCTCTCAAACTGGGAAGTGTTTGGGCTTTGTGCTCTAGTTTTTCTTAGCTCTCTGGCTCCAAACTTGAAATCTTCAAAAGTTATGTCAAGTTGGATCTAATGCTCAGTTTTAATAGATTCCAGAGAATGATGGGTAATGCCTGTTTTGGTACACAGATAAACCCTTAGTAATAGGATTTGTCCTATTACTACATCTGTCTGACAATGCTTTGTTACTAAATCTTTGTTGGAGAGTGGGGGTGGCTGTGATTTAATTTTTGATGGGAGTAACTGATTTATAAATTCAGGAAAGGCAGATATCCCTGTGACATAAACATCCCCTCCCACTGCACTTCTAGCTGAAAGAGAGAGTCCCAGATTGTTTTTTAATACTGCTGATGTCCCAGATGCATGTCTGAGTAGATGTCATTAAAAATCAGACTTGCAAGAAACCTTGGACAGTATCTATCCACAGAAATCTCATAGAACCAGGGAGGTGTTGATATTAACCATAATATTACCATGGAAGTTCCTAGGATGCCACAGAAAGCAGAGGCTGACCACTGAAAACAGATATGAGACAAGTGCATGACAACATTTATATTATTTTTTTAATAGAAAAAGTATTAAGGAACCAACTGAGAACTATACTGACATATCCATATTTACTTCTTCTTTTCTTTCAATTTTTTTTTAATGCTGGATTGTAAATTTTAAATCAGTGTTGTACAGTCTGTAAAACAGAGCAAGAACAGGACATGACTGGCAGTACAGGGCCAGATCCATTGGGATTCAGCATGTAGAAAGTGGAAGAGAAGCAATCAGGTGTCAAAAGACAACAGTAGGTTAGATCACAATGAAGAGACATCCTTCCCACCCACTGGGGACTTCTCTGCTCCTCAGAATGAGTTGCAGCTGTTCAGGCCTTAGGACAGAAAAAAAAAAAGTGCAAGAAAAGATTGATCTGGACACAAATCCCTGGCAGGGACTGGTGAGGATAGAAATCTGGAGAGTAAGAGTGCTGTGTTATAGCCAAGATGGGGGTTGGGAAAAACATTCCCTACAGAAGGGATACTGAGATTGCTACTGAGATGCTGAGACTGAAGGTTTTGCCAGGTGTGGAAATACAAGTGGTTTGTGCCCCTCAGACTCACTCCAGGAGCTTCACTCATACCTGAGATTACTGGTCTGTGTGCTGAGTTTTTTCAGATGGACATGCATTTACAGCTTTGACTTTTTCATGTTCTTGCTCTTTATAAAGCCCTGATCATATTTTATTGGGCTTTTATAAAGAAAACTCTTAAGTCTAACAAAATTCCAGCAGAACTGAAGAGGCTGAGATAGAGAGACATGCAAGAAGCCAGAGACAAGAGGAGGAACTTGAGAGGAGGGTAAAGCAGAAATAAGCCCTGATAGAGAATTCCTTGGGCAAAGCTGAAGACAAGGCAGAGCTGTGTCAGAGCAAATATTGAGTTATACACTTTAAATTAATCCATAAACTGAAGGCAAATGTACAGCTTGATTAACACTCTACGCTCCCCTCCCCCAAATCACACTCAGCTAGCCCCTGCTTGAACCTGGAGCAGAATGTAATCCCAACCCACTATGCCAGGCATCCCACCAGAGGCATCCTGTTAGCATTGCTGGGGATGAGAAATGAAGGGGAGGTGCAAAGCAATTAAAGGTGACAGAGAAGGAAACACATTTCCCTTTCTGTCCAGCCTAGGGAATTCTGTACTGCAGATAATTACTGAAATACCTTCCAAAACAGGAGAGGCCATTCCTCTGCATTCAGATATAGCCAGTGGTATAGGTAGTGTCCCTAGTGGGAAATGCTGTCATAGGGGAGGGAGTACACATTAATATCCACTATGCTTAGAAGGGAGTTTCCCCCTCCTGCTGAGTTTGGCAGCAGATATCAGATTCCTTCTCCCTCATTTTGAGGTCCTACAGTCCAAGTTTAGAGGAGCTGGGCAGTCCACTGAAAGGCTCCTTCTAGTCTGCAGTGAGTTTGAAAGTATTGTTCAGCTCAGGCTGAGGCTGCTGGTGGGGCATGGGTGCATCCACGGCACCAGGAGGTGACCTCATTCCCAGGGAGAGGAACAACAGAGCAGCTGGATCACTGAAGCCAAATACTGCAAAACTAAATTTGCTCTCAGTCCACACGGCACCCACACACTTGCATACACCCACCCTGAGCCCAAGTCCCTGGAACTCTTTTGGAAAAGAACGAACAAACAAACAAAAAGCAAACAAGCCTAAGATCTACAACTTTCACGTGTCAAAACCCAGGAAAGATCTGGCATGTAATGTTTGTCTCATGTCCTTCCTATAGCAAGAAATGTTAGAAAAAATGTTTTGGTCCTCCAAAGAAGTGGGCTGTGTGCTCTGTGCAGCATGGAAAGGCAGCCCCTCCAGCCCCCTCGTGATCCCCAAGCCTTCAGTGCTGGGATCAGCACAAGGAAGGATGCCAGAGAAAAAGTATGAGATTACCTCTCAGCAAAGCCCTTTGGCCTGAATCACTGACATCTTTGATTTAAACAGTAATTTAAAACACGCATGATGAGAAGTCAGGGAAGGGATCCAGGAAGGCCTGGGGTCCAGCCAACCTGGCGTATCTGCCAATTTGCTATTCAGAAGGTAGGTTTGCTAGGAAGGGGCAGGATCCTGGCTGAAACCTGTCATTGCCTCAGCTAAGCTGCAAGACCCTTATTCAGAAACGAGCAGAGATTGCCTGGCTGAGCCAGCTCTGCCTTGCTGGACGCTACAGCTCTGCCCTGCTGCTCAGCTGCCCTAAAACGCTGTATAAAAGGAGGTGGGGAAGGTCCTGCCATGCTCCCTCCAGCTGATTAGAAAGCCCTGCTGGTGCTCCTGTGGGTTCCTCTCTGGGCCACCAAGCCAATGGCTCAGTGACAAAGTTTGAGTGTGAAGATGGCAGGCAGAGGCAGCAGGAAAACTGCTGAAGGAACACAAAAAATCTGGTTTAAGGGACCAGCAAAAGGAGCACACACACAAAGAACATGTATCCAGCTTTTTTCCACGCTTCTATCTCTCCCAGACCAGAGGCTTTCCTGAGAGATGCTGCTGGCACCTGCCTCTAGACGTGCAGAGACAAAAGAGAACAGGGTAAATCCATTCTTAACTGCCACATCCTGATTGCTTGATCTCAAATACAGAAGTATATGGCTCTAGATAAAGGTTTCCCAGGTTGAACACTACTGCAAAGCTGACACAGGCCCACTGCCAGTGGGGGCCCAGATTTCGAAATATCAGTGGTTTCACTTTAGTGAAGGGAGAGGTGAGTTCTGATCCAACTCTTGGGTCCAAACTCTGGCTCTGGTCCATCATGAGTACCACCAGTGGGTAATTGCCTGTTGGGCTTCAATGCCAATATTCTATTCTCACACAAATTATCTTCTTCACTGCCAGGCAATTTCAGATTCTGCCCTGATACTGGTTGTGTCATTTTTCCTCTCCTGGGTCAGGTTCAGGTTGGAAACTTATTTCTTGAAGAGGGCAGACAGAAGAGGTCTCTGACTTTGAATCAAATTCTGTATGATCATGACTCAATGATCATAAATCCTTCAGGGCCTGAAACCTAGCAAGGGAATAAAGGAAGAAGCTCTGTCTCTCTGGGATCAAAGGGAGGGAAAAAAGATGTGAAGGAGACAAAAGGTGCTGCAGGGTATGTGAAAATCAGAGCTCCCATGCATCTTGCTGAAGAGTGCCAAAGCAGGGCTCTCCACAGCCATCCCATATCTACGCAATACAGCGATGGGAGCATTTGAGATAAGATCAGGCCTAGAGAGAGCATGCCCGGCTCTGTTTCTTCCAGCAGAGCAATATGGAAACCCAGTGCTGGGAAACCATTTTTCCCTGCCAGTAAAGAGGCAGGGAGTTGTGTGCAACCATTCAGGAGCCTCCGCTCCCACGCATCCTCCCGCTCCCTGAAACCCTGCCAGGATGGCAAAGGAGGAATTGATTTACGTGCTGTGAGCCAAATAAATAGATAAATAAGTGAATAGATACAATAAATTACACCCTTCCTACCTTGCTCATCTAAAGAAAGAGAGAGGGACAGGAATCAAATTCAGGAGGAAGTCATCTGCAGGTGTGCAAAGCTGGGCACTGGGTGCTGACAGCTCTGGTAAACATGATATTTATTCCCCAGGAGAGAATTTCAAACTGCTCTTTGTGAGACCTGTCACTCACTGTCTCCTGTTCTCGGCAGTGAAATCTCTCTACTGTGAGCTCATCGGGGTCAGACAGCAGTGGGGGAGTTTCCCCAGTGTTTTAGTTCTCATTTTGATGAATTTGTTTCTGAAAGAACACTGCAGAAAAGTGTCCCCTTGGCTGAGTATAACCCACTGACAGTCATTTTGCTTCCCTATTTGCCTGTGCCATGGCAAGCCAGTGAGTTCCCAAGCATTTTGTCAAATGTCCACCCAGATGAGCAGGCTCTTCTTCCGTGGTCAGTGGCAAATTGCCTGGGAAAAGAAAATAAGAAAGTTACAGTGCTAACCATCGTCTAGCTGAGACCTCCCAATTCCCATTGATGAGTTCTTAAAGCACTAGCTGAGAAGGCTGCCCTATAGACCTTGGTGTTTAATAGGCACCAGCCTCGGTGAATCATCCTCTTCCATGCTTCTGGCATCCTCAGCATTCAGTGTCAAAAGAATTTCTCATGGGAAGTGTATATAATGTAAAAAAATTCCAGCAGTTCCTTTGAGGTTCCCCAGACTGATCCTCCTGTTTGAGATCTGGTCTCCCACAACCATGCAGTATTCCTTCCTCATTTGCCCTGTCCTCAGCTGCCCACACACCTGCAGAAATGCCAAGAACAGGTCTGTAATCCATGGATTGTTCTCATGAGTTCTCTCTCAATAAAATAATCAGAGATCCAGTGAGTACATTAGCCCATCTACTTCTTGGAATCCAGGGGGGAGCTCAGTGTCCAGAGCTGCCTGGGGACCCAAACACATGACAGGAAAGAGGGTCTTTCTTTTCCTGCTCTTGCCAGGTATTCAGCTCCCACTCTGTTCAAACACAAATGCCTTTTTCCTCTGTGCACCATCAGAACTAAACCATCCAAGGTTTTTTTCACTTTATCACATAAATTTTTCAAGTGATGTTACAACAGAGCTAAATTCGTCTTTGCCGTGACACCAAATTTCCACAGAAGGTAATACAAGGGCTGGGGATGGAGAAGATTTAGGGTCAGGATATTTCAGGATATTTCCAGGTACCACCTAATTCAGTTTAACACAATGACCAATAGCAAACTGCAGCTGGGATGAACCTGAGGGTAGTTCTAGTTGCTTTAAGACCTCTTGTGGGGTCCATAAAGGCTTCCCTAGCCTTCAGAAAAAGAAGAAAAAATATTCTCTACTCTCTGTTCTTATGCCAGCATTTCCCTGCCTTCTCCCAGCACAGCAGACTTGACGTTTTCTAATCCCAGTGTAGATTAGGAGCTAAAGACCAGGATTCCCACACCCAGGAATGTTCTAGAACTGTAGAGATCAAAAGAATAATTAAAAATGTGAAAAAAAAATTGGATACTAAAACTGGAAATAAAAACTATGGATTTGACGAAGACACACAGCTTTATCTACCTGTATCTCTCTTTGTTTCACACTGTTACCTTGACCCCTCTCTCTTCACTAATATCTCTTCCCCTTGTCTCACAGAGGCTGATTGCTCCTTCATCAAATTGCCTAAACAGCTGACATGGAGACAAGTGAAGAACAAGTGTTTCCCACCTGTGTGCAGCTGAAAATGGTGCACTCCCATTTCAGACCCCAAGAAAGGCCACTGAGCCTGAAAATGGATTTGTTTTCCTTAGCCTCCTAGTTAGTCTAAGAAGAGATATTCCCTCTCTTTGAAAAACCCACTTCTAATAAAAATAATTCATTCCGTTTCTGAGTGAAACCTCAAAATGTCCAAATTTGCTGGAAGTGGGTTTCTGACCTTTCGACGTGAAAGATGAGCTGGCACATTTCCCTGGGAAACCTTGCTTTCAGGCAAAGGGTTTGACAAAGTCAACCTGTTCCCGCAGAACCTCTCCAATCTGGCCAGTGGTGTTTCCAGCCAAATCCCCCCTCCTGCCCCACTCCAGCCCTCTCTGTTACAGCCAGAGAAGAAAGCATTAGTGAAACAGAAGGATCCCTTCTTGCTTTCAGAGTGGAAATGAAACCAACATTAGTCTATTTACAGAGGATCTTCATGTGAAGGCTCAGGCCAAGAGCAAATGCCAAACAGGCCTGGGGTTAGCCTTTCCAAGCAGCAAAAAAAAAGCTATAAACGTGGCCCTAGAAGAAAAAAAGAAAAGAAAAAGAAAAAAAAA
>VZRO01000111.1:355174-405640 GCA_013397915.1 Daphoenositta chrysoptera | reverse complement strand
AAAAAAAAAAATCTAGGGAGATCTGTAGCTTAGACAGTTTGGCACCTTTCAGCAGCCTGAAATTAGTTAAAAAGAAAGAAAGAAACAAGTTGAATGGGATACTGAGGTTCAAGACTCTTTGGAAAGAAAGATTATAAAAAGAGAGGTTCTTTATTTGCTGGATTTAGATCTGAAAGGATTTTTGTTTTGGTTTTAATACATAGAAAAGACAGGGAAATATCCTCCTCTCTTTAGGGACTTAGGAGAGCTCACCTTGTAAATCTGTCCATTTGGAAAGGTACAAGCTCTTCCATATGTCATTAGTAATGTATGTCTTCAGCTTCCCCTGATCTCCCACTTGTGTGAAAAGGAGCTCTCCCTCCGTTACCAGAGATTAAGCAGAGACAACAGAAAAGAAATCCAACAAAAGTGAGATTAAGTTGGTAAATTACAATGCAAAGGGTTTTGGAAAGAACTTCCTCTGGGGCTGGTTGAAATTTTCCATCAGAATATTTTTCAGTGGAAAATTGCCTTTCAACAAAAAAAAAAAAAAAAAAAAAAAAAAAAAAAAAAAAAAAAAAAAGCAAGGTTGTTTTGTGTTAAGTTATGACCAATCTCTCAACAAGGCTTCAGAGTGTGGCAGGAGGCCTGGAGATTCAGCTGGGAAATCTTTGGACAGTGTCTCTTGGAGGCTGTCACCGCCGAGCTTTGTGACCCCATTCTGCTCCAGTGCTGGGCTGGCCGTGTGAAGTGCATTTCTCACAAAGCCCCATGGTGACACAGCTGCCATGGTGCATGGCATTGTCTCAGCAAGAGAGGGGACCATGCCACACCATGAGAGATGTGGGCCAGCCAGGAATGTCAGCTCACAGGGAACAACGGGGACACAAAGCATACCAGCTACAGCTCCCACGGGGGAGCATTTCTGAACTGAAATGGGAGGGCTCTCGGCCAAAGATTTTCATTGTTTGGTGAAATCTCAACATTTTCCATGGGAAAAGAAAACAAAAACACAATAATATTAATAATAATTAAAAAATAAAAAAATTCAGCCCAGATTTATCCAGTCAGGGTTTGAGAAATCCCAAGGACTGAGTTTCTATTAAGAGAATTCTTTCAGGAACCCTAAAAAATTGAGAGTGGGAACCACACATTGTTTGGGACCAATCAGACCATTTGACTAGGGCCACAGAAGAGGTCAGGGAAGCCCATCATGTGTGGTTCAGGCTTGGACTGGATTGGCAATTACCAAGCAGTGTTAAATCACATGAGGCAGGAGCAGCCAAAAACTTGCAGTGGACAGGTCGATGTATTTGTGTTTAAGGCCGAGTGTATGGTGGTCCTGGCAAAAGTCAGCATGAAGAATGAGATAGTGACTACCTTGATATTAGAACAACTCATAATGAGTTTGTTCCTCTTAGATCCTGTTGTCTCTGTCTTCCTCCCTTCTCTTGCCCCAGAAAAACCTTGTTAAATTACCTATTTCAAGAGCTGAGCAGGTCTTGAGCATGAACAGTTAACACTGCAAGTCCTCAGCAAGACAAGAGTGACCAAGAGAGAAAAGAAGGGAGAGGGATTTGTGTCTGTAAATTGCAGAGAGATACAATACTCACCTTTCACTTATGCTCAGTTTCAAGTTTCTGTTGAACAGCATCTGATACCTTCCATTTTCCATAGGTGAATTAGCCAAACAACAGACAGACAATAGAGACAAATTGGCTAAGTCAGCAAACGTTAAATGAAAATGAGCTGGCCATGGGAAGGAGGGAGGGGAAATGTTGAGGAAGCCTTTACCAGTAAGTGATCCTTCCTTGGATTTTTTACCTGGTTTCCAGGTAAGCTTGGGAACTGACAAATGAAGGCAGTGCCCTGGGAAATCTTCACAAGAGATTGTATGTTCTACAGCCCTGTACAATTACACCTGCACTGTGTCATTTTGGTCTCCTTGGGCTGGGTCTGTACTGGGGGGTATTTTCTGTCAGCACTGGTAAGTAATGACCTTCCTTTGGGTCATTATTTGTGGTGGTGAAGGAAAATACTTCTCTCTCTCTTTCTGTGTTTCTATATTGAGAAGAGAAATCAAACCAGATCGGATTGCGTTGAGTGTTAGTGTCAAGACAAAAGGGTCCCTACAACCTGAATAACCCATCTCCTGAAACAAAGCTTTGCCAAAAGTTGTGATGTGCTCAGGCCTGATTCTAAGACTTAGGAGTTATTCCAAGAGTGATATAAGTGATAAAGTTTTCTTTAACTCGTCCCCCTAAAATAAATGTTTTAAGTGTTTCCTGAAACGTTATTCTCAAGGGGCTTAGTCTCGTGACTGACAAAAGAGAAGGTGGAAGAATAATGTTAGGCATTCTGAAAGGCTTTCCACCCAGCATGTCAGAAGAAAGTAAAGCATGCCCTTGATAGCATAAATTAGGGAAAAGGGTGGGAATGCAGCCAAATCATAAGGAAGCATAAATATACAATTATGCCTTCAGTATCCTCTAAGTTTTCGGTATTTTGTTGTTTCCTGGCTGGTGATGACGAAATTCACCAGTGATGGACATGCTAGATATAAGTGAAAGGGAGGGATTTGTGTAGTCAATTTTTTTTCTTGTGAGATACAACCAGAGGCCTTGAAATCCTGATATTTTTTAATATGAGGTGATATTCATAAGACAGTACATCACTGCAGAATTTTCAAACTGTGCTGCATCAGGAACTTAAAGGGGCAGCCAGAAAAAAAGTACTGATAGCTATTTAAATAGAAAACCCTTATGTCCATCTCTGGAAGTCCCGAAGCTTGAGACTGGTGGGAGAACAAAACACTCCATATTTACCCTGTTCATAGTCTTTTCCCTTGGCATCTGCTATTAGCCACTGTCAGCAGTGATGCTATGGAATAGAAGGATCCAGTCTGACGTGGGTTGTCTGTTCAAGTCTTCTTGTGATACAGAAAACCTGCTGTGCTGTTTGAAGCAAACTGCCCTATAGGACAACCACAGTTGCTTTAGAAACATGCTCATCAGCCATGAGTGTAGAATAAACATGAGATGGTCAAGACCAATTAGACATCCCTCTCCAGTGTTTCCCTCTCCAGTCAGGTCTTGGAGGAAAGCAAAAACCTGTGCCTTGTGGTCTCCACTTCAAATCTCATCTCCATTGCGATACCAACACTAAAAAAAAACAAACCATCAAAAAGCAGGTGTTTCTTAGGGACACTCAGTGGAGCCATTGTCACCACAAAGCACATTTTCTTGGTCATTGACTTCTCCCTCTGCTACATCTATCTCCTTACAACTGTTCAACATTTTTCTCTTCTTTGGTTCAGCCACTGAATTCAGAGGGGGCACCTTATCCAGCACAGTTGTCACTGAAAGGCACCAAAATCCTCCCTCTCCGAGGATACAACTGCCTTGCAGCTAAAGGCAGGACTGCAGCTGAATCAAGCTCATCAGGATTCTGCATTGCAGAATATCTGTCAAACTTTCTGATCCACTCTCAGAGCCTGAGCTCCCAGCTGAAACTCCTTACATCATGCTGAACTTTCCCTCAGGAATAAAGCTACTTGAGGGGTGACTTCCAAAGACGGAGCCACCACCAGACTGCAGTGGGTATGCCCTCTCCAAAATGCAAACCAGCACAAGGAAGCTGAACTGGGCAGCCATCCAATGGAGTGAAATGTCCTCCCTATTCCATTTCATGCCTGAACAAGCTGACCTAAAACCTTCTGACCCCAGCCAAAATGTAGGGTAGGTGCCTTCCAAGCCTCAGCAATGGGCAAGCAATATAACCATAGGAGAAAAAGCAGTTCAAGTGCCTCTTGGTGATGGTTGAACTAAGCTCAATATAGTCTGAATGGTCAGCTGAGCTTCCCTTCCTGTCCATCTGCATTGACTCTTAGCTCAGACCACAAGAGCACCAAAATCTTGCAGCTTGTTTGGCTGTGAGCTAGTAATTTCTTTGGGAGGACTCATTCTTCTTGGGAAGGATCTTCTTCACCCAGTTTCCTAAAGGAAACCAGGCTTGAGCAATTGTATTGTCGGTATTTGTACGTGCCAATGTGTTCCCCTCCAAACAACTGTCAGATTGGTTGGTCAGGTGATAGAGTTCTTAGAGATTTTCCTGAGATCTAAACAAAAATAAGCACCCAGAGAGAGATGCAGAGAGATACGTGGTAGCACAAGTTCATGTGTTTAAATTAGAGTCCTGAGAACAGGAAAAGTTTCAAATGGAGGTCTTCATTAATCACCAGACACAAATCAGTGGGAATCCAGGCATCAGTAGTACTACGTGAACAAATAGTTTGTTTGTCCAGTGTTTCTTCCTTTCTTTTTTCTTTTTTTGGTTTGAATCTGTGCAGCACCTAGCATGGTGGTGTACAGAAATACACTTGTAATAACACAGCGGGAGAGTTGGCACGCAGAAGGGATCATGAAGAGGGAAGAAACCGTCTTAGCAGGCAGCTTCTTCATTTTACATCAGTTTTTAATGTCAGGCCAACTCAGGGTGCAGGGGTGAGGGAGCAGAAAGTGAAGAGAAAAAAAAAGAAACAAATGAAAATCCCACAACCCCAACAACAGAAACCGCAGACGAACCAAGAAAACAGGAGCATGTCCAGGGACTACTTGCTCCTCAGCTGAAGGGCCTGTTTTCATACTCATCTCTGTCTTGTGTCCCAGACTCACGTCGCCTCTGAGGCTGAAATACTGGTTCCTTATTCTGAAAATCGAGTCTCCTGGGCTTTGGTAATATTTTCCAGCCTTTCTAAGGTGTCTGCTTTAATGAATAAGGAAATAAGAAGACAGACTGACTCCATGGGCACGGAGATTGGTTACCACTTACTTCATAGTGACTATCCAGACAGAATGAGAAGAAATGAGGCAGGGATTAATTGACCCAGATTGCCTTTGTAAAACAAGGTGGGAGGGATCAGGTAACGATTTCCCAAGCATTGTCCAAGGAGGAGGCATAAGCAGGCAGGCAGTGTGAACAGCTCACACTAGGGCTTGAAACCCTTCTTCAAAACCCCCTTGCCCTTCTGCTTTTCTCTGCTTTTCAGCAGCTCCATCCTTCCTATTCCCACCTTCCCTGACACACCCCTTGGTTTTAGTTTTTTGCACTGCTGAAGGGTGTCGTGTACTAGGAGACACAGCCCCAAAGTCTTGACTTCCACAAACCTTGCCTTACACAGCTCAGTTACTTCTCACTTCTTTTATTTTCTTTTAAATCCTGTTTCTCTCTTCTATCCCTTAGGCCCCCTCCCACTCCCTTTCACATTTATCCCTTAATCAAATCGCTATATGCTCTTCTCAGCAATTCTTCTCTAAATCCCTCAGGCGGGTTAGAAGCCCCCTGAGGAAAGATCTTTTTTTGGCAACTGAGTTGAGATAGGAGAGAGGTCCTTGACAGAAGAATATTCCATCCCAGAAAGTTTTTAATCCTTCCAGATGCTTTGTCACAAACTGTGCTTTTATGCTGGTGTACTTTTAAAGGCAGCCAGGATATGTGCAGAGGTCAGATCACAGAGCTGCTCTGGAAAACTCTAAATTGCTCTCGCCTTTGATTCTCGTGCTTTAAAACCACTCTGAAGTTTAAATAAATGGATTAGAAATGAGTTAAAGAGCAGGGTGCTTAATGCTTGTGCTTAAATCTATAGCCTCAAGCCACGGCACTTTGGGCGGCACGATCCTGTTAAATCTCACCAGCTCAGCAGACTCGGAACAAGTCAAGGCTTGGATGCAGATGTCTGTGGAGAAACGAGGTGAGACAGACCAGAGAGGTGGCACTGGTCCTTCTCCACCAGCACAGAAGCAAGCCCAAGGTGGTGAAATGGGCAGTGGAACATTCGCTGGAGCACCTTTCAGAGAAGGCACCAGCACCACAGATATTTGCTGTTAATATTAAAGCTCTGACACCATAAATTTATTTTATTTTGTTTTAGGTCTCATGATTTCCAGACTTGTTTCCAGCTGGGGAGAAGGAGGAGCAGTGAAAATGTGGTGGGCTAGATCCTCTCAGGAGACTCAGCTGCCTTGAAAGCCCGTTCTGCTTCCCGTTGTTTATTATTTTTGGATGGCGAAGGGACAGCTGTTATGTTACATCCTAGAGGTAGCTGCACTTCCAGGGCTGGATGAAACGATTGCTGTAAATGCCAGCTTGGCAGCTATTCTGGCCCTCCTTGGGGCAGGCCCTTACCCCCTGCTTCTGGCGCGGCTTTGTTCTGTGAGAGAAGAGCAAAACATTTTGTAGCTGCTATTGAAAAGAGTTTCTCAACCTTTTAGGATAATCCCTGTTTTAAAGAGGAGGAGTTGAGTCAATGAGAAAGCAAATCACTTGTAAAAATCACAGAGCATTATTTGCTGAGTTTCTTGCTATCTCTCCACACTACCCTACCTGAGTGCAGCATCCCTACTCACAACTCCATTTTTTTTGCAATAAGAGACCAGTGGTATTTATTTCTGGTTCACACTAAGACACCAGGAGTTGAAAGAAAACCATCCACAGTGACCCAGGTAAGCCTTTGGAAGGAGCCACTGATGATTAAAATCCTGAATTTTGGATGTTCACCATACAACTCACCACATGTGTATGCACAGTCCAGCTATGGAAGGAACAAAGAGTGGGTTAGCTTGGCTTCCAGAGCTCACACACTCTTCTCTTTGCAGCAGGCTATAAATTATGCAGCATTTAAAGATGACTTTCTAAACCCCTGGCTTTAAAGCTTATTTATAACTCCCACACTGATATTTTTCAGACTCGTGACAGCTCCCACCTTCACAAGCTGGGGACATGCCAAGCACCTGGCCTTTTCTATAATGGCCCATTCGCCCCAGCAAGCTCCCCCCACCTCTTTTTTAAGCAATGCTTTGGATATCTCAGGGAGATTTTATTTATAGCAGAGACATAAAAAGCAAATGGAAGAGAGTGAGGATGGTCAAAGGGAAAAGTAGCAAGTGTCCTAAATGTCTGATAAACGTCATAGGACATGCTGGAAAAAAATAAGGCCCTGGGAGCAGCCAAAATCTCTTAGTGATAATTTATATAGGAGCAGCATGATTCCATGTAAAGCAGGTTAGACTCAGACCTAGCCAAGATGGAAACTTATGACTAAAGGAGATCACCTCAGGGAGATGATGAGGGAGGTGGTGCTTGTCCTTCCCAGATGGGGCTAAGCTCACCACTGGCAAAATCAGGAGTATGTGTGGGTGAGAAGGTGGCAGCCACATGTTGGCAGACACTGATCGGTGATGGGATCCTGGACTAAGATTCTAGGACTAGAATTCCTAGGTTCTAGGAGTTTGGTTTTTTGTTTTATTTGTTTATTTATTTATTTAATTGATCTCCCAGTGTTAGAGAGCTCACTCTTGAGGGAAGAGCCTCATCTTGAACTGTGGCATGGATAGAGTCTCTAGTAGCCCTAGTGATGTCATCTGAAGGGAAATTCCTCCAGCCCCAGCTCAGTCCTGGCTTTGGGGTCTGGCTTACAGTCGGGCCTGGCTCTGGGATTCCCTGTAGGAAACAGGAGCTAAGATACTGAATCTTAAATAGAACAACAAAAGCCTAGCACAAAGAAAAAAGCCTGACATCAGGCTCAGTTTTGGTAGGTGAGGCTGTTCCAGACCCCTGCTGTTACTTCCAGCCTCAGGAGCATTTTTAGGTATCACAGCCAAGAGGAGCAGCTGCCCAGGCCACACCACCAGCCTGCAGCAGGAAGGTGACTCCTGAAAACTGGATATAGCAGGGACTGAGCAGCATCTTATAGCAATCCAATTCCTCACGATTTGTTTGTAGAAGAGACCTGTTTCCCCCCTGTTGATTGCCATGGCTTCAAAGCCTTGGAATGTCTTTGGCTCCGAGTGCAGTAGCGTGAAGCAGAGCCCTGCAGTCTCGGTGGGGTTTGCTCCTTCCAGCCTGAGGAACATTTCTGCACCCCAGGGCAGGCGTTTGCATTGCCAGAAGAAGACAATTCAGCTTTGTGAAATCTTTGAAGGTTCGAATTTTTTTTTTTTTTAAATAAAAATGCCTGGAGCAGGATAAGCGTTAAACAACAAAACAAAACAAAAAAGCTCCAATATGCATGTGAGGCATGCTTGTGTCAGAACATCTGTTTTCAGCTCTATGCTTTGATTCAGATGTCTCCTCCTCTCTTGTCTGAAGTGACCAGCAGGTCTCAGAGATCAAAAATCTGGCCAGAGTAAAATCTTGCTTGAAATTGCTTTGTCTTCCCTGAAAAAATGCCCCAGGCTTTGAAGGAATGGCACTTTTCAGCAAAAGTAAATTTAGTCAAAAATCTCTGACCACCTTCAGTCTATTCTCAGTGGCACCAGGCACTGCAGGCAAAACAAAGACATCTTGGCAAAATTACACCATTGAAATTGCCGGCAGAAGAGCTCAATTTAACACCCACTAATTGTTGCACAATAGTTACAGGAATAATCGGAATTTGTTAATTAGATGCATGCCAATGAGTAATTCAAGACTGGTTTAAATAATTATTCCTATCTTCCCAATAGGCTGTGGTGGTGATTAGCTTGCTGGCTGTTTCTCCTGACTGTTCTGCTTCTAATAAAAAAAAGAGGTGAGAGACACCCATGCAGTGAGCCATGGCACTCCTTAATGAAATCCTGCTCCTGGGATACTGAGATCTCCTTGCCTGTGAGTGCTGTTGCTTGTTGCTTTTGACCACAGAAACATCAGAGACAGCGAGGTGGGCTGCCAGAAAGCTCTTGGATCAGCACCGTGCCAGTGAAATTAAATTAATGCTTTTTAGTGTGTTTAATTCCTGAAGGAAGATGTAAGGATGACAAGTTCCACAAATTCAAATCCTCCATTATAACCACAACGTAAAAAAAGAAAAAAAGAAAAAGACCAGTGGCCAGAGAACAAAACTCTACTCCCTGGGACATAGCTAAATTCCTCGTCCCCCAGCCTGGAGAAATGCCCTCTACTGGCTCAGAAAGACCTTTTTTTTTTTTTTCAGTTTCACCATAAATTTGCCTGTTTGCCACCTTCAGATCTCCTAATAATTTCTCACCCTCCTTTGGTTAGCTCCTTCAGTGCTGCTTGGTTCATGTCATGCTTTTTTTTTGGACCATGGGGGGTACCTCACGAAGGGATGGAAATAGAACAGTGGAAGGGAATTAGTGTAACTGACCTTCTAAATGCTAAACAGTAAAAATTGCACCCCAAACACAAACATGGGGGAAAAAACCCTAAAACCAAAGCCAAATTGCATTCCACTGTATGATCTGCTTACCTATCCTTGTGAAGGAAGCAAGATAAATGCCCAAATATTAGAGGTAAAGATGGTTTGTGCTGAGAACATTATTAATTTTCAAGCCATCAGCAGTCACTAATGCATAATATTTCTGTTCAGTCTCCTTGTGGACTCAAGGGAACTGTTGCTACTGAGATAGCCACCTGATGGAAAACAGCAATAGTACAAACTGGTTCTGGGTGGAAAATACTACAATCTGTAGGATTTGCTGAGGGAGTCAAGGAAGGCAACACACAAGCAGGAGCCAGGAACCACGAAGACTAGTTTTCTTGACAAAAATGTAGGTGAATGGCTGCAAGTTCCAAGACTGTACTTTTGTGTCTCCCCTCATGAAAGAGCACCTTTGAGGGCTCCAGAAGCCCCTTGTTGGCCTTGCACTAAAGCACTTGTTCATCTGTTGGGATGTGGGAGCCAGGGAAGTAAGGGCAGAGGTGCAGGAAGGCAATGTTGGTGGTAGAGGCAGCCTGTTTGGTCAATACCCAGCCCCTCTGTGGAGGGGGCAATTCTGCTGCACCAGCAGACCCTCACAGTGTAGGACAAACATACGAACACCAGTTATTGCTTTCTCTTCGTGTTCCTATTCCTGGGTAAGCCACAGCCCCACAAACTGCTCTGAAGCTGAGTACCATCCCTTGGTACTTATCCCCACTCCCTCATGTTCTCTGGTGGCTGCTCTTTCTGCCTTCCATCTTGCAGCAAGGGAACCAAGGTATTCGAAAATGTCCTCCCTCTTCTTGAACCCCAACTGAGACATAACTACTTTTCTAGTCCTACTCAGTGCACCTCATTCCTCTTGACAGAAGTACTTCCTCTCTCAGCTGCTCCCTGCTCATTTACACCCCTTTCATCATGATTTCCCTGAATTACTGCTGCTAAGTGAGCTGCCTAGGTTAGGAGCACAGACAAGATGAGCTCCCTGTTCAGTCAGTGGAGAGAGACCAGGACCTTCTGGCTGTGCCTCGGTGACCTGGGTAACCCTCCAAGGGTTTCTCTTTCTGTTGACTGCAGAGGGAGCTGAAAGCCAGCAGGATGCTGATTTGTCTGCCCGAGGTGAGATAGAGCTGTACCATTGCGTGGACAGGACAGGACACTTCAGGCCAAGCCATCCAACAGAGCAGCATTTGAACAGCTTACAAGAATTCAACTCTTCCAAGAAAGCAGCGGAGACCAGGACACACAAAACTGACTCAAAGCAGGGAAAACTGGCAAACAATTGCCCCTTGTTGGAATTTATGCTTCTCTTCTTACACTTACGTAAGGAATCTGAAGACAGCCAAGACCATGGAAAGCAGAGGTTCCCCAGAGACAATCTCAATTCATGAAGCTTCAGTGGATTTTGCTAGCCCTGAACTTACTGCCATGGGACTGAAACCTTTCCTTTTGTCTTCATCTGTACTGCAAGAGTAGAAATATGGCTTTCTAGTAGTATTATGGCTCCTTGTATTGCCTTCCATTCCTCCCTCACTATCATTGAGGGAGCCCTTTAGCAGAACTTTACCAGAACTACCAAACAGAGAAGACACTTAAGGGTTTGTACATGACACTCAAGGTTCAAAGCTTTTCTTCAGCCTGGGCTTGGTGTCAATCAAATAGGAGAGGTTTTTTTCTGGTTGATTTTTGATTTTTTTTTTCAGAGTCCAAAGACGAAGACTTCTTTCCACCTCCAGTCAAATAAAAAAGCACAATAACAGTCTGGCCCACCTCTCTTATGGGATCCTAAGGTAATTACCTACTCACTTCAGCTGCTCCAGCCCTGCACGTGGAGATCTCAGAATACACCAGTGGCCTCACTGCTGCTCAGAATTAAATCCTCGTCTCCCAGCTTCCCTCTCTGCCAGCTGGTGTGTGAATACTGTGAGGGGAAACTCAAGGAGTTTCTAGTCCAACTCTAATTTGTCTCTGATCCTAGAAAACTGAACGAGAGTTGCCCTGTAGAATGCAAAGGAACTCTCCCCTAAGCACTCTGTTTCCTCCATCTTAATTCAAAGTTGAAACTAGATGGAACAGAAATTAAAATAAACCAGGCATCAACTACTTACTGGCCAAATAATGGACAAAGGACTTAGGCATGCTGAGATGGACAGAAACAATACAGGTGGAAGAGAAGGCTGATAGACACAAACTGTCTGATGCTGAATGGTCTGAAGAAATGCTATAGATCAACAGGGAGCAGGATATTTTTCTTCTATGAATCAGCATGGAAACCTTTCTGTAGATGTCAACACAACGTGTACTTTGCCTAAATACCCCACAGAATTCTTTAATTTCAAATTTCTGTGATCCAGAGGCATAAAATGGACTGTTCCTCTTGGTTTGATCTGAGATATCCAGCCCTTCCCTGAAATGTCTGATTGTCTTTGACTTTCTGTCTCTAGTTTAAGTGGGTACAATAATCCTGACCAGAGCTCTCTACCTTTCAGCAGACACAGGTCATACAGTAGTGACATTTTTGATAATTTTTCATAGTTTGTTATGCTGAGAATCAGGGGATATCAAGGGATTTCCCACCTGAGATTTACCCACCTTCCCCAAAATTATTTTGGATGGAAAGGAGCAGCAAAGTCCAATATAATATAAAGCACATTTTTGGCTAACATCTGAAATGCCTTCAGATATCATCTAAAGTTACACACACATGTCCCCAGTGAAGCCTGAAACAAAGCTCTCAGAGAAGACAGGATTAATTCGAGGTCAGAAGGGCTTTGCTTTCTGTCATAACATTGCCATGATGTAGCACCAAAGTCATTACTTACCGTGACATGAAGCTAAGAGACTAAGGAATGGTTTAGAGTGTGTTAGTTCATACTCCCCTTCCACTGCAATATCTTCTCTTGAGGATGGCAGCAAACAATCTAAACAAGGACTTGTGTGTATGGAACAACTTAGTCCCCATGCAAACAATATGGGGACATCAGGGATTTCTGTGAGATGTTATGTTTTTGTTGTATCCAAATTGCCTACAGATTTTTCTATGTGTCAGTCTCAGCTTGGAGGGGGCTGTGTTCTGTAATTAAACCAAGTTGATTAGACAGTTGCAGAGAAGGGAAACTAGTTCACAATATGTCATCTGACCTTTTCTGTCTTTTTCCTCAGCTCTGATCAGCTGTGAAGCAATTCTGAACTTTTCAAAACCATTTGTTCTTCAATTTGGAATAATGACAGTAAATAGTTCTTTAAATAGCCTCATTTGTCAGCTGTCCACTGGGATTAGTTAACATTAAAGAGCTGATCTCCTTTAACTGGATACTTAAGCTGTCTACTGCTGACCTTCCATATGATCCCAGGTAGGTGTTGTTCTCCGAGGGTCTTGGGTTCACCAGTTATAAAGTTGGAAGGGACAACTCTGATTGTTTAGTTCTGAAACACTGAGAGTTGAGGATTTCCATGAATTCAGTCCTTTTTCAGTGCGTCTTCTGGGAAAAGACACCTCATACTCAGCAAAATACTCCCTGTGCTGGAGGTTGTACCATCAACTAAAATTTGGTTGCTTCAAGGATAAGTCACACTTTTGCCCAAACATTTGCCCCTTCTTTTTGGCCTGGCTGTGTGTTTCTTCAGCCTCTGCAAATGAGCTGTTGCTATCTATGAATTTTCTGGCTACTTTTTCCTGTCTATATAAATAAAAACTTAAAATCAAAGTTATGCTTGTGAGCTGTGTATGAACAAGCACACTCTGCTGAAAACAGCAGATTAAAAAAGAAAAAAGCCATCAGGTTCCAGTTGTTTTGAGTGCAATGCTCATGCATATTATCTCCCCAGAAACTTCAGGACTTCTGTTACTGTCACCCTCACAAAGTTCACACTGAACTTCTCCTACATTGATTAATCTAACCATACACTGCAGATGCTTCTGATATTTATGGAGCTACATCAGCATGTGTGGAGCAGTGGGGATCCAACAAAAATCTCAAAATCCACCTGTAGTGGAAGTCCAGATGAGAAAAGGGAGTGTAGCCAGGAAAAAACCCTGCTATTTACATATCCCTCAGTATAGCAACTATCTTGTGTAGCAACTATCTTCTGCCTATGTCATGGGCCCTCCGCAGAGCTGGATGTCTTGAACAATGCCTCAGTATATTGGATACAAGCTCTGCTCTCTCCCTGCTTCAGCTATCCTTGATTGCACACTTCCAGGTGCTGATTTCCAGATTAAGGGAGTCTTTATTTTAGACTTTTCACACGCTGTCAACGTGGTGTTTGATTACATCAATAGAGGCAAAATATCAGTGCTTAGTGGAAATAAAGAGATTTTTTAAGCGGGAGATCTATTTTTGTCACTTCCTCCTGTGGGGCAGGTTATCAAGATGACCTGCAAACAGCATTGCAGCAAAGAACAGCTCACTGTTTCGGAAGGTGAGGGGAGACAAATGGTATTTATGGTGTGTCATAAACAGTGAAGGACTCTTTGGACAATATCCTAATAAATACTCTAAAAAGAAACTGCCAGACTCTCATAACTCAACATACAGGCTGTCATCCTTTCCTCCTGCTTTGTGATTTAGTTAAGGTTTTCCTTTTAGTGTTGCCACAATGAACTCAGCTATAAGGACAAACTTTGGAGTCACTGATAAGACATTCTGAGGGACTGTTTATGGGCAGGACCCATGCAGAAATCAACAAGAAGGAGTGTGTTTGTCTTCAGGCTGGGATGCCTTACGAGGCCTGCACCTGCCCCTCAGAGACATTTTCCTAATTGTGGTATAGATCATGGACCCAGCAGGTCCCACAGCCCCTACCTTAGCCTGGTGCAGTGTCAAAAAGCAGAACATGACCATAATTCTAGGACTGATGACCTCCCACAGAGAGAGATGGACTCCAGTGGTGCAGTGCTCGGCTCCAGGTTCACAGTTCTCTCAGGCTTTTACCTCTGTGGGATGGATGCAGAAGACCCTTTGGAGGCCATTCCCCAGGAGGAAGCCCCCAGTCATCTCTCAGCAGACCTGTAAGGGAGGGAGAGAGTGAGATGCTGGAGAGGACACCAGATAAAGGCAGCTAGTGCTGACATCTGGAAGACAACCCATGCATTGTCCTGAAAAAAGGGTTCCTTTTCCCCAGCGCTGGGGGCTGCCATAACTCCCTTCCTCATTTTCAGGTTGAAGCTTGCTGGCCCTGCCTCCAGATTGACAAAATCGGCTCTCTGTTATCCCCTAAGTCCCTCAGAGGGAAAGAGTATCATGATTTTCTTGACACAGTGGTTGCCTTCCTCCCAGACCCAATTAGCTCCAGGAATGGAGCCTTGAGACTGCCTTCCCACTTGGACTTTCTCCAGGGAGACCACTAGGCCAGACAGCCACTGTTGCCACGAGCAGGGTGTTTCTACCGGGAGTGCTGACAGCCTGTTTTCATCAGCTCCGAATGGAAAAATTGTTTGGAAAAAGGCCTGAAATGTTTATCAAAGAACCATGGCGTTTAGTGTAAATGATGAAATGACGGCAAATTAATCCAAAACCCCACCATCGCCGCTATCAGGAATCATGGGCTGAAATAGCTGTGATATGGTCAGTGGGAGTTTCACCCCCTGGCCTGTGTGAAGTGGTTTCATAGGCAACTCTTGTCTTTCAGCTGAAATGCAGCTGCTCCCGGGGTGGGTCACAGGCTCTGCAGGGCACCAGCGGCGTCCAAAGGTGACCATTGCATTGCTCACGGCTACTCGGTGCTGCTGCATCTGCCCACAGCCTTTGGAAGCCTTTTGCCTTCCACTGTTCAGTTTCTCATGACAGGGACCAGCCTGTTGTTTTATGCTGTGACGAGGATTAATAATCCTCATCATGGCTGATGATATGAACATGAGATTGTCTGGGTTGTAAGGGCTAAAGGCCACAAGGAGAATGGCTGTTTGAGTGTCTTGTGGTAACCCCAGGGAAATCTTTCCTTTCCTTAGCAGTCAGGAGTTCAGGCTGTTCCTCTAAAAAATAATACCCCTCAGGCCTTTCTGACTCATTTGCAGAGTAATAATTAGGCAAGAAGAGTTTCTTCCACTCACTTGGCATCACCATTGCTTGTGAAGCCTTTCTGGTAATGAGTGTAACTTCTGTGCACAGAAAAAAGGTTTTAATCTTGCATGGGCTATAGCAGTCCCATGTAAAACATAAAAAAAATGCATTTTTTAAAATTATGCTTCTAACTCTTACAGGCCAAGACCTATCTTCTAAACTGGGAACTGTGTGCAATGTTGTGGTGGGATATTTCACTTCAGTATTCAGGCAGCCAGCAGCTGTCAGTCACAGGGCTACACTTTGCACTCAGCTGTGGATGTCAGTGTGGTGGCAGGTCTACACATCCTGGAGACATCACTGGCCATTTTCAAGGGCAGAGTCGATGGAAATGAAAAATCATGCAGCAGACAGAGGAAGAAGAAAGGAAGATTCATCAAGCCTTGTATCTGTGATCAGTGTTACCTCAACAGATGCCTAGGAGGAATGTGACATCCAAATTCATGCACCGGGGCTGAGCAGGGAATCTAGTCTTTTTTTTTTCTGAATAGTTAAAGCAGAGAGAGCTCAGTATTTTTCTTGAAGATTTCCCCAATGCCTAGAGCTGACCAACACTGTCTCACCATGCCTAGAGAGGAGCAATGTGCAAGTGGAGCACTGATGGCATAGAGGCATCTCTCGCCTCCTCTGCTCTGCCTGTTGCCCTTCACCCCTCACTCCAGACTTACTAAGCCGAGAGTTCATTAGAATTAATTTCTGCCTTGCCCTTGCTGCTAAGTGTTTGCCCAGAGCTGAAGATCCTGAGAGGTGCTGAGCTGAAGATCGGAGCGAGGGCTGGAGGGAAAGCTATTGTTGCTCTTATCGCACTGTGAGGTTTGTTGCATTCCAAGGAAATCATCTGGTACTTGGCTTTTCCCTGGCCACCGTGAGGTTTTAGGACAATCCCTAATCTGTTCCCTTGTGAACACTGAGGGCCTTTCTTGTGGGAAACAAGTTTGCAAGTTCAGTTGTTTCTATCAAAGATGAGAGAACATCCAAGCAGCGCCAGACAGTACAAGCTTCCCCCACAGGCACTCTGGCATCCCACACTGATCCATCCCCACCAAGACCCACAGCACGAGCCAGCATCTCTGTCCCCAGCAGCCACCTCCTCCGCCTCCGCCTCCGCTCATAGCCCGCGTTCCTGGCTGCCCACCTCGCCTCCTCTCCGGCAGAGCTGCCAGAGAAAGGAGACACAGTGCAAAGCCTGGGAAAAGCTGACACTGGCTTTTCTCTCCCCTCACAACTGCCTGTGCACAAAGAGCACCTGCAGGCACATAAACCCTTGGGCTTGGACTTGTGGCTGGACTGTCTTGGACTCACTGTCTGCCTGCTCCCCGCCTCCCTGCCCACCCCTGGCCACTGCTTTACTGGTGCTCCTTTCCTCTGCCACCTTCACACACCACTGGCTCCTGGCCAGAGAGGGGCAGAGGAGGAATGAAATACTCTGGGGTCAGGAGGTAATGAGAAAAGCTTGGTTTTCCCTCTTGCCTCCTACCCGAGTGTCTTGTTGGAGGGGCTGAGGACATGGGACAGAGCTCCAAACTGAATCACTCCTTGAAGATTTCCACCACACCAAAGGATAGAGGGGTCTGGCTGGAAGGAGAAGCCCCTTTTGCATCCCCTGATTCTCCTCAGTCTGTATTGGAGCAGGCTTTGCTACAAAGACATCAACAAACCTTCACAAAGTTGCACAGGGGAGAGAAAATGCATGCAGAGTCCCTAATGCAGTGGCAATTGCCAGTGATTGAAATGGGAAGGAAAGCAAGTGATCAGGAGTGCTTGTCAAAAACACAAGGCTTGGGAGAGTGGGTAAGAGTTGATTGTTTGCTGGTAAATCACAATGGAAGAACCTAGGGCAGCCTTGAAACCCACCCATTAGTTCAGTGGGATTTAATGTCTTCCAGTGAGTAAATACCATCTCATTTTGTTAGCACAAAGTGGTCCTCATCAAAGTATTGGCAAGATTACAACATTTTTTCATAAATCCAGCAAATTGCAGTCTGCCTACAGTCATCCACTGGAGTCTTTCTTGTCTTACTTTAATTGAACTTTGTGTGGGGGAGGGAAAGGGGATTACATTTTTTATTGCTGGGTGTGTTTTATGGGAGATCTGTCAGCTGCAAG
The DNA here is from genome assembly GCA_013397915.1 of Daphoenositta chrysoptera. Taxonomy (NCBI): domain Eukaryota; kingdom Metazoa; phylum Chordata; class Aves; order Passeriformes; genus Daphoenositta; species Daphoenositta chrysoptera. Next base: position 388,297 of record VZRO01000111.1, on the reverse strand, counting down.
TGACAGTGCCAATTAGGGTTGCATGTTTCGTGTGCGTTGCAGAGTCTTAGAAAGCAGAAGAAAAAAGGGGGTGCAAGCAAGCCAAGCTATTTACAGTGACAGATCTGGGGAAGAGCAAGATGGGAAATACCTTGGCTGCTACCTGTGGCTGTGAGACTTGCCCTCCGTCCCTCTTTCCTCCTGCCAAAACACACACACACTCCCCGAGATGTGCCTAGGGAAGACTGGAGGTTTATTTACCACTGCCCTAATCACACCTTTCCCAGCCACCCAAGCAAGGCTCGTGACTGCACACAAGGTATTGTGTGGTCTTCTCCTACACGTTTCCATGGGTGTGAAGCAAACACCTTCTGAAGGGAACTCCCCAGGTCTCCCTTGGGTCACTCTCTGTGATTAAGGTAATCTCAGAACAGTGTTTTGGGAAGGAAAGGCACAAAAGGCTGAAGCACTCTGGGCTCTCTGGTGTCTTACACTAAAGTGGTTCTAATTCACCCAGCAAAGGACAGTGAGTGTGATAAGTGCTTGATTTGTGAGTATCTCCTCATGTTAGTGAAGGGACAAGGGAAAGAGAAAGAAGGGAAGATACTGTATTTCCAGGTAATCTTAATCCTTTGATTTACTCTCTTGAGCCAAGTGTCTGATGGCAAATGCAGCAGCAACATTTTAAAATTCAGAGCCAAAGCTTTGCTTTCCAATCCCTGAGCATCCTGGGTGCTCACTGAGACTGCTGACAATCTCTCCCTTCTTTGCTGTGCCTCTACAGCCAGAAGCTCTGCTTCTGTCCAAAAAGACCCTCCAGAGCCCTTGCATGAGGGCTATCAGCCAGCTTCATGGGCTAGATGGCATATTTAGCAATCTGAGCAGAGGGGCAGGTGGTGTGAAGGGTCGCAGTGTGCTGTGAAAGCCAGGCTGCTCCCCTGTGGGGAAGGGATGGGTGCTCAGGATTTATGCTGCTGTACACGAAAAATAAACACTTGGTCTCCACATGCTTGGCTACTCAGCGTGTGCTACCCAGCTGATTCAAACACCCATCCATCAACCCTGCCTTGACTCATCACCACAACACTGAAGTACATGGGGGAGTGAGCACTCCCACATGTGGATGAGAGAAGGCTCCGTTTGCCATGAGATGTTGAAATTCCCCTCCGAGCCAGCCCCTAGTAGAGGCAGTTGGATACAGCAATGCCTTGCTGCTGTAAACCATCACTTCCAGCTCTGACTAAATGTCCATTTTTCATCTTTCCCTGTGGCACAGCTCCTTTGGTAGGCTCAGCTATGGGCCAGTGCAGGAGTTTGCTCTTATGGGGCAGATGGGATGTTCTCTGTGGCTGGATTTCAGAGCTGCTGGCCATTATGGGTGGCAGAGGAGAAGTCCCTTTTGGCAACGTAGGGGTGATGCCATCTCAACATCACCCTTTGCTTGGCTGCTTCTCTGGGTTTCCACTGGAGAACTCTATTAATAGCCTTGTTTCCAAACAACACTGGCACTAATCATAATTTATTGGGACTTTAATGACACATTTGACAATGACACTGACTGCTGGTGTTTGAGCACCAAACAGGAATTTTAATGAGAAAAGGAGTAAAATGAATAATGTGTTAAAAGGGAGATGGGCTTTACAAAGCTTGTGTTTAAACAAGATGATGAAGAGTGTGATGAAAGTTTATCTGCATGGTAAGATAGATGAATGAGTTGATTCTGTTGAAGGCCAGGTGGCCCAAAGTATTCATTCTTCTTTCCTGGGACTGGACAGCTCTGAACCTGTGCCTTTGGGAGAGTAGTGAAATATGAAACCCAAGCAGTGTGATTGAGCACAGTCTCAGCAGGGTTCCTGGTGACACCAAGCTGTGTGGTGGGGTTGACACCCTGGAGGGAGGGAATGCTATGCATAGGGACCTTGACAGGCTTGTGAACCTCATGGAGTTCAACAAGGCCAAGTGCAAAGTCCTGTGCCTGGGTCTAGGCAATCCCAAGTACAAATGCAGTCTGGGCAGAGAATGGGTTGAGAGCAGTCCAAGAAGGACTTGGGGGTGTTGGGTGACTACAAGCTCAACATGACCTGGCAATGTGCACTCGCAGCCCAGAAAGCCAGCTGTATCTTGGGCTGTAAAAAAGCCCTGTGACCAGCAGGTCGAGGGAGGGGATTCTGCTCCTCTACTTCACTGCAGTGAGACCCCACCTGGAGCCCACCACTCGTACGGCTCTGGAGCCCCAAAGTTAGAAGGACATGGACCTGTTTGAGTGAGTCCAGAGTAGGCCATGGAGATGCTCCAAGGGCTGGAGCAACTCTCATATGAACACAGGCTGAGAGAACTGGGGTTGCTCAGCCTGGAGAAGAGAAGGATCCGTGGAGACCTTACATCACCTTTCAGCATCTAAGGGGGCCTACGAGAGTGCTGGAGAGGGATGGTTTGAAAGGGCATGTAGTGACAGGACAGGGGGGGATGGCTTTGAACTGAAAGGAGATAGATTTAGATTGCATGTTAAAAAGAAATTTTTTACTGTGAGGGTGGTGAGGCACTGGCATGGGTTGCCCAGAGAAGCTGTAGCTGCCCCAGCCCTGAAAGTGTTCAAGGCCAGGCTGGATGGGGCTCTGAGCAACCTGGGATAGTGGAAGATGTCCCTGCCCATGGCTGGGGGATTGGAACGAGGTGAGCTTTAAGGTCCTTTCCAAACCAACCTTTCTACGATTCTGTTCTATGAAATGGTAAGATCTTCAGGAGGTCTCCAACAAACCGCCCCCGTCTTTGGATGGGTGTTATTGCTCTGACACAGTGGCAACATTTGTGCATGGGTGCACAGCCCTGCCCTGGCCCTGCCTCCTCAAGGCTGCTGTGTGTGAACAGCTTCATGGGGACCCAGCCTGACAGAGGACTTGGAATGAAGTGGATTCACAGACATCTCCAGTGGCACTCCTTGAAGCTGGTGGGCCTTAGGTGCTCCCAGTATTTTCTAGGTGATAGCTGGCAAGCTGCAGAACACTAGAAAGACCAGAGAACGACTAGAACATTGTGCTAGGAACACCCGTGTTTGCCATGAAGCTGTGTCTCTGGTGGTGACAACACAGCACAGACACATGTGTGGGACTAGGCTGCCTAAACAAAAGAAGCAGTGTCATTTTAGGAGCAGTGGAATGTCCACCTGGCCTCTATGGGATATGCAGAATGAGAAGAGCGGGGCATAGGCCCTGCCCTGTATCTGGCAGGCCCATGAGGATGCTGAGGACACCCTAGAGGCTCTAAAATGGCTCAGGCAATTTGCTCCTGCCTAAGTTTCAAGTCAGTGTCTCCCTACTGACTATCTTGTTTCAGGTCCTGCTGGATAACAGAGAGAGGGCAAAAGCTAGAGAAGATATCTTTGTCCAGAAACTTAAAATACTCTTGTGACAGGAGTATTAGAGTTCAGACAAGAACTTGCCAAGTTTCATCTCTACCAGTATCTTGTCTGCAGTGATAATGGATTATTCAAGAAAGTGTGACCCTTCCTTTGCCCCTTATCTTCTGTTGGCACTATTTCCAAAATGTTTTTCATCCCACAAAGGCTGTTCTGTGTAAATACATTGAGACAGATTCTCCAGAAACAGAGCTTAGAATCGCTCTACCCTCTATAACTATTCCCACCCAAATAAGCATACGTGAAAATAAAATAAATTAAAGGTTACCCAGATTTAGCAAATAAATCAATCCAAACACATAACTCCAGAACTGATCTTACAGTAACTTCTTTGCAGTTTTGTGGTGCAGTTTAAGAAATGCATTTCTTCTCTCAGAATGATGGCACGTAGATCCCCTAAGAAGCATGGAGCATCACTTTCAAAACTGCCTCTGGTAAAATTTTTCTGGAAACATTCCAGGGGCAAAGTGCTTGCCATGTGTTTCATGTCCCATGCAGCATGTGAGATGGAGTTATTTGTTTGTTGCTGCTTTGTCTTTGTTTGTGCAAACTGACGCCGCAGGGACTTCTTTTGAGGGCATTTTTCAGCCAAGAAGATTATTCTATATAAATACAGTTAAATAAATAGATTTATCACTAGAATAGCTTCAGGCTGTTCCATCTATCTATCTGTCTATCTATCTATCTACCCATCTATATCTATCTATCAATCTAATACTTGTCTGCCTTTGTAGATAACAGAATTAAATTCCTATCACTGACTAAAACAGACACATTGCATTTATCTTGTTTTGTGTCTACACTGAAACTCTGAGCAAGAACTGAGCTATGTAAATCAGGCAGATTTATCTGCCTCAGGTACACCTTGGAGTTACTGCCCACAGTGGATCATTCTGTTCCTTTGCCAAAAGACATAGCTTTTTTAGCTAAGGGACAGAGAGGTGTCTGGGACCCATAAGCCTTTCAATAACTAACCTTGATCTGAAGAGGAAAGTGGTTGAGAGTCATGAGCTGCTAGCCCAGAGGGGAAACTCCCATCAGCTCTGGCACTTTTGGCTACTGCCACCTTTCCCAAGGCTTTTGCAATAGTGAATTCCCTTCATTTGTATGTTTTAACCTGTTATTACAAATTATTTTGGAAGTGCAACATAGTTTTTGAGCTGTTGGGAAGCCAGCATGAAAGTCATCAGAGAAATGAAAGATCTTTTCAGTCCTGCTGTTGGTATAGCCTCTATCAGAATCTGATGCAGATAAGGGTCCCGCTGGTATGTGACCCTGAGTAAGTCACTTAAAAGAATGTTTGAAAACTGATCCATTAAAAGACAGCCCCAAAAGGACTGCGAATTAAACTCAAAATATATACCCTTCTCCCAAGCTTACATGTGCAGTCCCCTACATGCAAGCCAACAATCAAAATAGGAGAAAAAAAAAAGCCTGAAGTCTTGCCTGACTTCTAATGAGCTGTGATGAAAAACAAAATAGTAAAACTACACAAGCAGACCTATAAATTAGTTTTTCCTCCTGAATGATTACATGCCCCTCCCATTAAAAAGGTTTTAAAACTTTCATTTGTCCTAAGGGAATGGAGTCATTGCCTCTCAGTTGATGCACCCAAAAGTGTTTGACCTGCTCTTCACCATGAAAGAGGTGAAAAGGGTTACCTTAAACCTCGGAGGAGGAGGCACTAACTTGCTAAGCTGCCGTAATTATGTGTGGGTATCTGTGGGCCCCCAGTGCACTTAACAGCTTTGCTTTCATGGAAATCAGTGGGATTTTCCCACTTGAGTAAATGTCAGGTACCTAATAAAGATCTGGACTTGGGTAGAGCCTTAATCTGTCTGATTCCTAGCAAACAAGTGTTTTCCCAGCCATACTGGGAAAATAAATAGAGGGAGAACTGTGAGACACTCAGAAAATTTGGCAATAAGTCTATATGAGTATCTCAGACAAAAGACAGTCCTTAGTTCTGTTTGGAAACAAAGACTATAGGAAGTTTCATGAGCATTTTGGGACCAATCAAAGTTGAGGCTGTCATCTCCTAGCTTGAGAGCTAGGAAATGCAGGACAAACCAGGTCTCTGGCTCCAAAACAATGAAATCATTTTCATGCCCTTTTCTTTGCTGCAAGAACTGCAAGTGTAGAAAGAATTGGAAGAATGAGTGGCTGAATTCCAGCTCATAAGAGGTGAAAGGTGCAAAGGAGAGAAAGGATAGTGGCTGGTACAGGTCTCCTGGCTTTCCCCACTACACCATGCATGCACGTGGAGCTGTGTTTTAAGTCAGATTAATCACTGAAAATTGGAAAGTCTCAATTTTTGTTTGTACAAGTGCATGAATAAAATGAAAGATTAGGTTATTACAGACATCAGTCATGCCTTAAAAACCCACGAAATTGGCTGAAAATGAGACAGAGACAATATGAATAGATACAGTGTTACTATAGTCTATTTACCATCACTGTTGTTGCACTTATCAGACAGAGTCAAAACTGTTCCTTTGCCTTTGTTAGACAAATACATGGCTGTGAAAAAACTCTTTTCTTAAGGACTGTTTTTGAGATTTTTTTTTTCATTTTTCTTCTATTGAATTGTCAAAAATAATATGAAATAAATAATTCCTTTAGATGGAAAAAACTAAAAAAAAACCCCATCAATAAATTAGGTTTTTGAAAAGTTTTATTTACATTTTAACCTTTAAATTAAATTGATCTACAATTTACAGTTCAATATGGAGATGCATCTTAAATTAAAAGAAAAAACCCTTAAGCATATACTTTCAGCAGTTATGACTTTCAAAGTAAAATTTGGTAGCATTTACTTTTTCTTTTCAACAGGCTAATTTGAGCTGCATTTTTCTATTAAAAAATTTAATACAACCCACTTTGCTATATTCTTATTGTACAAAATTGTCGGTGATCTGTACCCAAACCCCTTTGAATGCATTTTTCTATTGGGAAAGGAGATCCAGAGGATCCTTGGTTTCTTGAGCTGACTAGCAGGTGTGTTGTCTAGGCCAACCCCTCAGAGGGTACCTTAATCCTGTTTTTCTTAGACAGGACCGTGTCCTGCCTCTACCCCTTTCCATGAGTTTCAGGAGAAAGTATTTGGACACCAAGAGATGACAGCTCTTGTTATAATATCCACCCCCATGGCTCCCCTGCAGGTAGGGCTGGTGATCCCAGAGGAGATTAGCTAGTGCTGATGATGCTGAAGTACAGGAGATGCACATGGCTTATCTCGGCCATTCCGTTTGTGTCTGAGATGAGGCACCAGATAAGGATGCAGAATTTGAGCAGACAAAGCTGAGCAACTGAATCATTAATAACCGGAGAGGAGGAGCTGACGTTTATTTGCTCAAATATCCATAAACAAAGACTTTCAGAAAATGGTTGTTTTCAAATGAGTCATTGAACGGGCATGGTGGTTGGGTCTGCAGCAAATTCTCTGTGAGACACCCGAGTTCTCAGTTAAGAACCTCTTTTCCTAGGGAGAAAGAGAAGCTCCAGATTCAACACAGTACTCCCCCATGCTGGCAGGGATTTTATTTCTCCCTGCTGTGACCAGTGACGCAGTGTGGGTCAGGGCTAGAACTGTCTCTCTGTTCCTAAGATTCATGGTCTCTGCAATCTTTTTCGAATTAAAAATGGAAATGTTTAAAAATTGAAATGTTGGGCAGTGCTATCTCCTGACACATTTCCTGTGGTGTTTACATGGCTGCATCAGTGGACATTTGTCATCTAGACTTTTCCAGGATTCCACGTGGACTTTGTCATCCCACTTGCAAGACGGACACAATCTGGTCTTTAAACCAATTCCCCTCCGTTTGTTCTTGGTATAATTTCTTTCCAGCTGCACAGCAGTCCCCAGAGAGAAACAGCAGGTAGCTCTGGTAGGAGGGACTCTCTCTTGCTCTCTGCATGATCCTTCCTCACACTGCCATTGCATTTGTAGCTCCACCATCAAAACCAGGTGAACCATGAATAATGCACATGCAACCCTATGGCTTTTCATGGCTGTCCAGAGAGCACAGAAACAGATACTCAAGAGCCTGGGTCAGACCCAAGAGTGTTGGCCAAAAAAAAAAAAAAATAAAAAGGCTTTGATTTACTCCTATTCTCTTTGTTCCAAGTTTCCCTCTGAAAACAAAGAGAGGTATATATGGTCTCTTGGCTTTGTGCAAAATATAAAAGCATTTTCATTTCTGCAAAGCCTCTGTTGTAGAAGTAAAGAAAGGATGCTTTGTGAGCAATTGGTCGGTGCATGTTCTTAAAAAAAAACCTCAGCAAAAACTTGGCTTCTGTGAAATATAGGAGGACCAACAGGTCTGATCTGTTCAGCACAGGTGAGAGGGAGTGATCTAATCAGCAGGGTTTTTTATTCCTTTTGAGACATCATTCTGGCTCTTAAATGTCCTCTGGCTGGCAAGCTTCAGCAGGATATGAAGTGCCTGGGTTTTTGAGAAGAAGGCCAGCTCAGGGACCAGCTGTGATGCCTCAAGGGCTCGTGCTGGCAACTCTGATGAAGATAATCTAACCTTTGTGGAACAGGGCCACCATCAAAATCTGTGGTTCTGCAGGGTCTGCTGGCTGGCAGAGCAAACACCTGGCCATGTTTGGCAGCTGTAACATGCAGTGCTGGTCATCTTGCTGGTTTACTGGATTGATCCTTCTCCATAAGGTCCTCTCTCTGCTGCAGCTCCTGCTGTCTCAGGAAGTTGGGCTCAATTCAGAAGGGAATCCCTTGGGATTGAAGTCCATACTACAGCCAGAGGTGTGACTCATCTTGGGTAAATACACCTGCCTGGGGTTGGTACAACCTTGTTGAAGGCTTGTGGCATTATCTGGAGAAACTTAAACTCTGGAGTGGCTGTAGAGCTAAAAGGACTTAGGAGGAAAGCTCAGGTAGTAAAATATATGGAGTGTCTTGCTTGGATGTTTATAACCTCCACAGTGCCCAGGTGAGCTACGGTGAGACTTGCTGGGTCTGCCCAAGGAATTAATTGTCTCTCATTTGCCTGCCATGTAACCCAGCATAAGCTCGTGTTCATAAAATACAGCGTAAATCAAATCACAGATAGAGGGTGGGCTGCTTCTGTAGACATGAAATGCACAATAGTTTGTTGTTCTCCTTTTTTTGAGAACCTGTCTCTAGATTTTGGGAGCCTGGTGCTCAGATGCTACCCAAACAGCATCATGAATAAAAGTGTTTTGGAAATTTCCCAAGGAAACATATTTTGTCTCCATAGAAATGTATGGAAAGAGATAAACTCCAGACACAGACATGGATTTTGATCAATATCTATTTCAAGGTAAGTTTTTGGTAAAGCTAACATTTTCTGGTTAGGAAAGAAATTTTTAGATGTCCAATTTTTTAAAAAGATAGTTTTTATTTTTATAATAAACATTATAAGATGAATATCAAATGTATGTGAAATAAGACCAATTTTTTCCCTAGAAATTGAATATTTTAACTGCCCTGAAAAGATACTTGAGACCCTTGCCTCAGAATCTGGTTGATAAGAAATAATCTTTTGTCTGACGCTGTCCTGATCCAAAACACGGGGGAAAAAAAAAGTGGGGTTGCAAGAATTCTTCTACAGAAGAAACTTTCCAATGCCACTTCTTCCTTTAAAACACCAAAGATAAAAATTCCCTTTCTCAGTAGCCATGGAAACACCATTATTTAGTACTTAAATAACAAGCACTGATTCTCCCCTTGCAGCAGAAGGATGACATGTTCACTGGTCTAGAAGCTTATGGCTCTGTGGAACTCAAACTGTTTTATGAAATATGTGACTCCCATCATTTAAGAAAAGCCCCAGATATAGGAAGGGTATTGGTGATGCCAACCAAGGTGTCTCTGTACACACCAGCTGTTTACAGAGTATGCAGAGTTTCTTTAAGAAAATACAGAGTGTGAGGCAATGGGTGCAAACTCTGCAAGAGAGGAAAGAGTTACTCGATGACACAGAATTGGACTGGGTCCAACAGGATTATCAGCAAGAAAAAGGGGCTTTGGTTTAGTTCTGCTATCTTTGTTCCAACTTTTGCTCTGTAAAAAAAAAAAAAGAAAATATACAGGCTCACATCTATGTGCAACATATAAAAGCATTTTCACGTCTGCAAAGCCCTCACAGCAGAATGAAATAATGAAGGCTTTGTGAGCAATCGGTTGGTACTTGTTCTTAAAAATAGAAGAAGCATCACAGACAAATCAGCTTTTGTTCAGGAACTGGGCAGGCCACGTGACCAATTCAGCCAGGACAGGTGATGACAAGGACTGTGGCTCATTGTTGTGTTGTGAAACTTCATGTAATATTGCCATGCTCTGCTCCAGGACCTCAGCAAGTTTCCAGACAAGGGGAACCGGGTTTGGTCAGGTGCACTGGATATTTTTATTCCAGGACAGAAAAAGAGAGGACCAAATCACTGCTGAATTCGGTACCCATCCTTCCACAAAAAGCAGATTCAAGGGGTAAAGAACTCTTTACTCCTTGTATATCAACATTGCACCTTCCCTCTTGTTTATACCACAATACATTTTAACTGCCTTATTGTCTTGTTTATAAGACATTGCAAAATGTATCTTATATGCCATGTTTTTCCCATGTAGTTAATACATTAACAATCATCTTAAATTCTACAGAACTACAATTTAGCTCAGAGAGGAAAGGAGAGTGTTAACTTGTGCTCATAGGAAGCAGGATTTAGGGGGCTCCTCTTCCCATTTTAACACTACACAGGTGGGCTGGAGATTAATGAGCATCTGTCTTGTGACCACATGAATCTGTTCACTGTTTGGTGGGTGAGGTGTGTTCTGGCATCTGTCCTCATAGTTACTGAGCAGAAAAGATGATGCCTAGACAAATACCTATTTTCCAGAAGTGTCCAGGAGTGGTTTAATAAGAATGAGCACAATAAGCAGGGTCTACACAAGGAATCTCCCTTTCAGTTCCTTCTGCTGAGCTTGGTTTTTTGCTCTCACCAGGTTCTTGGTGTTTGGCAGCAGTGAGGTCTGTGGCCATTAACCAGCCTGCTGCACAAACCAGGATTCATGTTTCCCACTGATGTTTCTTCCTCCTTGGACACATGATTTATTTTGAGGAACTAACTGGATCCTGACTGGGGATTGTGCAGTAGTCCAAGGCCGAGATTTTGATTCTTAGTCAGAGACTCCTTTTTCCATGTTACACCTCTTTTCCAGGCTGTAACAGTGGTTGGATTAGTAGCATGGATGGGTATAGGTGTATTCAAAAGTGTGCATTGAGATTAATGGCCGTGTAGACTATCAAGACCACAAGAAGAAATTTAAGAATGACTGACCTAACACTTTTGTTGGATTTTGCCTGTTTGTGTGAGAGTGTGTTAGCAATTTTAAAATTTAATTTAGTATAATTTAATTTTAGTAAATAAATAATATTAAATTTAATAATAATAAATTTAATTTAATAATAAATAATAATAATAAATTTAATTTTAGTAAATTCACTTTGTGCCTGACAGTTCACAATATTCTAGTGGAATGTGACCTGGAAGCCATTCCTAGATAAAGCATGAAGGTATAGCATGTGAAATATGCTTTCATTGCCTGCTAAGTGCTGGCTGAGGTTCTCCACTGTTTTGTCTTGGACAATGGGCGTTGTGAGAGGGCCAGGCAGTTTCATCAGTCCTGGGTCCTGGCTCCTACTCTTGAGAAACTCCATGAGATGCCATGCCAGCCTTCACCTCATCTGTGTATCAGACCGTGCAGGGTGGCTGGTCAGGCTGCCTGCAGAGCTCCTCTCTGGCAGCTGGGCCTCTGCTCTGGGTGCCCACTCAGCTTGACAGGAAGATGAATGAGAACATTTGCAAATTTTTGTCTTTTACAATGTACAATCTCGTACAACCCGGCTTCCTTCCAGCCCTGATTTTGAAACTGGCATGTGACTGGCTCAGTGGAGTCTTCCCATGTCTTTCTAACATTCCTTTTCAATTTGGGCATATTGTTCTGCTTGGTGATAGTGGCCCTGATAATTGTGTGAGTCAGCCATTTTGCGCAGTTTGGCAATATACTGGTCTATTGTTTTTTCAGCTCTTTGGACAATGTTCCTGTTTCTGTGGGTTGAAAAGCACTTCTAGGATTTTACAGAGTCCTTCCTGCTCTGCTCTTGTCCCTACCAAACACTGCAGATGCATATGGTGGGCCTTATCTCAGAGAACTGAAAACATGCCTGCTTGCACTTAATTTTCTTTTGCTTTCACTCTCATCTGTTTTAGTTCTATCTTGCAGCCAAAAGGGCATCCAGCTGCTCACCACAGACTCTTCCAGATTTCTCTGTCAGATGTGAGACAGTGCTGTGCCCTTGACCTTGCTCTTTTTCCTTCTCTTTTTTCCTATGACATTGTTACTTTCTTGTGCTTGCAAGTCTGTTTTCCTCCCTCCACCACCCTCCATGATGCAGCAGAAAAGGCGGCTGCCCACAGAGACGTGAAAGTGTTGCTCATGGGTGTTGGTGTCCTTAATTATCACAGAAGTGCTCCCTTGAACTAAGTGCTTTGTGGTTATTAATTCATGCTATTAAACTGGCTGTGAAGAAAGGATGGCTCACTGTTATTTTGCATTTGTTTGATTGGCACCTTGTTTGAAAGTAGGTTTTATCAAGTTTTATCTTGAGCTGAGTGACACAGCTAATTATACTCGTTTTCACAAGCGCCGAGCTCCAGTCTGAAGTAGAGTGAGCATATAAAGCACCAGTGTCATAATTCTTACAGATAATGTTTGGTTTTGCAAAATGTTTGGGCACATGGGTATGAAATGTGACTTCTGCTAGTAAAAATCACACCACAGGAAGACTCCGTGAGCAGACAACAATTTTTTTTTGGTGCTTTTTATGCTTAATAATGCAGGGGAGAAGCAGAAGGGGCAGATCCACTGGGACACATCCTAGCACACAGTGAAGAGCTGAGTGATTGTGGAATATTTTGCAGGAGATGCCATGTTCTTTCTCTTACTCCATGGAGCCTGGAGGACCTGTGAGTCCAGGGTTATGTTGGCTGTTGGAAGGGAGATCTAAGGGGTCCAGATCAAACATGTCCACAGAAACTAGAATAATAATATAGATGACCCTATGTAGGAAGCTAAATTCTCTTACACAGCCTGGTCAGGGGTCACCAAACTATCTGGGGTAGGAACTGCTCCTCTAGAAGATGACCCAGGTAAATGTGCCTGCTCCATCACGTTTACTACTAAACAAATACGTAAATCTACAGAAATAACTTAACATCATAAAATGCTACAATTTTTCTATGCCTCCATGCCAGGTCATCTGGTGGCAGCTGCTAATTGGGAAGAAAGAGAATTTCCAGTCAATGCATGGATGAATCATCAGCACAGCAGGTCAGAGAGCTAAGGGCTGTAGATGGGCTTTAAGAAGAGCTGAGATAATTTTATGACCTGTGAAAGCATTTGCCTGGCTGTTCCTGAATAATCAGTAAGAGAAGGGTAATCAAAGCTCGTTCCTTGGGGCACCAGATAATGATACTAATTAGCACACAGACAAGGCTTTGCTGAAAGCATTGCACCCAGGCATGTGATAATTAATTAGCTGATTGTTTGGGGAAAGGTGTGCCCCTTGCCTTCTCCGTCTCCTCCAGGATTGTGCAATGGGAAGAAAGGAGGATTTTATGCTTGCTCATAAAATAGATGCCACATCTAAAATAGATGTGGATTCAGTCCAGCATGGCAAATTTGGGCAGCTTCTCCAGGAATGTGAATCTGTGCTGAGGTTTAAAGAGATCCCTTGAACTACTGCTCCAAGTTGGACCTCAGTGCATCGGGGGACAAAGGTAGGGCTATTAGATTTTTTGGTCTGTTTGTCCTCTGAAAAAGGACTGGTGCCAAACCTAGATATGTCCAGCCCCTGTGTACTCAGGCCAGAGCCAGCGATACTCAGCCACAGTTCTGAGCTTCTGGGGACAGAGGTTTGCATGGGAAACAGTTACTGCAAGTTTCTATGGCGCAAGAGCATCGCCACTCACAGCGAAACAGGCGGTGGTACAGGCTGCAGGCACCACCTCAGGGAGCTTTGCGGATCAAAGATCACTCCCTCCGATGGGCTGTGGGGCTGGCTGCCTTTCCCCAGCAGGGCTCCCTGCAAGGAACCCAGATTTGATGCAATCCAACGCCCTGACATTACAGTGACCGCTTTGGCTCCATGGGGCTCAACTCAGACAGAGGCACTGGAGTCTGGCAGTGACCAAGTGTTTTCTCTTGTTGGCTTTCTATTTCTAGGAGACTGTTGGATAGGATCCCAAGTGATATATCTGGCTTCTTGTCCAGGCTGGTTTGTGTGTGTGCGTGTGAATGTGACTAGGCAGAAAATATCCCTCCATTGTTATATGGGAGAGAAGCAAAAAAAGACCAGTTTAAAAGAGCAATGTGAGGCAGAATATAATATTCTTTTAGCTCTGTACAAACCCCTGCCTGGCCAGACCTTCATAGTGCTCAACATTCTGCCCAACCAAGTCACAGCCAAGTTTTGCAGCTGCATTTAGGGTTTCCCATTCCCTTCTCTCCCTTGCACTAGCAGAGAAAAGAGAACCTCTATTGTGTCTGGAAGGGTGTGACATACAGGTTGGCTGTCTCTACAGGGGGCAGAGGAAAGAGACAAGCTGTTCCTTGTAATTTCAGAGGTCCTGCATACAAACTACCATGTGGGAAGAGTTTTCGATTATCAGAATGACCTCTGGTCAGGTCTTGAGCAGCTGTTGGGTGGTCATCATTTCTGGAGAGGGTAGATGGTGGGAATTCTCCTCCTCTGCTCCTACAGAGGAGTCATGTAAATTTTCATCTCTGAGCCAGGTCTTTTCAAATTAGACAAAGCCAGTGTTTTGTGAGCAGAGTTAGAAGCAAGAAGGAAATATCCTTGTGCCATCAGTTCCTTTAAGAGGGTGATTTTTCTGTCTCATGAGATATAAATGTGCCATGAAGCAGGTCTTTGATACGCTTTAGGCTCCTGTCCAACTCAGTTCAAGTGTGGCTTGCCTCCTTTTGGGTTTGACCTGGTGGCCAAACCTGCCATTTCTGCTCCTTGGAGCATGGTTTAGCCCATCGATCTCTGGGCAGAACTGTGCTGAGCAGCTCCAGCATTTTCCCAAGACAAAGCTGAGCTGTCCAATGCCCGGGTTCCACAAAAGTGAACTGCTCCTGCAGTCACCTCAGTCTGCATAACCATACCCATCACAAGCAGTCATAAACAGTGTCCACAAGGACATGTGACTCAGTCAGTGCCCCTAGGGCTGACTTTTACAGAGCTCAAATTATCACAAGAGGATGGTTGTTCTCAAGGCCTGACTCATTTGCTTAATGGGCCCTATTTTTAAATGAAGGAGGCAGAAGAGGCAGTGTTACTGGGAAGGAAGGTAACTACCACCTTTGCTGTGACACTGGGGGTGTTAAGAAAAGTCTCTTCTTCCTAAGGTGGTACTCCACCCTCAAGCAAAGGAGAGTCCCCTTTGCTTCTGCCAGTGTAAGGACAGAGAAAAGCACACATACAGCAGAAGACTAAACACAAAACATTGCATTTTTGATTTGCAGAACTTGTAAAATAGATGGTAATATGTCAAAAGCTGGAAGCTGAAATCGTCTCAGATGACTTCCCAAAATGCTGAGTAACATATTTTAGAGTTGTGCATTTGGTCATAAGCGAGTGTGTGGCAGAAATAAACCACCTTACTGTCTCTTATTCATGTTGCATACAGACACAAATGTGTCATTCACATAAATCAGGCACAATTAGCCAGAGGGCTCAAATTTACAGCGTTTCTGATAAACCAGACACCTAAGAAATTGTGTGATGGGAAAAGGCTGCACTCTGCAAGAACACACCAGGTAACAGTAGCCTTGTGAATGATAGCCCAAAGCCTCAGCTTTTGCCCCGGTACCTGAACATCTCACTGTCCTGAGGGAAACATCTGCGGAGCAATTATTATCTTGGAAAGAGCCATGGGAAAATAAAGCAGTCGGTAACACTTGAAAAGCGTCCCAGATTCCCACTGAAAGGCTTTGTCAGAGCTGTGAACCTTCACTTTATTTAGCTGTATGCTTTTTCTTTTTTTTTTTTTTTTTTTTCCTGGAGTGGGTAGTAAACCAAAAAAGTATCCTGTATGTTGCTGCAGTGGGAAATCTCAGCCGTGATAACATTCAACCCAAGGTTGTTATCTAGTGGATTGTAACCTGTGGAATATGGGAATATTTCTCAAAGGAAAAGCAGGGCTTGTCATCTGGTGCTCTTTAGGAGCTTAACTGTTTGTGTCACAGCAGCCCCCAGCTGAATGAGCCATCCAACACTCAGAGGGACAACGACTATGTCATACTGACCTGCAAAGGGGCTGGGTGTGTTCATCCCTGCTCTGCAGGACACAATCTTCTTGTCACAGACACTCTTCTTTTTTCCTGAGCTTTTTTTATGCAAGAGAAAAGGGAATCTGGGACTTCCAGCCCGCACAAACCTCTCTGCTTCTGTCTCTGCTGACAGATGTAAACCACTATGGCAGGTCATTAAATACGTGCCTATCACAGCAGGAGAAATGACAGGGCTGCCACTGAACTTGGTGTTTCCTAGCAGGAGAAGTCGAATGGCACAGTCCCAAACGCTGCTCCACGCTCTGGCAAGTGTCCTGCTCACGGGTCCCGTGCAGCAGGAACAGGGTCACAGCCCTGACTGTGCTGGGCATGGCCAGTTGCAGTGGTGAGGCAGAGATGCCTCACGGGGTCTGCAGAGGTGCTCGGATCTGTGGGGGAAAGGTGTGGGGCACACCTGCATCAAATCCCACCTGGAAATGTCCCGTAAGGCTGGGCCATCCTGCTTGGCTCTTGCCTTCAGAGGCTGCCAAGGGGCTTTGGGCAGGAGGCAGCCTCACCCACCCCTTTTCACAGATGGCAAAATCGAAAAACAGGGCAGTGAAATAACTTGGTTAAGGTCACCCAAGGAAGCAGTGGAGGAGCTGGGAATAAAACGCAGGTTTCATGAATCACCAAACCACACTGCTTCCCCTTAGGGCTATGGATGTATTATAATAGAGCAAGATCCAGATGTGGTTTTTAACTGTCGTTCAGTACTCTGTGTGATATTACTCTGCCTAAGAAAATATACAAATTTGGACTCCCTGGAGATCTGACTAGTTTGGGGAGCTTGATTAAGCCTGTTTGGCATGACATTTTTAGGCAGAACAGCACACAAAAGGGTGGGGGGCAATTCTGAAATACACTGGCAGGGCCTGCTGATTGCTGAATCCTTCCTGCAACCTGGAGGATGCATAAGAATTTGAGAAACACAATCTCAGAAAATGAAGGAGGGAGCAAAGTCAAAGCAAAGAAGCTGGACCACATCAGAAGGTAGGAAGAAAACAGATGCTTGGCAACAAATCTGTGATCAGACGTGCTGTTCAAGTGGCAGCCAATCCCCTTAGAAAGTTATTATTCTCCAGCTGTTCATCCCTGTTCCCTCCATTCCCTTCCCAGTCCACCACCTCAACCGTTTGTTAACTGCTCCAGAAATCAACCTGGGCTACTCTGAGGGAGCTCTGTCTGGAGGTGACTGCAGAACTGCCTGTGCTGGCCTTTTGGCAGAGATATTCAGCAGTGGTGGTGGGGAGGAGACAAGGCAAGGGTCCAGGGATGGTCAACTCTCCACCCAGCTCTGTCACATCTTAGCAGCTCTTCTAGCTGCAGTCAGAGGAAAAGGGCGTTAGCTGGGTAAAAAAATATTGCTCTGCATGTAAAACTCTTAAGGCTTTGATATTAACAGTAGGAAGTGAGCAGGCCAAAATCCCAGAGCCTGAAGCCATGATTTAAATTGATCTGTGTTCACATTTCTACCTCCAGGTTTGGTCTGGGGGGATGGGGAGAATGGAAAAATTGCATCCTTTCATCAAATTTCTACATTAAAATTGCCGCTCACCATACCCTGACAATCTGTGGTGTTTTTTTTTCCAAAAAGGCCTGTTCTTGGAGTCAGATGATTGCATATCATCTCTGGCTTAGCTAAATAATGAGCTGCTTAACTTCTGAAATTTGCTTACAGTTAGAAAGTTATATTTATTATACTAAAAACTTGAAGTCAAACACTATTCCTTTCATACTCCCTCACGTTAAATAATGGTTTGTGATTTAAATTTTAATTACTGATTTCTGCAGCAGGACTCATGCTTTTAAACATTTGATCTTAGAAATGCAGATTTCATACTGGCTTAAAGTGGAAGCAGCCCTCTTGCTTTCCTTCCTGGTAGGATTATGTGGTGCTCCTGAGTGATGTTAAAAAATCATTATCCAATATGTAATGGACAGCTTTGGGCCCAGATGAAGAGAACCATCCTCATCCAATCCAGAGTCCATGCAGAAAGTCGGTGTCAGAAACAAGAGTCTCATCCTGCTGTGAGGTATTTTTATTGAAGTCCCAGAAGAAGAGATTCCTGTGGATACTGCATTTTAAAAGCTTTCAAGGGCCTTTGGCAATGAGGTGTGCAAGTCTCACTTTCTGATGAGACCTTGTGTGAGACTCCTGGCTGTGTTGAGGGTCCAAAGTGGTGGAGAGAGGCTGATTTTTGGGGGAAGAAGTGCAAATTCATGGCTTTTAGTCTGCAAGACTCTGGTCCAGCCCCTGTAAACAAAGCAAGAGAGCAGCTCTGTGTAATGATGGCAGCTCATCCTCATTAGATACAAGTGAACTGAACAATAGTTTGATGGGAATCGTGGGTAGAAAGCACTACTTTGATATTGGCATTAAACCTTCCTAACAACCCAGTCATATCAGCCTCTCATTTTCAAAAATTAAAACCCCCAAAGCTTCCTGAGTGTTTATGTTTATTTAAAAAAGGATCACCAGGAAGCTACAGGAGAAAATTCACCTTTAGCTTCTCTGAAGACAAGGGCAGGATTCATCTCACCATATTGTGATTACCTAAAATGTGGCTGGTTTACATAAATTAAACTGGCTCTATAGTTGCTGGAGAGATACTGACAACTCCAGGAGAGGATTTCTGCCAGTCTAACAAAGAAGTAAAAATGACAGGGGAAGACATGCTGTCAGAGGGTCTCTTTTTGCATTAGCCACGAGAGTATAAATCAGCAGTTTAGTACAGGTGCCTACAGTTTAGTTTCAGTGAGCTGAAGCCACAACCTGATAGTCATGTCCCAGAGAGGGAATCTGCCTGACCAGGAGAGGAAAAACAGGGGCTGAAAGAGGGAAGCAGAGAGCGGCCCCAGAGAAGGTAAAAAGAGACGGAAAGTTGGAGAGTCACAGACAAAAGACAGGACCTTTAAAACAAAGCCAGTTCAGAGGCTGTAACGCAATGTGTCCTTCAATATCAGGTTAGCTGTTCAGTGGCTGGCACCTTGCACCGTGTGAAAAGATCTCAGCCCAAGATCTTGGATAATCCGGCCGGCCACGGGGTACTCGGGGCCACTATTCCCTTATGCCCAGCAGGCAGCTGTGGGGAGAGGGAGGCAGAGCTTTCCCACCACTGGCAGACACCCTTGCTGTCCCCTGCTCCCACCCACAGTGAGTCACAGCTCCAGAGACACCGCCCTGGGCACTGGAGAAATCCACAAACCACTGCAGCGTGGTCTTATGGACAGGATGGAAGTGATGCCCTTCTTCTTGAGCCTCATGGAGGGAAACTTAGCCAGGGTTATGGGATCAGGAGGTACTGTGAGTGTCAGGTCAGGAGAACACCCTGAGGATGGGATACAGGAAAGGTGCACTGGATCTGGGAGACAGAGTTGGCAGGCTGCAGGAGGCAGGTCTTGATGGAGAGACCAAATTCGACAGCTTGCTGCATTTACCTGCAATAGCCAGCACTCGGCTGCACATCTCCTTACAGTCAAAGCAAACTGTTACATTGCAATAAATGCAGCCCAGCCAGCCAGGTGTTTGCTTGTTCCTTAGGCATTGATAACTGGGGCACTCAGTACAAGGTTGTAATGCCTAATGCTTCTGCTCACAGCCACGCTGGGCTGCAGTGTCCTATAAGATCACTCTGGGCTCAGCTTCTCAGCCTATGGCAATTAGCCTGATTGCCCAGGAGACAGGTGGGGGGGTGCCACACGGGTGTGTTTACAGAGGGACGATATATTAAACCTTCACCCTGCTTGTAAATTAAATGCGTGGTTAAAGCTCTTGTCAGATGCTCACCCGACCACGCTGCCATCTCCTCTGATTTATCTCTGCAGCAGATGCAGACCCACACTTCAGTGGTGAGCCCTGCCAGCAGCAGATCTATTATTCACACTCCTCTTCGCCCAGGAAAACAAAAAAGTCAAGTATGTGGACTCCTTTGGAAGGGAAGAGGGAGCAGCATGGTTTCACAGTGTGATGGAAAGGCTTATCTTTGCTGAGCTCACACCTGACCTGCCAACATGAGGTTGAGCAGGTTGTGAGGGAAGGTGGGCAGCCAGTGAGCAGCAAAGCCTCAAAAAACCCACAACCTGCTAAACAGGGAACCCTGTGTGGCTTCAGCTCTCTTGTTCCTCTGGTATTGACAGGTTGTCATGAGGCAAGAAATCTGCTCCTCCAACCACCCTGCTTCCTCTCTCGTCCATGTGAATATCAGTGTGCCACCCCTGCCCATGGGATGTGTCCTCACTGTGCTGGTGGATTGCTTAGACAGAGCCTCCAGGAAAGCCCTTGTCCTTTTTAAAAACTGGAAATGGGACTTCTAACTTTGTAAATGGGCTTCAACCTTGTCTGTTTCTCAAGACCTGGCCATGCTGGAAGATGGCATTATATTGCCAAAGACCTCATTGTGATCTTTGACATCCTCACGAGGGGAAATGCAGGGGCAGGTGCTGATCTCTTTATTCTCATAACCAGTGACAGGACCTGAGGAAATGGCATGAAGCTGAGTTGAGGGAGCTTTAGGCTGGATATCAGGGAAAGGTTTTTCACTCAGAGGATGGCTGGGCACTGAACAGGCTCCCCAGGGAAGTGCTCACAGCACCAGCCTGACAGAGTTCAGGAAGCTTTAGGACAGTGCTCTCGGGCACATGGTGTGGCTCATGGGTTATCCTGGGCAGGGTCAGGAGTTGGGCTTGATAATCCTGAGCCTTCCAACCCAGCACATTCTATGATTCTAAGTCACTTGCTTTCCTCTGTTTTTTCTCTTCTGGTTTCCTTTCTTTTCTCTGGACTCCCTATTCTTTCTGCTATTGCTTTTTATGATGCAGAAATGAGTAAGGAAGCAGATTTGCATGGTGTGAGACATTAAGAGGAACCTTATGCCACACTGGCATGGCTACTGTGACAGGGAGAAATGTGTATTGTCTGCGTGTTTGAGACCACTTGCACAGGACAGCAACCACAGGATCGTGGGGATAGAAAAGCCTGATGTCTTGAACACTGTAGGAATATTTAAATACAGCCAGCCTTGATCCTCATTCTGGGAAACAACAGCTGCTGCCAGGATAATTTTATCCTCCTGCTTACACAAGAGAGAAGATCTATTTTACAAACATCCCGTGATCTGCTGGACCCATATATGCGGTTATTCCAGGTCAGAGTTGCATCACTGGAGTGGCAGATCCATATTCTGACCTGTTTTTTTTTCTCTCATCCAGCAGACTCTCCCTGCCTTGAATGCTCTGAGCCCAGGACCTTATTCTTTCCTCTCGTGGTTGAGTTGGTTATCACTGCATCCTCTTCCCAGATTGTCTCAGTGGCTTAGGAGGACATTGGGAAAGTTTTTCTCCATCATATTCAGTGTAGTGACTCACTTAACATTGAACAACAAACAATGATGGAAGGGAAGAGCTGGTTTCCCTGTTTGCAGGATGCAAGGCCCTAAAGATAAGAAGGTATACTCGTGCCCTTATCAGTTCTCATGCTGAAGTATTTGGCTTTTCCTGGCACTGCACTTCCACTGTGTGCCTGAGTGCAAAGGAAAAGACACAAATTAATTAAAGGGAGCAATTTCCCAGCTCACTGTCTTTCAATTGCAACTAGCTGCCCTGCTGCACCTGTAATCTGCACAGGACCTCTAATTACCTCCCACAAATGCTTCCCACATGAAAGTTTCTCTAATGAAAAAACATGGAGAGAGAAAGAAATTGCAAATTTAAAAAAAAAATTTTGGGGGTAGTGGCAGGAGAAGAAAACCTGAAATATTTAGTTTTATAATCAGGCACTTCAATATTTTCTTGTTTCTTTGGTTGTTTTGAAATAACTTTCTGGCTCCATATTTCCTTTTGTAAACATTCAGAAGTTAAAAAAAAAAAATGCCCAAGCCTTTAATAGAAGCTAAAAATGAAAACTGTTGGCTTTTCTGGAGAAGACAATTCCCTTCAGAAGGGACAGAAAATGGCATAAAGTTGAACAAAACTTTGTGTTTCAAGAAACTAGATTTCCTTGAAAACAACATTTGCTTCAGACTTTTTCCAGCACCAATATTTCTCCTTTTTAAAAAAAATTTAACTCTTTCCTTAAAATTGCTGATGAGTCCAATCAAATTTTTTTTTCCCCTCTGAACTGTAATTACCACATTGGAAGGGTTGTGTAGCACAGCCAAAAGCAAGAGCCCTCCTGCTCATCCTCTGAGGCTGCCCAGGAGCATGGAGGGTGCCCTGGAGGGTGGCTCTCCAGACACATTTTTATTTGATTAGCAATGGTCACTTGGCATCTGTGCAATCAAAGTATTCCCATATTTAACACCGATAGGCTAATGCTGACAGTCAGTGGGTTAATCATTATGGAAATACTGACCAATTCTTGAGTCAAATATCAGGTGGTGCCAAAAAACAGAGCCCTGGGACAAAGGACAGAGAAGTTCATCTCTGACTAATACTGCAGATAAAACGGCTGTTATGCAAAAACATGTCTTCCAACACAACACTTGGGTCACAGCAACATCTGAACCACAAAAATTCATTTTTCTTTCCCATGAAAAGCAGCAAATGCCATGCGTTGCTGAAGTTTGGGATTCTCAAAGCCTTTAATGGGAGACAACTTATAGCTCTGATAAGAAACTGTCCAGGCTGCTGGGGGTTATTTATATAGAGCTTNAAAAAAAAAAGGAAAAAGAAAGTCTTCAGATATAGCCATGAATTAAGTCAGAAACTAGAAATTAGAAAAGGGTTTCTAAGCAGCAGAGGAGAGGAGGTCTGGAGCATGTCAACTATGGGTATAGCACTTGTCAAAACTGGTATCAGGTTTTAAGATGATTTGCATCAGTCAATGAATGACACAAATGGCTGTAAAGGCAGGCCAGGCCTCTTGATTTAGCTCTGCCTTTCTATAGTGCTGTTTATTGAGGCCTGAAGAACCAAAAATAGAGGCAATAGTCATAGCAGTCAATGCTTTCTGTCCCTTCCCAAATTATTTAAAATAACAACTGCCATCTTCAACAATCACTCAGGATTTGGAAGGTTTCCAGTTTTGACAGCCCAGAGTAACACAGAGTAAAAAGTGTGTGATTCCACATAGGATGGTCCTCTCTCAGCACCATCGAGCTGGATACACCAGCAGGCCCTTTAGGAAGTCTTGGTTCACCCATCAACTTATGCCCACAGATGATTGCCCTCAATCAGCCCTTTCTGGCTCCCTGCAGCAGCAGAGGGTGGAACACACTCAGCAGCACTTTTTGGAGGATGGCAATTTACTGGGCAAAAAAGTTCCAAATCTTTCCCTCAGCTTAATGTTGGTTGCAAATGCATGGGTGTGACAGGGTAGGGAGAGCAGTGTGTGACGTGCATTGTGGGCTGTGTTTCTGATCCCGTGAGTCTGTGGGCATCTACTGTTCACCAGCACTAACAATGGGATTCATGTCACCTAATTTTGACTTTGCTTCTGGGGCAGCTCAAGTTATTTTTTCAAATCCCTGGTCATGGCAGGAGAGGGTGGCCGTTGCTTAAGGGGTGATTTTGAGGCACAGCTGGGATGAGCATGGATGTGCTGCTACAGCGTGTGGAGAGAGGCTGGCAGCTCTGGATGGCAGTGCATCCTCTCTGTCACAGAGAGTGTTCTTGGAGAGACACAGACCTTCTGCCCTTCAGCAGAGGGGGTCCTAAATAGCCAGCTAGGAGTAGATGCTGAATTTTTTAGCAGAGAAAGGGCAGTGTGACGAATCCCATTTGAATAGAATATGGTCATTAACACATCATTAAAAATGCCTTGTGTCTTGCAAATGCAAACAGTAAAATCCTTCCGGGAGTGTCAGACTCCCCTTTCTCTTTAAAAGCAGCTGTACTTTTTTTAGTACATGGTGACCTTTCAAGACCTGCTACTCTTATTCTCCTTCACAGCTCTGCTGCTCCCCAGATGGGTAGGAGCAAGGTGCTTGCTCTCTGTGCCCTACAAGCAGTGGTGCATCCTTACCTCATCTTCCTGTACTATTCTGGACCCAGTGCAAAGCAAATCCTTCTTCATATTCTGACTCTTCTTTGGCAGCTCAGAGAGGATTACAGCTTTTGGCCTCACAAGGGATAATGTCATCTGAGACAAAGGTGGGTGTCTCACCAGGTGGTGCCACAACCAGGAGACACCTAAAGAGGAAGATGGAAACTATGATTTGGCCTTGGAATAGATCTCTGGAGAGCACGTGAAGCCCAAGGGTAGCAGGTTCATACTGTCTGCAGTGTTTGCAGGACAGCTTGGTAGAGTAGGATGCTGTCATCCACTTTGAAGTCAGGAGTCCGGGCAAACTATGGTGAGAAGTACTAGCCCAGGAATAAAGAAATTAATTGGTTTGTAACCTTGATTATCTATCCAAACTATTGAATCACAATGCAAAATAAAGAAGGACATCAATAATATCCCTTTAATATATGGGCAGTTCTTCTTCTAGAAAATGCTGCTACAGTGGTGTTCCACTTCCCACCAACTCCCATATCCCCTTGCATCCAACTTCAACTGGGTAACACTCCCTTAGACAGTATTTTCTGGGCAGCTAACCCTGGCAGAATCTCTCCAATGTTAATGAAGCAGGAGGTGCAGAGGAAATGTCCTGCAACAGCCTAGGGAAGAGCACATTCATATTGCAGAGGACAGGACCCCAGCTTAAGCTTGTTGAGTTTAATGAAATAAAAGCTGGAAAGGGTAGGATTGGCTGCCATAGATACATCAGGGGCCTAAAAATTGGGGAGAAAATAGAGCTATTTAACTCAAGTACAATGTTGGCACAAGAACAGCTGGGTACAGGCTGCCCATGAATGCATTTAGACAATGGAAATAGACAGAAAAGAGGAATACAAAAGTGAAAAAAAGAAAAAGCAAGTAATTTTCAGATTATAGAGTAATAGAAATGGAGCTGAGGAAGGCCTCTGGAGAGCTGCTCTTTTTGGGTTTTTTAACCTTTGGTAATATGACAATCACTCCTTAAAGGGAAAGGCCAGAGATCATTTTATCAGTGTGGCCACAATACTTTTAATTCACAGCTTACTAAAGCAAAGACTGTCCCCTGCTCCTCTTAATATTTTCCCCATTTTGGCTGTGTGTTTGCAAATGAGAACATGAAATATTACAATTAATAATTTGCAGTCATTTCACAGCCCTTCAATCTGACGGTGCTTAATTGGGTGAGAAATATTGCTCTACTGCAAACCTCTGCCCCAAAGCCCTGTCACAAGCAGCTAAAGCATCCCTCACTCTTCATACACTCATGAGGGGTGATGGGGATGTGGTTGTTGCTGACAGTAGGACTCAGACTTTGTGATTTCGTCCAGCACCAGGCAAGGAAGGAGGCTTGAAGAAATGTGAGGGAAGTGCAGCCTCCACCTCCTCTCAACCCCAGGCAACAGAAGGAGTGCTAAGCTTGCCCCTGGCTCCCAGTCCCAGCTCTGCTGCTCCGTATCCCCATGCTCCTGCCTTAGGACTGTGGCAATTTTCCCCTGCTACTGAGAAGCCTTGAGCCCTTGCTGGGATGCTCTGGCTCTGTATGACCTTCCTCATGCCTCTTCCCTCCTTCTGTCTGCTTGTCTTCTTATCTGTTTAGCAGTCATGCTTTTCCGAAGCTGGGAAAAAGCAGTGGGTAAAAAGAGTGCCCAATAACAACCAGGTCCTTCATCCACTTGGAGACTAGAGGTGCTACTTTCTACAAATAAATATCAGAAGGAGCTTATTTTGGCTTCATCTGTGCCTCTGCACAGGAACCTGTGTCACCAGCAGCTCTCCAGACTGGGGTGAGATAAAGTGTCAAATCCTGCTATTTCAAATACCCATGTATGCATTCTTTCCACAGGCCGTGAAAATACCCCCAAAAAGCTCTTCTGGGGCTTAGAGCATTACTGTTCCAGTCTACACTGTCATTTAGTTCCCTGGGTATTAGAGAAATCAGGAGGGGAGAATGCCAGATCTGGCTTTATTTTGGCCATACAAATGTATTACTGAGTAGTGAAAAGTCAGGGAAAAGCATAAATCTCACTGCTGCACTCCAGTGCTCTGGGAGTTTTTCAAGTCCCTCTGGAATCCAAAGGCAGTTTTCAGTTTGTAAGTCTAAATGTATTTTACTGACAGGGCCAAATCCAGCCTTAACACAAGGCCATGGAAGTCAGGGGAGTTTTGTCAGGAATGCGTTAGGAATTGCACCGCTGCTTTAGGGACTATATTTTAAGGGAGTTGCTGAGCCAGTCTGCCTTTACAAAATGTCAGAAGTAATAAAGCACAAGCCTTGTACCAGTGTGTTTTCACTCCTCACCCTGAGATTATCAGATCACCACAGGCACCAAATCACTCTTGCAAGACAACGGTAAAAATGCTTTGCTCTGCTCTGCTCTACTACATTGTGCCTCAAAACTCCTGCAGATGTTCCCGGAACTTTATCACTTTCACCTCCTAATTAGCAAAGTGGTATTTTCTCCATCTCAGTAAACAGTGAACAGGGCATAGGACTGAACTATGTGCAGTCCTGATGGTGCATCCCCAAAATATTCTCATCTCTGCGCAGTGTGAGGGTACAAATATCCCACAGAAAATGGAGCTGCACTGCTGGTAGACAGGTAGCAGCTGCCCCCACTGCAGCCTTCTTCCTTGTGCCAGTTATGACAAGCTCCTGCCCCTGCAGAGGTCGGGACCCTGGAGAAATGCAGCAGAGACATCAAATACTATTCAAGGCTCCTGCAAAGTTGTTGCATCTCAGACATCCCAACTATTTTAAATTTTAAACACAGCTTTGGAAGGCACGTCTCTCCTGCAACATTCTTCCCATTGCACTCATGTGCACAGGCTTGGCTTTCCAAACAACAGCTCTACTGAGGAGCTTGCTTTGTTATTAATAAGATGGCTGTGTTTATGTAGTTTAAGTGATGTTAAAATTAAAGTGAAGCTATGATTCAGCTGACTTCAAGTTTTCTCAGCGCCCTTCCTTTTGCACACACAGTTTGCCCTGCACTTGTTTGCCTTGGCAGGGCCCAGGCTTAATAGTAACAATTTCATCTTCCATTTATAGGCATCTGCACGCCATGTTATTCTTATAAAGCAGAACCCTTCTCAGAGCTGAGAAAGGGGGACATGTAAAGCCATGCATGTGAAGGCAGAAAACATTTTTGAGATCTCAGCTTCTTCACATAAGGAATAGCTTTGTCTCTGCCCTTTGGGAAAAATTAGTATGAAGGGAAAAAAGTCCCGTCTCTGACTCTGGATCTTGAAAAAGAAAGAAAAACAGTCACAAACCTGCAGTGTATTACATTCAGTGTACACTGCTTGGCAAACTTCCAGGGCAAATGTAAGAAAGCTGTAAACTGGTGGAGTTGGATATACCAGGTGAGAGGTTTTCTGCATGGAGAGATGAATTAATTTTTTTTTCTCAGATATTTAGATTTCAAGTGGCTACTGTACCAGCAACTATCTCTTCTAAGAGACTGGGCTTGGATTCCCACCCAGGCTTGGCTTGGTTTCCCACGCAGACTTCCTAGTACCTGAGCCCATGGAGGATTGTCTTGATTCTGCTCACCATTAGCCAGACCTTGCAACTCTACCCTTTGAATCAGTGCTCATGCTGGAGCTTCTGTATTATTATTTTTTTTAATGTAATTCAATTTTTTAAAAAAATTAACATTAAAGGGGTGTTGTAGCAGGGATTTGACGTTTTGCAAACCAAGACTCCAGGGGGATCTTTCAGTTTTGCCTTACATGTCCACAGAAAAGAAAAGAAACATAAAGGAGAACCTGGCTGCAACAAGGGAAAGGGGAATGGCAGACACAGCATGACCTGACGAGACCAGCCTGACACTCATGAAAACGAGATTCGTCCTCCCCCAGTGAGACTGAGTTCCCTCAGGGAAAGTAGTTTTGCTTCACCTAAAAGCTGTTTGCCTTTTCGCTGCAAGCACCCGTCCTTGTTGGCAATCAGCCTTTCTCACCAGCCTGTCCCCTACCCACAGGGCCCAAAACGCTGCCAGTTCCTTGGCTTAGTGTTGGCTGAGATGGGGCTCCTGACTCCCCAGCATGGCTTTGCAGAGAGTCCCTTGTCTTTGGGAGCCCCTAAGCAAGGCCTGCTGAGGCAGGACCCCTCTTGGGGTTATGGCTGATGCTCAACCAGGCTCAGCACAGGCACTTTTCACCCTGAGAGTCAACCAGGGAGGCCCTCACCTCACTGATGCAGCAGGACCTCCAACTTCTGATGTCCCTGTGGCCAGTTCTGGACCCCAAGCTGATCCAACAGCCCATCTGACCAGCTGGGACTGCAGAAAATGAATGAGCTTATTATTTCTCTTTTCACTCAAGAACGTGGGCCGGCACTGCTTCTCTCAGCTCCTGCGGTGGACACTGATGCCACAACAGCAAACTGGAAGAAATTACCAGATTTTGTAGCCATGGGGAGGACAGAGAAAGTGTAATATTTTGGGCCTAACTGGATGGGGTCCAAATGTGCAGGCAGAGCTCATGGTGGAGAGTTCCTTCCTTTCATTATCCTCTCCTGGTGGCGTGTCCTGCCTTGGCCTGCCTTTCTAGATGGGTGCCATTTGATTCCTGTGCCTGTACGTGCATCTGTAGTGTGACTCCTTGCACGTGTTGCATCCCTGTCCCAAATCTGCTTCCCATTTGCCTGGAATCAGATTCCCTGCTGTTTCTGGGGGACTTTCTCTGAGCTGCTCAGCCATGACCAGAGCCTGAGGCGCATTGGATGGCAGCTCGTGAGTCTCACACTGCAACAACTGACCACAAACTGAAAACCTCCCAGTGGAAGGCTGCTCTTTAGGAGTGTGTAATGCTCCTTTCCCCAAATTACTGGTTACTCAGTCACTTGTGCATAAACAGGAACTTTGTCCGCTGCTCTTTTCCAAGTGCTGGAAGGTCAACAGCTGGCATGCAATCCTATCATCTTTGAAACAGCATCATCCCCCAAAACACCAGAAATGTATGGATGGTGTCCTGGCTTTCCAGTAACCAGATTCACTTGCACTTTCACTGATATTACAGTCCAGGCAGTCACACCATCTACATTTTGCCCAGAATTGGCCCACTGGGGCTGCAGCTCTCCTTTGCTCACCCCCCCGCAGATGATCTGCCTGGCTCCAACTATAAGCTCTCTGAGGCAAAGGCAGTAAGAATTTTGCAGTGATGAAGTCACACAGGGCCTGTTTTAATTAAAAATATTGCTTTTCCTTATAGATTTTGCCTCCGCCTTACTGCTGAGGGACTGGCTGGGAGACAGTTTGTGTCAATGTTTCAGGGACCCTCAGCAGAAGGTGCCCATCCCAGGGGTATTTGGGCCTTTCTGAGCAACCGTCAGGTGTTGTGTAAGTGGTTAAATGAATTTTGTCTCCTATTTCTATGGGTCTATAATAGAAATAGTCTCAGTGTCCTATTCATTTTGTCTGAGCAGGTGAATGGGGGCAGCAGGTAGATGAGTTTATAATTCCTAATCCAGGGGCAGCTAGTGGGAAGATAGTCCTTTTACCCTCCTGTGCCCTCCCTACCTTCTTTGCTCCTCTTCAACCAGCACTTTCCACCTCGACATTTCCCCTGCTTCCATCATCTCTCACCTTGTCTGCCCTCAGCCTCTCCTTTAAATATCCTGCTTCTCTCTTCTTCCACCCCCAAAGCCTTTCTGCCTTCTAGCTTTGCCTCTGGTGAGCTCTCTGGGTGTGCCAAGCCACTGTCTCCTTGTTCAGCAGCAGCCTCTGCAGCTGCTCTGGCTTTCTTGGCTCTCTTGGCTTTCATTTCTTTTGGCCTCCCCCCGAACACCCGGAGGTGGCAAACCTCAGAAAGACCCTCCAGCAGAGAGGTTTCTGACCCACTGTTCCCTCAAAGGGAGAAGTTCAGGTTCTCTTAGGGAAGTTTGGGGATGCTTTGTCAGCAGAGGGGATGGGAAGACCCACGGCATTGCCCTGGGAAATCATTAACTCCCCATCTGAACTGAGCAAGGTGCTGTGGAGAAAGTGTGTGAACACAATGCTTTCCATGAAATGCCTTGCAGGGGATCATGGGATTTCAGGGGGAAGAGAAATGGACTAAAAAGGAGAGATAAACTCAGGAAGAGCTGAACATCCAGGAGAGGGGATAAATAAACTCAATCAAAGAGGGGTAGAGTCCTGATGAGACCTGTCATGGAATGGTTTGGGGATACAAATGAGCAGCAAAGAAGCTCCATAGTTCTGGTTACAACAGATCTGTGGTGGGTGGTAGTGAAGGGTTTGAGTGAACAGAAGAACAGATGCACAGGTCTCCTTCATCTCCAAATTGTGACAGGCTGCTTTATTTAGAAGGTATCAATGGGAAGCAAACAAAAGGATGGCTTTTTTGGTTGGGTTTTTTGGTTTGTTTTGAGGTGGTTTTTTTTGTGTGTTTGTGTGTGTTGTTTAGGTAGGGAGCTCAGTTTGGTGTGAATTGCATACTTCACCTGCACTAGAAATTAGAAAAAAGGACTGCTCTTGTCCTTTGACAGTTGGACCCTAGGCATCAGAGATGGATTTTGATTTTCAAAGCTAGACAGTGAATCTGTGGGAGACCAGGTAGCTGAACAACATGGAGCTCAGAAATCCTTAACAGTGGCCTCTGTGATTGGGAGAGACCCTTTTGCAACTGGTGTTTTGTTGTGAAAAAGCGGAAAGAAGTCAGCTTGGTTTCAGGTCACTGCCAGGAAGAGAGAGACACAAAGTTCAGAGGAAGAATGACCAAAATGATGAGAAGTGGCTGAGTTAGCTTGGTTTCTGAACTGCAATTGAGAAAGTGAAGCCTGCCTGGCTTGGCCAAATGACAGTGAAGAGCTCAGAGTGACAATCAAGTTGCCACAGCTTCATGAATAGCTGGTAAATCGGTTGAGAGAGGCAGTGGCAAAGTCTTGATAAACCTCCAGATTGCTGAAGGGCGTAAATACCAAGGCTGTAGAGAAAATGGTTTTGGCCCTGAATCAGGTCCTGGCTCAGGCAATGGTTCTCTTTTGACTTTACCACTGCAGATGGCCATCCTGAAAATGAGTCCACTGCACGCCTGTAGCTGTAGCACAGGCTGCCCTTTACCTCATCACCACTGGAGCCACAGGAAATATGAGAGCCCTTTCTCGGTGTCATTTCCTCTTCTTCGGATTCTGAGCTGTAATCAATGTGTGTTGCCTGTGAACTAGAAGCTTGAATGCAAATCCTTGAAGGAAACAGCAAAAGGTTTTTTTTCTCAGAATGCTACAGCAGCACTGGGATTGAGCGTTGAGCAGTGAATGGATGGTCTTGGAACCCCACAGGACAGAGGAACAGGTTTACTCAGGTTGAATAGGTTTTTCCTCCTGATGTACCCTAGTGGGTCAGCTGAGGGGATAGGCTAAGTCTTTCTGAATAAAAGCATCCAGTCCTATGCAAACTCTCCGTGAGTGGTGCTGGCGTAAACTCGTGAGTGAGCCTTGGAGTTAAAATTGTCTTGATAAACTTGGAACAGATTGCTCTACATTAAACTTTTGTTTCCGGATGTGTGGAGACTCAGGCAGACGTCACACTGTTCATTATGCTTAAAACACATTTTCAAGATCTCCTTCCAAATCACAAGGGCAAGAAATGTCAGAAGCAATCAAACCAAACTTCTAACATAATCACCTGACTCCAGGAGATGGGGCTCTAGACCTCAGCTGATAACAAAAGGATTTGTAAATGACAAATGGTTTGTTTTACAGCTGACCTAAATAACATAGAAGATATTTTTTTCTGTTCTACAGAGAATATTTTACTCCTCCAACCTGAAGTGAAACAAGCCATTTTGATTTGGGGTTGTTTTGTTTTTTTAAATGCTACTTAACAAAAAGACTGGGGAATTTCAAAATGAAAGAAATCATTTGGGAATACAGAGCCAAAGTCTTATGGGAGCACATTTTATACACATTTTGTTTCCAAAATGTAAAAACAGGATCTTGGGATGGGGGTGGCTGGGTGGAGGGGTGGTGGGACATGATATTTTTTTCCTCTGCTTCTTAAGTTGAACTTAATTACTTCAGTGATTTCTACTCTTGAATCTCCAGCAAATTCCTTTCTGCAGGCTCACTGCATGATATTCCCAAAGGGAAGTCTAGATCCTTTTTGCTAAAATGTGCCCAAGCTGGGAAAGATGATGCACATTATCTGTCACTACCTCATCTCCCACTCAGAAACTTACAGGGCTGTCTTTTCTCTAACAGGAAGATCTGTCCTTCTTTCTGGAATGTGGCTCTGCTTTCTCATCCCAGTTGCCTTTCATCCATACAGGAGTGTGGAGCAGAACAAGCCTTGTAAACAAGGTGGTGATGCACTACAGGAGGAGAAGGCTGACCTGAAAATATTTGGTTTTCCAAAGTGTCTGCTCTAATGAGCTGAGCTAGCTGAAGCTATGGGGCAGAGAGCAGTGTCACCATATTCAGCTGTCCTGCAGCCAGCCTTCTCAGGGGGGAGAGAAATCAGAAAACAGCCACCACCAAGAGCGAAAATAAGTGTCCTGTCTTGCATGAGTGAAATTTATGGGAAAAATAGAATGATGCTGCTCCACAGATGGTAGGTCAATAAAGTGGGCCTTACCCGGCCTCAAATCTTTGGTATTTTAATGTATTTCCTGATTCTGTGAGTTACAGCTGCCCTGTTGCACATATATGCACATAGCACTTAATGCTGTAGAGGAGAGATGGAACAGTATTTATCGCCTCATTCCCAATGTCCCCTTTATCTTTGTTTTAAAGGCTTGATTTAGCTTTGAGAAATCTGCCTTGCTGCAAGTCAAACTAAAAGCATGCCCTGAAAGAGGAAGACATTCGTATTTATTTTAGTTAATTGCTTGTTTGCATAATTACTCATTCCAAAATCTAACTTACAACAAAATCTTCCCTTCCATCAATACAGCCATTGTTACAGCTTCCAGCATGTCTGCCCAAGCCGTCATTTGCTGGAGCTGGGAAGGCTGCTTTGTAAAGGTGAGCTTTTTTTTTGAGTCTAGCTCTGAGGGTCAGCACGTCTGACCCACAGAAACCAGGTCAGATAGCTTCCCAATCAGCTCAAGACCCACTTGTCTTCCAAGTCCTTCACCATAATTCACTGTAATAAAGAAAGAGTAAGGGGATGACGAGGAGGATTTGAGGTTGGTGAGTGTAAAACAAGGATGGCTTTTAGAGTTAAGCATCTGTTTTTTGACTTTGCCATCTCCGCTGTAGGTGTATGGGAATGTGTGTCCCTGCATATTAAAAACTAACCAAATCAGAAAATTGTTTGAGAGTGGAAGAACAGCGACTTGAAAGATGTTCTTTTTGTTCTTTCTTTTTTTGTGTGAGGCTCTTTGGTTTGTTTGTGAGTGTGTTGTTGCTGTTGTTTGGGTTGGGTT
>VZRO01000111.1:240757-355139 GCA_013397915.1 Daphoenositta chrysoptera | reverse complement strand
TTTTTTTTTTTTTTTTTTTTTGTTTTTTTTTGTTTTTTTTTTTTTTTTTTGTTTTTTTTGGTTGTTTTTTTTTTTTTTTTTTTTTTTTTTTTTTTTTTTTTTTGCTGGTTCGGGTTTTTCTGTTAGTATGCCCAAACAGGGGAAGAACATTGTAAAAACCTGCTTGGACCTGTGGGGCTTTGGAAGCCCCTGGCAGCACATACAGTGCACCACAGTGCTTCAAGAAAGAGATTTTTCCCCAGCACTGAAGAAACGCATAGTTTCTGTTTTGAATGTCCAGTCCAAGTCCATGATATAATGGTGGATCCTGTTAGACGGATCTAAGATGACAGCAGAGGGCAGGGAGTGCAGACTACAAAATTAAAATTAAAGCGAACAAAAGGTTGTCTAAGCTGCTTGGAACATCATGCTAGCCTTTCGCCCATCCCAGCTATGAGGTGTGACCCTGCCTGAAGTGGCAGGGTCTGCCAAAGGATCAGGTTCTGACAGCGTTTATTTTGGCTGTGGCTATCGTAAACCCAGGGGCAGGGCTGGAAGTCTTCCCTCACCCCAAGCGCCCTTTGGGATACTCCCTTCCTGGGCCAAGCTGAGCCAGACTGGCAGGAGACAGCGTTTATGGATGTACATCTGAGACCTAGGGACAGCCCAAGCTCTGCTTGTTTTCTAAACATGGCCAGAGGGTGTCTTAGAAAGCCAGCAAGGTTCCCAAACTTGACGAGATGAAGGCCGGTGCAAGCAGGACACAGTCAGGTCACTGGATCTGGCCTTCAGATGAGGAGGTGGATCATTCTGAGGGATCTGAGATTTTACATTTGATAGCGATAGCTGCTCTGGGTTTGTGATCTACTCTGTTTTGCCCTGGGGCCTGCCTTCTCTTGCTGGCGATATGCAACACCCTGGTGGCCTCCCACTTCCCTTCTGTCAAAGATACCTGTCTGAGGGGAAAGCTGGATGAGATGACAGAATAGTTTGCTTTGTCATCAGTTCCAGTGTGCCTGGACTGGGAACTGGATATGGCAAAAGCGTTGTCCAGAAAAGGAAAGGACACTGTCTGGTTGGATGTCTCAGGATGTGCCTGGAGTTTTGCAGGATAAGCTCAGTGGTTGTCTCCTAACTGGCAGAAGTGGCTGGTATCTCCCAGGGTGTTTCTGCCCCCATGTTTCCCAACATCTCTTCCAAACTTGTGGGTATGCCAAGGAGGAGCCAGAGCCTGCAGCAGTGTGGGAGGGGGAGGAGGGAGAGGAAAAGAAGCCCTGTGTCCTTGTAAGCCTAACAGTTTAGTCTTTGCTCTCAGGGACACAAGCTGGCAGTTGGCTTTGTAGTAACCCACATGACAACAGGAATAACATCAGGCGTAATTAGACGAAATGATGGTATAAGTTCAACTCTTTCCCCCCAAAGCACCCAGCCCCCTCAACCCATTTTGAAACAATGCACCTTTTGTGGACTCCAAGTAGCTTTTAAAAACACAATTGATTTCTTTCTTCCCCATCACAGAAAAGAGTTTGCTGCTAGGATAACGAATGTTGAAATGTCTCAGGCAGGATGGAGACTGAAACAGGGAGGGGATGAGACACCTCATCCCTCCCAGCTTCCTGTGATGTCCTCTTCCAGACCTCCCTTACCTACCACCACCCACGAGATAATCATTGTTCTTTGTTACTGCAGCTTTAAATGCTCTCCCTTTCCACCCCTGCAACCCAAAACAGTATCCCCTATTGTTTTGGTGTTGGAAGTATACATGACGTAGCCATGATTCTGCCTTTTCTGAGGCCTTGTCAGGTTATGGATGACTGATCATGCTTCATCCACCCGATGAAGCCCATCAAAGAATGGTACAACATTTTCCTCTCTGTCTCCTTCCCCTAAGTGTGACTTGGCTGAGAGGACTACTGTGCTGGGTTTGAATGGAAATTATCTAAGTGTGTGGCTCCAGCTCCCCCTGCTAGCTCCCCTCTCTTTAAAAAACACGACTGAAATGTAATCAGATTTACTTTAATGAGGGGGGACTGAGAAAATGCATCCCATGAAAAAGAACTTTGTGGGCAATCCAGGTCCCACACCATAAACAAAATCAAGTCACTCTATATTAGTGTAGAGAAAGCCTCAGCACAGGAGAAACCCTGTTTATACCCCCTCCTTATCACAGCTTTCTAACCAGCCCATTAAACTGCTTTCTGTGTACCCACTCCTGTGCCACCTCCCCACGTAGATGGATGTGTACATGACTTCTGGGTAACAGAGCTGGACGTGTAAAGGCAGCACCAGGGCTAAAATGGACCAGACTCTGAGCGCTTTGATTTCAGTTTTAGATGGTTTTGAGTCCTCTGCTGAAATATGAGTCATTTAAAAACTACTAAGCTAGGAACTGTGGGGGTTTTATTGGTTTGGCTGTCTGGTTTTTGTGCATCTTTAAGGCATTTAGACATGAAGTGTGATGCCAACCACTGCAGCATTATTAACATTTTAAGTGTTTGAAGACTGCATGTGACTGTGTAATGCTATATCTATATATGTGGGTGCATGTAACGTCGATAACTGAAATTGGTTTATAGCTCTATCTAGTTATATTCTTTTTAAGGTCCCAGTGAGATACCCAGGCAGTCAAGTTTGAAGACTTGCAGTGCAGTCATGTAAATAAAACTTGGGAATAGTGGAGTCTGACAAAGCAGTCCTGAGAATTATTCATCTAGTTAACAGACATAAGAAAATTTCTTCCTGAAGTGGTCCAATGGACAAAAAAGAGAATCAAAAATTATATTCTCAGCATAGGTCTTCTTTCAGTGATCCTAATTTGGGGATAACCATCCATGTTCTTTCCTCTAGCAGGACAGTTGTTACTTCTGCAGAAAACACCTTCCCTGGCAAACTTTAATCCCAAACTGATGCATATGAATTTTAGTACTGCCTTGAAAATATTGAAGCAGAATTTTTGGAAAGCTATATTCTTCCTTTTGCTCATGTAGGATTTGATTTTGCCACCCTAAAATTTCTGGCAAGTTTCAGGCTAACAAGTGAATATCCCACAACTTTTAATGTTGTGGCAACAGGGGATTGTTCATAAACTCTTCTCCAAACATAACTGCCAGGTTAACTGTTGACCAGACAGTACCCAGAAAGTATATTTTATTGACTGTGAATTCATTAATAATTAACTGGTGTGCAGACATTGAAACAATGTGCTGATTCTTCGTATTGAATCCTATCTCAGACAAATACAATAAGATGCCATGGTCTGTTGCTTTCTCAGCTCAACATTGCTGAGTGTTGATGTCAGGGAAAAGTCTTACTCAGTTAACAGCATTCCTAGAGCACTCTGTGGAACTGAGGGAGCTACAGGAAACTTCGAGGCTCCACTAAGATACACAAGCTGAACCTGCAAAACAGCAGGACACAAAAACCCCAAAACAAACAGAAAATCAACCAAACAAGAAAAAGAGAAAGAAACCAAAAGGAAAAAGGTGATTGGACTCCAGAGTTAAAAAATGTCAGAGGGGCTCCCGGGGCAGTAACATGCACCTTGAAGAAAGACAGACACAAAAGATCAAACCTTCCTGCTCCAGTGCAAAGCAAGGGTTTCCTGCTACAAAATGTTACCTCTGCCAGAAAGGTTCCTTGGGTGCTTTTTAGATGGTTACCTGTTTGTATGTTTGGTTACCTGTTTATATGACTAGTTTTTGCTCCTGCAACCTGGAGCTCTTAATTTCTTAGCTTTCTTCCCCAGAAGTGTGGGGAGTGATTTGCAAGCTTTATTGCCTTGCAAGGCAGAGACAGAATGAATTCAGGTCTCTGAAGAGATTTGGAAATGCTTAGTGTTGTATGTGACTGCTACTCATGAAGGAGTTTGGCTTCTAAATGCTGCTGTACCCAGAAACATAGGAAAAAATGTTTGTTTTAGAGCTCTATTGAACTCCAGGAGGACAAACACTCTGTATCTGTTGAAGGCCACAATCATTGCCATAAGATTAACTAGAAAGGAAAAACACATGGCAGCCAGCCAGGAAACACAGCTATCAGAAGGTAAGCAGGCATAATCAACCAGGGACTCCAGAAAGCTGCATTACGAACAGAATAAAACCTACAACCCCATCTGAAGGCTCTCTTTCCTAGAAGGATGTATCTAAACAGAAAACAATTATTTAGGGTTAAGAAGTAGTGTTAAGGCCATGGATAAAGCCAAGAAATAGGGCCAGCCCTGGCTGTGGTGGTGCACTGAGAGCAGTGGTTTTGAAAGACCAGAGAATGCATTTCTGCTCATGCCAGCCCTTAAGGAGAGACATACTGACCATCCGTGCCCTTTTCTGGAAGAACTAATTGTTGGGGTTTTTGTTTTGTTTTGTTTGTTTGCTTTGTTTTGGGGTTTATGGGTTTTTTTGTTGTTTTGTTTTTTTTTTTTTTCTTTCAGCAAGGGATATACGATAGTGAGGACAATAGGACTTTTCCATCACTGCTTCTGAGATTGTCCATGTTGGCCTTGCTCTGTTTCTATGCCAATCATACCCCACTGGTCAGACTACTTGGGCAGAAATGGTATCTATTTGTTTTTCATAGATTTTTGTCCTAGTGTTGATTGATATACATGTGTACCTGTTGGCACCCCCAACGTCTGCAGCTGAAAATACTTTACTCCATTTTCTTGCACAGTGTATAGTTATTTCTTATCCATTTTGAGCCTGCCACCTGCACACAGCCAGGAAGTGTTTCCAGGTCATGGAGTTCTGTTTTACCTCCCCAGTCATGGTCACGGAATTGCACTTAATCATGCATGGGGTTTTTTGTGTAGCTTTGAATATGAAACAGGAGTATGAAAGACAGGGACAAACCACTTTTTGCCTACCAAAAAGTAAACTTCTGTCCTTGTTTTAACCTAGTTGCTCTTTCTATAAAAGATCAAGTGCACTTGATAAAATGACAGTCTCTCAAATTTTCACTAGCAAACAAAGGAAGGATTTGTAAAGATTGTGTAGCTTGATGAAGCTGCTTTACTCTTCCAAACAAGTCTGTCTCTGGCTTATTTGCAGAGCAGTCAGTCTCACATTCCTCTTTAATCTTTACTCTTGTTTGGAACAGGTGACAGGTAGACTGATCCAGTGTATCAGTAGACCTTCTTCAGCACACTGGAGGGGCTGTGGTGTACTGAAAGGCTGTGGTCTAATTCTGTGAATGTTCATATGCTGTGGGACTGGCTATTGCATCTACAATGCACTCTGTAGATGTAATTATAAACAATTGCACCTCATTTTGGCTGCATTATTGAAAACAACAACCTGCATCAATCACACCACGTATCTGACATGCAATTATTAAAAAGAAATATTAATTAAGTCACTGGGCTTTTCTGATTTTCTGGTTATGAAAGAAAAGCAAAGCCTTTTTCTTTATCTACAGTTAAAAAATCATCATTATGGTCTCCATACCGTGGTATAATACTGCGGGTGGGAACAAACTATGCCTTCTACATTTTTGGCTTTAAATATCAAATGCTTTGGGCTGTTTGAAATGTTGGGGTTTTTTTTTTTAGTACTTACTTTGATATTTCCTGGCCATATTGAGACCTAAGTGCAATATGGATGATGTTTTATGACGCAAAACTGTGTGACTGCATTATATTTGCATTTTATGTATAAAGGCCAACCAATGTGACTAGCATATTGAAATCTGTTTGTGGAGCTCAAGGTTTTGCACATCTAGTTCTGGAAATCAGAGTGGTGGCACAAGCCTGGGAACAGCTGCAGCTCTCTAATGCATTGTTCTGCCCACCTAACTCCAGATCAGTAGTCTGAATTTCTTTTTGCTGTGGAGTCTGCCCGAATATCCTTTTGAAAGTGACACATCCTGATGCTGGAAGACCTTCCCAGGAAAGTTTCAGCAGGGAGGAAATGGGAGAATATAACATCTCATAAACTCCCTCTGACTCCAGAACAAGGCCCAAAGGCTATCATTACTGAGATGCATACTGCTAGCGTCAGTTCCAAAAGAGGATCTCGATTTATTGTGTGTTGGGAGTTTCTAGGGTCAGCTCCATCCTGCTATGTGGTATAACAATGTGTCAGTTGCACAATAGGAGTAACCTCACAGTATTCATATGTCACTTCAACAAGAGAGAGGAAAAAAAAAAAACAAACCAACACTCTTGTAGTTACAGGGTGGTTTGGTTTTTCTGACATTTAATTCTTACATGGCAGGCATCAGTGCTTTAATGGGTGAGATTTTTGGACTGAAAACAAAATCATTAATAGAAAACAGTTATGAGTCTGTGCTTCCTATCCTTGACAAACTTCCCTATTTCTTTCTTTTTCTCCCCCTTTTATTGTCATGTCATGTCAGAGCTGATTAAAACAGACAGGCTTTATAGCATTACACGGGTGGGCTTTGGACTATTGAGCTTCTGTTCTGGAGATCACAGACCTCAGTTTCACTGTCTTTGCTCTCTCCCTAACACAGTGAAAACACTGAAGCGACATCCCAGAGGTAAATTTTTTAGCCTTGAGTCTAAGTTCATGCATTCTGCGACAGAAGGAAAAAGTTGTATTTCACAGTCACAGACCAATCACAAAGCAGTTTCTCTTGAGATGGAAAACTAAATAGCAAATGTGACTCTTGCCTCTCAGTTACCCAGTATGTCACAGTGTCTGATCTCTAAAGATAGGCTAGGTTGTGTCCAGGGTAAGAGTTGTATTTGGACCCTGACTGCCTTCTCTGCCATGTACTGTGGCACAGAAACAGGCCTGAAACAACTGCCTGATGGGCAGCCCTGCTTTCTGGGAAAATCCAGGCATAAGAGCAGCCCGACATAAAAACTGATTTGCAATGAACAGGGCTGGATGCATTTTGTTCCTTGTTTCTGGTTGTGTCCTTAAAATGTGATCTCAGAGACTTTGTTGGTGTACATAGATATGTTCTGGGTTGTCCAGGACTGGGAGGATTTATTAGAAAAAGGGAAGTAAATGGTTAAGATTTGTCTTAGAGTAGCAGTTCAACCATAGTCTGTAAATCTGCCTTGTAAATCTCTGAAAATAGTCAGCTGTTAATCCAGTGCTCAGCTGATTATTGAGAATAGTATACCTGCCTTTAATTGTCATTATCCAGGAAAGGCCATCTTTTGCTGCTGAGAGAATGGCTCTCAAGTTTATCCAACAACATGTGATTGGAGCAGGCTGGTGATCGATTGGAGCAGACTAGAAAGATTGGAGCAAGCTAGTGATTTAACTTCTCCATAAATTGAAACCACTGCTGGGGGATGCAGGATGCCAGAAGGGGATGGTGGAACTGATTACTCAAAATCAAGTCAAAATCTAAATTTCCTCCTCTATTCAGGCCTTCCTCACACGGAACAGGGGATACATGAGCACATCTTATCCTCTCTGCTTCACAGGAACTGCCAATAGAAATTCCTTAGCTCTGTGAGGAATACAATCTGGGGCCTTGTGAATCATGAGGTCACTGCAATAGAACAATCACGCCAGGCATTTCCAAATCCTCCTGGTCACAAGGAGCGAACTTAATAAAACACTTGTTTAACTAACAGCAACTGAGGACTCATGAGCAAGTGAATTCCCCATCACTTCCTCTTGTCACCTGTGATCTATCAACCTCAGGAGGTTCAGGAGTTCATTCATAACCTGCAGAAGAGCAGCACTGTGGGTCCAGGCACATGTGGTGGCACATCAGCTCTGAGCCCTTTCACTGCATCCTTGGCCATCCTTTGCCATCCTTTGCCTATTCAGACAAAGAAGGTCTCCAAGGAGTGACAAAGCAAGGATGTGGCCCAGGTTAGTGCCACACTGAGCCACTTGCCTTGGCACTGAAAGCTGCTGCTCTGGGTGACCCGTGGGTCTTCTCTGATGAGGCAGGAGAGGGTGTGCTGGGTGTGTGAGGGAAGGCATTGTGCACACTGCAACTCATTCAAGGTACATTTTGTCCAGAAGCGACACTACGGCCCATGTTCTCCAGAACAATTGCAACAGGAAATCCCTGCCCATCATCTGTCACTCTGTTCCTCCTTCCTTCCCTCTCCCCGGATTGGCACCACTGCCCGAGAGCGGTGGGAACATTCCCATGCGGATATCCTGTCAGGACAGCTCATGCTATGCCCCACCAAGGTCACAGGGAAGACATCAGCCACTCCACAAAGCTTTTGCACCGCTGGTGGAGTCCCTGAGGGTCAGGCAGGGTCAGAGCACAGATGGGGTTCCTATCCCATTCCTGCTCAAACACCCAGCAGGTGATTGTTAGTTTTCAGTTTTGGTCGTTTGGCTACTCCTACCCTGTGTGTTTAAGTATGTGTTGTGTGTGTAGGGAGGGAGTCATACTCGTGTTTTTCGGAACCACTCATTTTCTTGCCTTGTTTTTTTAACTTTTCATACCATTATTACTCCATTAATATTCCTGAAAGCCAAGCTTTACTCCAATGGGTTCTCATGATTAAAGACTAAATGCTGCAGAGGAGATGACAGTCCTCACATGTGCCAATGAGTCAGTGAATTCCTTTGTGAAGCCTAAGTCCATCCAGATGTTGACCTCAGCTCTGATGCTATGTTCTTTCCTTATTTTCCTCTAGCATTGCTGGGTCTATTTAAGATGGGTATGACGTGACCATCAATGAGGAAAGACAGGCTCTCTGAGAGGGTAAAATGCTTTCCTTCTTTCTACAATAGGATTGTGAAGCTCTTTCCACTGCCGTAATTCTTGGCTGTTGCCTTAAAAATGCTTGTGTTACAAATACTATTGCTCATTTGGTGCTATTTGCATTACGCAGACCTAAATGCCTAAAGGCAATCTAAGTACCTTTCTATGGGTCTAATTTGGATTTTCAGGCTTTTTCCACAAATAGCTACATGGGACTACACTGGTAAGCAGAGAGTACAGAAAAGCAAAGACCTATCTGCATGTGGCTGCTAGAAATGCTCTGTTTGCACAGC
Source organism: Daphoenositta chrysoptera (assembly GCA_013397915.1). Classification (NCBI taxonomy): domain Eukaryota; kingdom Metazoa; phylum Chordata; class Aves; order Passeriformes; genus Daphoenositta; species Daphoenositta chrysoptera. The sequence continues at coordinate 346,218 of VZRO01000111.1, read as the reverse complement.
CTAAATCCAGTATTTTCATTAAATACAAAGGGAGAAAATAGTATTTTGCCTACCTAGATTTCCATATCAAGCTTGCTGTTTCTTTACTTTTCTTTGCAATCCATTTCTTAGAAACTGGACTCTGAATTGCACTTTTGAGCAGCTGCTGGGCTGGGTGTTTCCTTGCTGTGGATCAGAGCAGCTCCATCATCTTGCCCTGCAGGCTGCATTCAGCAGGCCAGGAATTGCACTGCTCCTGAAGGTCATTTGTGATGGGGCCAGAGGCAGGCGTAGAGCACTGCCTGCTGCACAGGTTTTAGTGGGGCTCCAACGCAGGAAACAAGGATAGTGCCAAATGAATCATGTTCTAGGCTTTTCCTCTGCCTTCCCCACCCCTCTGGGTGACACAAGCCACTTTTTCATGATGCGCATCAGCAGAATTGGATATTTTTTCTAGGGCTTTACTTTAAACAGATTTCTGGAATCTGATCTTCAGGAACATTTACTCTGCCAAGTCCCCTCCCAGATCTGGGACATTTTCTTAAGTGGTACTTCTCTTTCCTGTAGTGGGATTCAGCCTAGAGATGCAGGGACTATAGATGGGGATTCCCTAATCTCAGCCTGTCCAGTTAAATCCAGCAAAATGGAGCTCTCAGGAAGTTCCTCTCCAGCTGTCATAACATACCCACACTGCAATGACCTGCCACAGTGCTGTTTCCTGTTAAGATATAATTGGTCAGCTGATGAGGGGGCTTTAGAACGGGGGCAGAGTCAGCAGAGCAGTGCACCTCTGGCACCATTTAGTCTGGATACCCTTATTCCTTTGGTACTACTTACAAATCCTTTGGATTTACCTGGCTTTGGTTAGGGCATCAGGCCCTTGGTTACAGATGCTTCACACCTGCTGCACACACAAATCCTGGGCCTGCTGCTCAGCTCCCGGCCCTTTTTCCAGGTCCCAGGGACTTCCACTCCCTGTTCCGAGCCTTTGCAATTCTGTGCTGGCACCAAGCATTGCCTCCCTGAGCTCCAGCACCAGAGGCAAGGCTTCTTCTGTGTGTGCAGCCTTCTGGTCCTGGAGGTGGCTTTTGCCCCTTCCCCAGATTGCCCCAAATACTGTGCTTTAAGTAGAGGAAAGGTAGGAAAAGTGCCAAGGGCGGGGACAGCTGCAAAATGGCAATTCTGAGCAGATGCAAAACCAAGATTCGTGTCTCTAGAGCCTCTGTGCCAAGCTCCTTCCAGAGTGCTGAATATGTCTGAAGGCAGCTCTCAATAGGCTGCAGTACCAGTGACTTGAAGTCTATGGTACAGTTAACACAAACTTGCATCTCCCTGTTTAGTTTCCTCTATAAAACTCTTGTTTCTGCTCTCTACTTTTCTCTGCCTCTTGCTCTTTCTTTTTGCTTATTTGTTTCGTGATGTCTGCCAAAAACACATTGATTTACTTGTAACGAATCATGCCAGCATCAGGACAGCCATATCTGAATTTATGGTCTAATTTTCAAACAGAGTAATTTCCTGCTATTTTCCTGCCTCCTGAGTCAGAACAGTATATTTCTACATACTGCCAGGCACGGACAATTCTTATTTAGGGACGAAGCTGTTCCAAACCAGAGCCCGTATGCCTTTCAAAGGCCAAGTCTTTCAGTTCTTATTCAGGATTTTAATTGTAATGGTCCAGACACGTGTTTCCTCATGGCCTGTATGTTACAGCTCTCGTGATGTTCTTGATTGCATTTCAGAGATGCAGAAAGAATGGTGGAGGTTACTTTGCAGTGCTTTTCAGAGGTGGTGTTGGGATGAGTTTGAGTTATTTGTTTATGAGATTAGTTTATACAGTGCTGCTGCAGAGCTGGTAACAATTTTCATTATGTGCTAGCTGGCTGTAGAACATCTTCAAAAGGGATCTGCTCTATCTCATGGCAGAAAGCAGCACAGGTATGAAAGGAACTCCAAATACTTAAAAAGACGGCACACAGACTTTGTCCTCCTTCTCAACAACCCACCTTGACAGAACTGGTTTGATAATCAGCAGCTTCTGTGCATTGAGCCAGCCCCATCTGGCTTAGTGACCCAGGGATGTAAGGCAGGAGGGAGGCCTTCTTCCAGTCAACTCCTTGATTGCTTATTTTCAGTCTCAGAGGCCCATATCACATCTGGAGTTTGCCCAGTCATGGGTTTTGGTTTTGGACTCATAGTGTGAGAGCATAGGGAGGGTTATTTTTCCATCCGAAATTTCCAGTAGTGGACTGAGGCATTCAAAATTAAAATAAACTAAACAAACAAACAAAATTGCCATTCTTCCTGCAAAGCATCATCTGCTCTTAGGGGTACAAGAAAAAAGAACCACAAAAACCACCACCAACAAAAAAACTTCATCATTAACTTCATCACAAAATTCCACAGGGACAGGCAATACAGCAGCCTGACATTCTAGGTGAGTATGAAGTCCACGTAGTCTTGCAGACATATATGTTAAGATCCTGAGTTCCTCATTCAGTGAAAGCCCTGAAATCCTCCCAGACAGTAAGCCCCAATGTCCTCATTGGAAGAAAAGACATTAAAGGACACCCACAATTGAATGTGTTCAGTGCTGACCCAGATCAGACTGTGGGATTCTGTGTAATCCCTGGTGAAAGGCAAAGTAAAGAGCTACCTGGAGGACCTCCAAGGCACTGGATATGAGACATCCTCTCAAAGTTCAGCTAAGGGAAGGCCCCAGATCCATGCCAGATGATAAGGTAGGAAAGAAGGAATTAGCTTTCTCAAGACGTCCTTCTAAAGGAAGGGAATAGGATGGGTAGAAACTCAGTCTGTCTATACTCTTTCCTCAATTAGAGCTAGACCTGGCTCTCCCACAATCTTTTATTTTACTTAGGGTGTTTTATGAAGGCTTCCATGTGTTTCTCTATCTCTTTCCTCAAAGTTTCCTTTCCAGGAGTGGTGATCTGCAGCTCTCAGGGAAGGCTTGGCACCCTATTGGTCATCAGCCCCTGACAACAGGCTGGCTGTGGACCTTTGGATTTTCCCACTGACCTCATTTTTCAAGGCTGCATTTTCCACCTCTGATGGTTTCAGGCTTGATCTTAAAATAACTGCACCTTGCAGTGATTCACCCACATATAAGGGTTGGGTTTCTTGGCCTCTTCTGACTCAGGGTGTGTTTTGGTTGCTCCTCACTGATCATTACTCAGTTTGCCCCCAGGAGGGCCTTTTGACCATGCTCTGATAATTTTTTTATTCTGTTCTAGTCATATTGAAATGTATTTCATACCCAATATCTGTCAACAAGGGGAGAGAGTTGAGGATATCATGACAAGCTTTGACTTGGAAAGGTTTAGTGTCAGATGCTTATGTATTTTCCAAAAACAGGTACAGCTCTGAATTGCCACGGTGACATAGCCCTTCTTAATTCTCCTAAGGAACAGAAATTAGAGGATTTATTGGCCAGAGAAGGAACGTATGGACCCAGGGGCTCTGAAGATGACACATACTTCATGAGTGTGGAAGCCCACTTAGTCCAGGGAGAGAAAGCATAATTCAAAAATTGCTAGCCACTGACATCCAAGAGCAGGATTTAGAGTCACCAAAGAAGAAGGAAAAAAAGAGTTTTAATCAATACAACAAACACAAATCCTCTGTGGCTGGTTGTGCTTTTTTGTCTGCGTGGTTATTTCCCACCTATATTCTGGTTTCTAAGCAAGAAAGGAAGACCTGCCTCTTTTTTACCAACCATGTATGCACAGAAAAAGGTTAAAATTCAATAATCAGTGAATTTTAAACCAGACACCGCCCCACTCCCCCCCCAAAAAAAAAAAAATCCACCTCCCTTGCAGGCAGACTAGAGGATGAGCCTATTTTATTTTTTCTGACACCCTGACATTGGCTGGCTTCAAACACCTTGTCCAGTATTGCACAGTTACAGGACATAATGTTACCACATATCCTGAATTTAGGTTTCGGTGGGAAACAAAGGCTCTGTGTCATTCTATTAGGGAATTCACCACTATTCCTGCCAGCTCATCATCTTCCTAATGTTGCCAAGTAGTAAGTGATTAATTGCTATGAGACAGACAAGAAAAAAATCACCAGATATGACAGAAAAAGAAACTTTTTGCAAATGAGCTTATACAAGATATGTTTGCTTGCACTTTGATATTTGAATCTTTTTTGTTTACATCATCAGGCTTTTGACAAAAGTTCTGATGTCTGTGTGCATGCCTAGTCTATAATGAAAAGAAAACAGGGATTATCTGGTAACAGTGAGAAGTTCAGGGGCTGAGGATTTTTAGGAAAACAGCAGCTATCACAGGAATTGGCAGCCTGCATGTCCTTTAAAACAGAATTGCCTAAACTGTGTCATGGCTGGTGTCAAAGGCCATTTCACCTTTCAGCTGAGATTGACTTCAGAAGGTATGAAAAATCACAGGGACTGGTGTCAGCTAGTGGTCCCAAATCACTCATTGATACCGAGCTGGGAGCTGCACATGGGACTAGAGAGTCCATTACCATGATTTTGGCATCATCCCTCCTTTCCTCCAGTGGCACAGTCTGAGTACATTGTCAGACTAAAGCTGGGAAAAGCTGAAGAGAACACTCACGGGCAGGAGGGTTTGCTTGGCCCTGTGTAATTCTATGTTAGCTCCTTCTTAAAAATATTCCTCAGAAGCAAATTTATCTGCCAAGTTTTAGCATGGCATGAAATGTGTACAGCCACATAACCCTCCACCTCATTCCAAAAATGGAGAGGGACTAAGAAAAGACCAACTCAGGTTTAGCTGTCACAAGACATAGGTCCTGAACATCAGTCAGCCAGAGGCAGACTGTGATTTTACCATAAAGTTTCAGCTGCAAAGATCCCTCCTGTGCTGAGAACTGGGAAGGATGTATGTGGGAAGGGAAAAGAAAGGAGAACAGCTAACGTGGAGGGCAAAGGGGGTGACAGCATGGGACAAGAAGGATGCTGGAGAAGGATGGAGGGAAGTGAAGCCTTTCAACCCCTCACCAGCAGTGGCACCTGTCCCAATCTTGGACTCACTTGTGTTTCAGTGGCTTGTCTTACTGCCATGGCTTTGGGAAAAAGAGCCTGTTTACAGGAAACAAGCTGGCTGTGCTTCCCACAGCCTTGCTGGGCTGGGGTGGAGGCAGAAGCTGGCTCTTTTTGCTGCTGAGAAAGCTCCAGCTTCTAGGGGTGTGTGAATGCTGCAACTCACTTCTTCCCAACCCTACCTCCTTCCCTCTGTGCTGACACTTCCCCACCCCAGCCTCAGCCACATGGGTGTTTGCAGGGGTTTGTGGTTCCCAAAAAGGCTGAAGGATCCCTGGAAGCTGCTGGGCCCATGTTGTGGCTAAATCCGTGGGGACAGACCCCTGCCCAGTATTACCCTCCCTTGCATCCTTAGGCTGCGCTGAAGACGTTTAAAGAACAGATTTCCTGTAATAGATGGCAGCAATGACAAGAAAAATAAGATGTTGCACCACATCTTGGCAGAAGTGGCTCAGAAGGACAATTCAGGCAGCTGTCTGTCCTCTCCCAGCCCTCTCCCTCTGTTCCCATGCACACTTGCTTACGGGTCATGCTGAGGGCTGAAGAAAAAGCTGTGCACTGTCTTCTTAGCAGCAGGCACAGAGGTTATCATTCCAGCCTTGAAAACCAAGGCTGCAAACAGGGAAAAGGGGGAGGTGACATATTTCGGTAGAAATGAGTATCTAAAATACATCATATTTGTTCTATTGGCCTCTTCCCTACCTCCCTCGCAGCTTGTAAAACTCCCGCTGTCTCCCTTCCTTTTCAGGCAAGCGCTTGGCTCGTTTCTCCCAGCACACTGCATTCCCGTCACCCTGTCCCTGCGGCTGCAAACCCACCTCCCAAAGCTTAAAGAGGACCTTGCGGGCCAGCTCCTGCCCCAGTCCTCGGTGTTGCTTGACTCGCACACAGCAGTAAGTGTTGGATGGAGCTGCTGCTCCCGACGAGCAGAGGGTGCCAAACCGCGCCGATCTGGGCTTTGGCAAAGCCCGGCTGCTTTCAGCCGGAGAGGCAGGGAACGCCGGGGGCAGCAGCCCCAGCACAGTGGGTTCGTCACTGGCCAGGAGGGGCTGGTCCTGGAAAAAGGGAGATGTCCCAGTTAGTCACGGCCCACCCGCTGGTAGCTGGAGGCACTCTGGTAGCATCTGCTGCTCGGCAAGGCACAGGCAGGGTCAGCAGTGCCGAGGGCTGGTCCCTGAAGGGAGAAGGGCCACAGCTCCCATCCAGCCACACATTCTGCACTCCCCACAAGCCGTGGGGCTGCTGCCAAGAGTCAGCAGTCAGTAAGCTTTAATGCTGTCATGATGTTTATTCAGTGCATGTTTAAAGGCATGGGGGATGGAGGTGGCATGCACATTGCAGTATGTGGCTGTGAAAAGGTGTGGGGCACTGAGCTTTTCCTCCAAAGGGTGTCTGGGATGACAATCCATACCTGCTGTTTGCATGGCTTGCCATAGCTCCACATGCCAGGTATTTCCAAGGGTTTCTGTTTAACAAGCAAAAGACATTAAAAGCACATCAGATTTACCTAAAGATACACAAAATGTATGTATACACAAAAAGGGCTTTCCCCTTCCCAAAAGTGAAGGACAACAAAAAGGGATCAAAAAGTTTCTCAGGTATTACAGAAGTATATTCAACAGGCAAGAGGTACATGAGTAGGATGTTGTTTTCCACAAGCTGTTGTTGTGTTCCTCTCTGGTATCTCCCAAACACACTTTGGAAACATCTTTCTGAGGAAATTTAGTATTGAGAAAGCTTTGGGTAATAGTTCATAGACAAAAAGCAAATGGGTTCTGTAGGAATTTACCTTCAGTAAGGACTGATGGAAACTGACTTAGGAAACCAGCTGCCTGTCTGGGATTTCTGGGACTCTTCTGCTTCATCTATCCATAGACAGGATCTCCAGATATCTCTGTGGTAACTGCAACAATACTAATAACAGCCAAAAATTAGCTAATTGGAAGTTCAAGTGATAGCCTGGAGAATAGCTATACAAGTTTTGATTTCGTGTCACATGTTTACTCCTGATGGGAAAAAAAGTGGAAAACCAAAGTCATGAGACAAAAGGAGTGAGGACCTTATCACTAGAGCCCAGCAGTCGCAGCTTGCCTTGGGATTACACTTGTGCATTGAACCGTACAGGTTGCAGATGCCTGCCAATGTCTGTCTCTCCTTCCCCTTCACCTCCATTTCACAAAAGAAGGTCTACAGTACACTCTTTTTCTGAAGACCTTTAAAAATCACACAGAATATTCTATGGCTGCAGACCTAAGCTATCCTTCCCTTGGGAAACTGCTAGGTAGGTTGTATGTAACCCTGGCAAGACACATTGTCCTACAGTCTCCTAACTTTGACCCTTTCATATATCCTTTTATTGCCCACAAGAAAAACAGACTCATAAAATGCAACTCATTAAATGCCCACGCATTGTGAGACACAGCAACTAAGCCTATGCTGTTAAAGCTTTCAAATTTCACATGGTATTAAAAAGTTTACAGGACACTTGGTCCTCTTTAATATTGCAAAACAACCTTTTGGGTCATTTGTGCTATAAACTAGCAGTGAAAGTGAACCAAAGAAACCCAGATTTTATTGTAATCCATGTTACTAGGAGTTGTGCTTTAACACTTCAAGACTTGGCCCGAAGGTAAAGAAGCAGTAGCTTTTACAGACTTTTTTCCAGCAGAGAGAGAGGTTGGCAAGGTACAGAATGAAATAATCCAAAGAATGCCACCCCAAATGCACTGAATCCCATGGAGAATTTGATGCAGATTGCTTAGAAATCTCATGGCATTTTTTCTGCCAAAGTGCAGATCAGGCAAAGTGAGGGAAATGTCTTTCTAATTTATTCCTAAGGATCCCATTTTGAGGTAGTTTACCAGCATCAGAAGAGGTAGCATTTTTCTTTTACTGTTTTGAAAAAGTGCAGGCAGGCACTACCAATCCCCTTCCACACAACAAAATGCATCTTGGGTATCACAGATTTATCTGCATCTCATCCAGTCCAGGGCTTTTCTGCAAAGACTCTTCAAAAGCCTTATTTGTATGATCAAGGACATGTAATGGTATTACAGCTGAGAGAAGAACTTCAAAACAGATACAATCTAGTGATGTAATCTGAAAACCTGTGGATTTTTCCACTTCATCAGCTGGTTTCAATGCCTTTCCAGCTCGATTTTGTGTGGGCAAGAAAATGGTGAAAACAGTTACAAGACATTTGTGAGGGACTTGGTTAACATAAGTGTGAGATTTGAAAAATCTCTTGAAAGCCACCATTAGAAACCTTCAAGGAAGAAGGTAATTCCTACCCACTAGCTCTTCCATATGGACTTTTGTAATCATAGGAAGGATTACTCAAGAAAGGTAACCAGAAGCATTGATTGGACATGGGTCAAAAAGGGGTACTGCAAGAAGAGTTTTTGAATCAACACTATGTCCTGGAGATGTGAAATCTCTGACATAACCACGTGTGGATCCTTTCTTCATTCAAGGTCGTTACATGAAAAGCAGGGCTTTCCTTGCTGGCTTGTGTCAAAACAGGTGTTGAGCAGCTTGATGCCTGGAATGCTGTGATATCCTCAGGTCCTCCCAGACTGGTGGGAAATAGGTGCCCAAGGCTCACCAGCCATCAGCTCCTGCCCACGACAGACGATGTGCAGCAGAAGGTACAACAACATCCATGGTCCTGGGTGTGGTCCTGGGTGGATTTGGGACCGAGCAGGATGTGCTGTAAATGGTGGTGTACACGCCTCCAGTTGTCCCAGCCTGTGACATAAGACCAGTGATTAAAATACTACAGAGACACTGTTTATAAACTTGAGGAACTTGGTGACCCAAGTCAGTGATCTGTCTGTGTGAGTGTATTCTGTCATTCGTATTCTGTGCAGTACATACCTAATGAAACTGTATAACTCTGCAACAAACAAAGCCTTAAATCACCCTGCTTCATAATTTAAAAAAAATAAAATCTCGGTAGAATGTTAAATATATTTGTTGCATCATGTTGCTGAACAAAACAGAAAATGGGATCTTCCACTGCCCTCATGGCCATAGAGTTCAGGGCTGCTAAATTAACTAGGTTGCTGTATTTTATTAGTATTTGTAAAGCATGTGCAATATGATCCAAAAGACACAATGCAGTTCCCGACCTCAGATTCCATTAAAAAAATTGGACAGCAAATGACAAGGAGCTCAGAGAAGATCAGAAGAAGTAAAGACTGCTTTAGGAGTGGAAGGATTTATGCTCTAGCCTGGCATTTTATTGTCTGTGTTGGGCTCTGCTGGGAGTTTGTCATTGGTTTGTGCCAATGCCACAGAGCCTGTGCTAGTCCCAGAAAGATTTTGATAGGGAAATATATGGGAATTTGACTTTGTGACAAGGAGGTTGAGCCTTGGCTGTAGAGCAGGAAAAGATCAAGGAACTGGAAAGAAAAAAAGAAAGTGCCAAGTGGGAAATCTTTGCTTAGGGTTGCAGCAATTCCCGAACTTGAAACAAGTGATGGCAGCTTTTCCCTAATTTCCACTGGCAGCACCTCAGAAGGGTTTTGCCTTTTTGGCATGAGGGATAGCTCTCAAGTAGAGTCTTTATTTCATAGCCCACTTCATCTGCTCACTGCTATCACAGAGCTCCAGACAGTGAACAAACCTTTAGGTTGTGTTTTCTTCCTAGAACACCCAGTGTTTTTAACATCTGGAACAGCTGGCCTAACTGAAATGTTTGGACTATATTTAAGAAATTTTTGTGAGAGGTACTGGCTGGTGATGTAAAGGAGACTGATGATCTGTCTGGGTTAAATCAATGTACCTGTAGGTATTGCCATTTTTTTACAGGTGGAGGGAAAAATATAGTGTGCTATCTCAAAGACTGGAAGTCAGGTGTAAGGCAAAAGTCAGTACCTTAAAATCTTTACTCTCAGTGCTGCTTTTTAGGCACAAAACTGTCCTTCAGAAAAAGTACTAAAGATCGATGCTTTAGTTATCCTTTTGAAGTACTTGTACATTGGCACCCTCTCTTTGTGCTTCAGGTATGATGAATAACTTCAGGGGTGATTAATACCCCTATGCTGTACCACAGTCTGAGACCTATGTGCCAAGCATCCCTGCCCCACAGGAGGTGATTGCTTACACTCACACATTTAGTGTGTTTCTCTTTGTACTGCAAAAAAAAAAAAAAAAAAAAAAAAAAAAAAAAAAAAAAAACAAAAGCACCCCAAACAAATACATTAAAAATCAGAGTCGTGGTTCAATGGAATAATTCAGCATCAGCATAGAGAAACGATAATTTCAGGTCACACCCATGCAGGATGGGTTATCAAACTTGGAAGTACAGACTTACTCAGGGCTGAGCCCAAAAAAGTACATGGGGGATCAAATATGGAAGCAGCTATTCCGCAAGAAAGTGTGAGAACCTTTTCCTGAGGAACCCCTACCCCAGATCCACATGAGCACAAAGGAGAAAAGTTTGGCCTGGAGGTGTTGCCAGAAGGGTAACATACCTTATGTAAAGCACATTACAAAAGCAAATGCTGAGCTAGCAAGAATCTCTCTCCAGTAGCAGTGGGAACCCCCTCCTGCTTTATTTTGTGAAGTATCTTTCATATCTTCTGCCAAAGACTTTAGGCGACACCAAGTTTTGCAAGGAGGCGAGTAATAATAGAGCCAAAACTTGGTTCAGACTGCCAATAAGGAGTCACTGTAGCCTGGAACAGTGAAAGGTCATCCACAAAGACATGAACACACATTTTTTTGCCCCAGATTCTGGACCAAGTGTTCTGAGGAAGAAGCAAACAGTTGGGCTGGGTCCAAGGCATGGGGAGAACTTGTAATTAATCTTTTTGTAATTCTTTTCCCACCCTAAATCTTCCACATTTCCTGCCTCACTTAACTCTTTCCAAAGTGTCCTCCTGCAATGTCACAGTTGCTGAGGCTTGATGCAGACCAGATACAGGCCAGATGGCCCCCTGAAAGCCACCCTTAGGCACCTCTTATGGGTGACTGGTTTTCGGTGTCACAACTGCCACTTTCCAAGAATGCTTTAAAGCTTGGTCTGAAAAATTCATCTTGCCCTTGAGCTTCAATAATTGCCCGGCAGTCATTTTTATCAGCTTTACTGGGCAGTTGAATACCAGCTTCTTACAGCTGCACATTTTTAGGAACAGGTTCAGCAAGATGGTACAATAAAGTTCACCAGCGCACAGCCGTACGCATAAACCTGTCTGCAGGGGTACCCAGCAGGCACTCTGAGAATCACAGAGTGCTTTGAATTAAAAGAAGTGTAAACATGATTTCCAAGTTTAAAATTTCATCGCATTTGCTTTCCTTTGCCGCAATGAAGTTGGAGTTTCAATTCGCTTTCTCACCTTCTCTGTGCCTCTCTCTTTTCCCAGCTCTAGCTGGGACATTAGCAAAGAAGATACAACCCAGCAGCCCCCACACTCTAGCCCAGGTGGCTGCCTCATGCTTCTCAGGTCAGGAGTTCTGTTAGTGCTTTAAAAGCACCAGAAAGAAAGAAAGAAAGAAAGAAAGAAAGAAAGAAAGAAAGAAAGAAAAGAAGAGCCTGTCCTGGTTTGAACTGTAACCACACCTGTGGCTCCCCAAAGGCAGCGAGCCAAACAGCCAGGGGTGCAGCAAGCTCATCTCTTCAAAGTGTGTCCCTTTCTGTGGTTTTGGGCATTTTAAACCTTTTTCAAATCCAGGTGTACTAGCAGTGCTGGAACTGGAAAACTCAGAAGCTGTGGAGTGAGGCACACCATGGCTGTGCTCAGCAAGCTTATGACCTTTATACCTCCACAGAGCTGAGCTCTTTCTTTATAGCTGTCAATGGGGAGAAGTGACCAGTTCTTGCTGTCCAGGAGTGACCATCACCTGATGCCTCCACATCAGTGGTGCAAAGAGAGGGGGACACTGTCTGCTCCCAAGACACTTTCCCTTCTCCCTATCCCGTGGCTCTTTGAGAGCAAACTAGCTATAAGCAGTCAACTTCACATTTTTTTGATATGTCAGCTTCTAAAGCATCTGTCTCTACCCGGTGTCCATTTAGATTAACATCTGGACTGAAAATCTAGGTGCAAGAGGTCAAGGATTTCTCAAATAATTATTCTATTGTGCAAGGTGATGCTGTTTGTTTGGAGCAGGTGCTGTCTCTGCTCTGAAGGAGATAAAATTCGCCTTGTTGCAGTTGGATAGTTTCTGGGGTGCACTTCAGAGTGGCAAGGCAGATGCATGCTTTAAGCATGCTGGAGGAAGGATTGAGGCCCCCCAGACCACTGCAGGAGTGCATTCCACTGAAACAGAAGAGTAATGGATAGGCAAAAAAGGTTTTCAGTCCTTGAAAAGAAGCATTCTTCTCTGGAGTGAAAATGAAAACAGCAAAAAGTAAAATTTTATCCTGGTAAATAAAACGGAGAGAAGAGGGACCAGTGGAATGAGGTCGTTGGAAGCACCTTGTAAAGCTGTCTGTAGCATCCAGCCTTTACAGCGTAGGTCAAAGCCTTGGTCTTTTTTGTTACCTGTGTTTCTACTTGCCAAATCTCATCTCAGTGACAGATTTAACGTGAGAGAAGGCTCTGAAGTGATGGATGATACTCCCACCAACTCCAAAAAGCCAAGGGAAAGGTTCCAGAAAAGAAAGTATGGCAGTTTCTTTCAGAAGAGTGCAAAGAATTCAGTTTCCAAATTTCTATCTGCTCCTTCAGAGCAACTTAGCTTGTTTTTTATTGTTGTCTGCTATTGCTTTTTGTTGTTTGCTTGGTTCTGGTTTTTTTCTGTTTGCATCCAGTAAAGTATTTTCAGTGAACTTGATACACAGTTAAATTTGTGTAATCAAGTGATGAGGGCCTTTCCTGAAGACACCACCAGAAAAGAACCTTTTCTCTGCTTCTCAGCTATCCCGTGCCAGCTTTGTAAGGAACAGCTCAGGCCCATATGTGTGTTCATTGTGGATTTGGTATCTTGCTTCACACATCTACAGCCAGAGCCTGCTGTCCTGGATCTCACACTGCTCCACTGCTATAGTGAAACAGTGTTTGCAGTGTCCCACAAAACAAGATTAAAATTGTTCTAGGAACTGTAATGGAGACTAGAACAACACATTGGGCCTCTCGTCATAACAAACCCAAAATAATCCAAAGCCTGCTTATCTTTGGGGAAGTTCAGGTTCAAGTCAAAGAATACAAATTCTGATACAAATTCTTCCCTTGCTCTGTTGGACAAATCCAGGTAGTTCAGAGATGCTCAAGAAAGGACATAACTTGGTTTTGGAAGCTAAACAAAGATATGATCTCTCGATAGGCAGGAGGTATGAGCTATAGATGTGATGCTGCAGAATTCTCTTCCTCATAATTTGGCAAATAGGTTTGTAGAGGACTGAGCAGTTAGACCAGGCTGTTGCCAAGCCCAGTAAATTCCTTTCTTGTAAGAATGGCACATTCCATAATGAGTAGCTAAGATGATTTGTTCAATGAGCCATTTGCAGACTCTCTTTAAAGTAAAAGCTGTTACAGGAGTCGTTTCTATTATAACTGTTCTGAGCTATAAATACACAGTAAATTATCAGTCAGGTGTTTTCTACATGGCTGCACAGTATTCCTAACTTTGCACACAGGCATGTTGTTTAACCCTTTCTTTTCTGCTATCTGGCAGTTCACAAGGCAGAAGGGAGGACCCACCACTTTAGTCAAATTCTTCAGTCAGCAGTGCTGGAATGCTGAGGAGTGGCCCAGGACAGGATGGGGAAAAGGCTACAGTAAAAAACCTTCTTCTATCTGTTGATAGGCATGGCTGATACATATCACCATGATGCAGAAACTTGTGATGGTGAGTTTTAGGGACTTCTCTTCACCATTTTGACAGTTCCATGAATAACAGTGGCCCCAAATGTACTATTTGATCTGATTGTGCTCTATCTCTACGAGAAATCACAGAGTAGTGCTCCCTGCACAGGGCCTGTCTCTGTGATGGGGCTGAAAAAATCTGCACCAAGGAAAGCGAAAGCATGACCACTGAAAAGGGAAAAATAAAAGTCACCAGAATTGCAAATTGGTTTCTGAGGTTGGGGAATCTCCATGTGACCCTTGAAGATAATTTTTAACTGAAGAAAAAGAGAGATTCATTCTTCTTTTTAAAAACTTCTAATAAAAATACAGCTTACAGATGCACAACCTCGTATTGACATTTAATCCTGAAGAAACAGAAGGAAGATTTACTGATTTTTACCTAGGGCTCCAAAACCAAACAATTTTGCAATATAAGATGGTGCATCTGGTTGCAAAAATTTGGTTTTGTTGCTTTAAACTTTAATTTCTGCAGCCTTCAGGCATTCAGCAAGGAAGACTGAAAATTTCAAAAGGTGTATTTTGGGGACTAGTCACCAAAATCCAGAACTTAACACTGAAATAAAAATTTCTGACTCTTTCTAGCAATATTTATTAGAAAGATTGTCACTTTCCAAGCAAAACCTGATGCTCCCAGGTGGGTGTGGAAGGACTTGGTCTCCTTTTCCCATCTTCACTGGTGACTGCCAATAACCAGAAAGCAAGTATCATTCTGAGAGGTGCTGTATTGGCCTTTCACCTTAAGAAAACCCTTCTGCATGGAAAACCCCTTTCATTGCTTTGTTAAGGTGATTTGCACTGAGGTGTTAAAAAGAGCCATTCAGAGGGTCATGAATTTCACTCAAAGGTCCTACACGTGGCACAGATCTGACAGAAAGCTGCCAGAACTCACAGACATGAACAAGAGCTGTGCAAATCCAGACTACAAAAACTCCAACATCTCTAAGAACCTCCAATAACATTTCACTTCCAGGACCCTGTATGCCCCTCAAAGCATGGCACCATAATCTCAGTTTGGCTATCAAATTCAACTGGTTGTGGTCCAGTATTGGAAATTCAAAGCCCCAGGATATGTGTATGTGGCAAAAGGCTTTCAGCCAACAGGTCTGGAAATCTGAAATTATGTATTTTGAACTATAAGTAGCCTGAGAGTTGAGATATTTAATAACAATGACAAGAGTCTGTGAATTTCTGGTTTGGGAAAAAAAAGCAAGAATAACTTTCAAAACCATATTCAGGTGTGAAATTAACTCTAGAAGGTGACAGCCTCAGGTTGAGATTCCAGGTTTAGAGACAAATAACAGCCATTTTACTGTCAGAATTGTTTAGAGCAAGGAGAACACAACAACTAGGTCAGAAGGATTTTATTTCTCAACTTCAGATTAAATTAGAGCCGCTCCAAAACCACATTTCTTTAGAAGCGACAGATACATTTGCTCCTGCGAAAAGCCCAGTGTGAGTCTTGGCAGAGAGAAAGGGCTTTTGCTGTGTCCATGAAAACATCTGCACGGGTGCCCTGGACCCTGAACGTGCGAGCAGTGGGGACCCAGCTGGTTCTGAGAGCAGAGCAGGGGGAGGGAAAATTAACATCCTCCTGGGATGGAAGGCAAATTGGGTTGCGTGGCTCACACCAGGTTTGCAGTGACAAACAGCACTAGTTGGAGTCCCAGAGTCACCAGAGCTTGTTTTCCACAAGGTCGTGCAAGGTTCACTCACATCCTTCTTAGCCCTGTGCCTCTGTCGCTGTGTCTGTGCACATTTTCAATTGTTTCATAAGCAACTGGCAGTACTGAAGTGGAGTTTGTTTTCACAGCTAAAAATGTATTTTCTGCCTGGATTGTTCTCTTTTGGGTATGTCTACTGCTGCTCATGTGTTTTTTCGAGATGGAAGTTATCCACAACAGCTTCTTCAGGCTCTATCACAAATTTTGTCTCAGAAGGCTTCTTCACACCTGAAATAAAATTCACACTTTGCAAATGACAGTATTAGTTTCCAGTACACAGCTCTGAGAGAGTGCTCTGCTCCAAAAAGTCTTCCTTTTAGGTTAAGAAAGGAAATTTGTTTCCTGTACTGCAAAAGAGACCTGGACTCTGACCTTTTGGGTTACTTTGGCTGGACTGTTGAGAGAACTTGTCAAGTTTTTGCAAGGTATGGTAATGCCTATAGGCTGATGGGATGGTGCTAGGGTCAGTAAATCAAATTATTATGATCCTAAGGTGCTGGTGACCATTTTCACTGCTGTTTTATCTTGGCCATAGTTGTGGGGGTTTATATAAACAGAGAAATTTTATTAAGAAGCCAGAGGAATGAACAGGGATACCTCGTGGACCAGAACTAGACACATTCTGGATGAAGTGTTGTTCAACATCCCATTGGAGCCAAAAAATATTGACTTGAACAATGCAAATGGGACATTGTGAGACTGCATAAAACCTCTCACTCACTGAATCCCAAATAACCACAGCACAGCTTTATCTTCAGTGTTACTTGGAATTGTATCAAGGAGGATTTTTTTTTCCTCCCTCTTTTTCTTTCTTTCATTCCATTTTTTTTTTTAAAACCTCAAGGTCAAACAAAACATATGCTTAAAAATAAAGCTTTATCAAGAGAGATGGAGGACTAAAGGGCTTCCTATTTTTAGTAAGGGCAATCTAATCTAAGCAGAAGTTGTTCTGGGCCCCTCTCTGTTTTCCATGAAAGGTAGGTGCTCCTGGGATGGTTCCCAGGGCTTTCTGTGGCTTCTGTTTTCAGATGCAACCCAAGCCACTGAGTTTTATTGAGCAAATATCCTGGAAAGTCCTGAGCAAAATGAGAGACAGCTGATAGTCCTAGAATACCAGTACTTTTAGTAAGGTCCTGCAGCTGTATCTCTGGGTTGTGAATTCTCATAGGCTTTAAGCCAAGCTCTTTTCCCCAGTCCTCCCCCAGCTACTGATATGGTCCTTGACAGGGGAAAGCATCTGTCCAACTGAAAGCACAGAAAGTGATTAACTGCTTTCTTAATCAGGTCCTTGTAACTCTTATATTTGACTCTTGGCTTAGTCAAAGCTAGCTATTTCAGTAAATTTAATGTGGAATTGGATGGAAATGGTAATAAGACAGAACTTTTCACTTCTAGGTCATCACTGAACAATTTTTCAGGAAGGAAAACCCTATAAAATTATTGTTGTTTGAAGGCAGTCAAGAGTGCATTTGAAATGTTGAAGCACAAATATCTTGGCTGGTCTGACTGCTTTGTATTGCCAGCGTTATGGGAATTTGCTTGTGAGTTTACTATGCTGAGACAAGAAAATTGCTTTTGAAACACCCAACAGGCAGCTGATATAAAGCCTTGAGATGGAGAAAAATAAAACACAGTTCTTCTTTTGTAACCACGAAAAAAAGAAATTCCTCTCCCATTAGCCTCAGACTTTAAGCTATAGCCCATATAGAATGAAAAATTGCAGAAGAGGTCACTAAGAAATCTGTCTGGTTGGTTCTGACCTGTAATGCCTGGACCTGTGGGGTCTGTGCACTGCCTCTTGTAGGAGGCTGAAGAAAAGAAGGCAGATCATCTGATTGCTGGGAGGATTAAAAGTACTTTACAGAAAAAAAAATGCTTTAGTGGGCAACAAAATTATCACCAGAATGTTCAAACTTATAAAAAAAAAAGAAAAGAAATAAAGTCACATTTCTGTGTAACCTGATAACTTTATGCTTGGGAAAAAACAATCATTAAGCAGGAGGAGATATCTGGGAGTGGGGAAGTAACAGAGAGCCAGGGCTGCAAACCAACCTTCTTTTTTCCTAACGAAAGAGTCAATCTCATCTAAGTTTGCAGGAAAATTTGCCAGGCCTGGGTCATGTGGAAATCTGAAGCAGGCTGCCCTCCTTTCCATCTCTTCAGTGCTAAGCAATGATCTGCATCCCCGAGAAGTTTGGAGAGGAAATATACATAAAGCCTGTAAGTATTTACGAGAGCTATAAAAAAGAGCTTTGCGGTAGTTGACATGGGAAGTGATTAAGGTACCTTATAGGCAAAGATTGCAGAAAAGAGGGAGAAGTGATGCCAGAAGAGAATCTGGCAACAATCCCGAGGTAACGATAAGTGACTTTTAGAAGGAAGAGCTGTGGGAGGAAAAGCAAAAAAAAAAAATTAAATTGAAGCAGATTGCAAGACTTTTGGCCTTGGGGACTGAGCTACGGAGACTGTTGATTGCTGGACTTGCAGTCACAAAAGGAAGGTGATGTCTCACCCTGCTTGTGACTCAGAATTTACTGGTCAAAGCCCACAAAACAGCAGTTCATCAAGATTAACTTGAATTTGAAAGGACTCCATTTCCCAGGCATCTCAGTTTTCTCCATCTGTGTTTACACAAATGGGTCTCGGGTCTCTCCAGGGCTTAGCAAAAAGCTGCTCTGCAGAGAAACACACACATGGGCCATGTTGCCAAGGGGGATCTCTCTGAGTGACTATTTCTTGTTTTCCTATTTAACAGGTGGAGCATGTGTTCAGACCTGTCCTTAGACAACACATGAGCGTTTGCAGATGAAATGACAGCTCAGAAGACCACTGAGTTATTATGATCAATAATGAATATAAAAGTGTACCTTGGACAGTCTGAGTTTTGGACTCTTCAGGTCCCAAATGGCACAGAAATGGCTTCTGATCAGATGCCCTTGCAAAAGGGGAGGAGGAAATGTACAGGCAAGGAGAATGGTGTGCAGAAAGGGAGAGCAATAGAAACATATAGACAAATTTCAAAACTCTTCAGGAAATAGTTGTGAGTAAAGGGTACATTTACTGAAATTGGACCAGCTACAGCAGAAGAAAACAAGGGCTGAATTCATCAGGATGTACTGAACAAATGCTTTAGATACTAAGAATTGGCATATGTCCTCCCCAAAAATCAATGGTCTGCTACTTTGCTTTCATCAGGGTTTGCTGATGGTATTTGTTTTAGGTATTTCAGCTGTACCAGTGTGCAGTCTGTCTTTTGTTGCATTGCTGTGCTACAAAGATGAAATACAATGACACAGAGTAAACTCATTTATCTGTGAATATAGAGCACATTTGTCTTGTTAAGCAATGATATTTCTTGATCTTTGGCACTTTTGAGTTTTCTTTGGGTCACAGTAATGTCAGGAAGAACTTTAGGTGCAGAAGCATGCTGAGAATCAGTGTGTAGCTGTAGGTTCATGTTTGAATTCAGATATCAACCAGCTGGGTTCAGATCATCATCATATTGCAGGAACACATTTGCTAACCTGCAGTGATACTCCCTGAACCTGTTACTATTTATGATTTTAATTATTTACCTACATTGAATAAAAAGAAAATATGCTATTAAAAGTAGCAGGTAACAGAAATTTGAAAAGATAACAAAAGAGGACAGTCTTGTACTTCAGAATTATCAAATATAAGTGGAAGAATAATCCAGGGGTTTGTGAAGGGACAAGATGAAATTCAATAAAGAGAAATGCAAGATACACAGTCTATACTTAGGCAAGAACAATCAGATGTACAAATAAGGGATGTGAAGTAACCAGCAGAGAAGGATCTGGAGCAATTGTGAATCTCAAGCTGAAGAGAAGTAAGAATTAAGATTGCCATGAGAAAAGCAAACACCATAATGGGATATATAAACCAGAGCACCATCTGCATGAGACGGGTTGTGATTTTTCTGCTGTACTCTCGTCTCCAATTTTGGTCACCGTTGTTCAAGAAGGACGGAACTGGTTGAACAACGTTCAGAAGAGACCAACAAGAATGCTTAGAAGTGCAGAGAACATGACTAACGAGGAGAGATTGAAATATGGGGGTTATTTAGTCTAGAGAAGATCAGCCTGAGAAGGGATATGATAACAGTCTTTAAATACACGAAGAGGAAGAGAACAATTTGTTCTTTATGTCCGGAGTGCAGAGGAGAAGGGTTAAAGCATAGCAAGGGACATGTAGGTTAGATTTCATGAAAAAAACTTTCCTAATGGGAAAGATAAATGAAGCCCTGAAATAGCCTGAGATTTGGACTTCATGGGAGATTTTTAGAGACAGGTTGGACATAGCATGTCTGAGGAATGACAGAGGGAGGACAGGTTTTGTCTGTGGGCAGGCAGACAGAGTTGATGGCACTGAAGAAAGTAATTTGCAGTTCTATTTTGTGCACTGTCCACAAACAACTGTGACAAGTTCTTGCTAAGATATGACAATCACTGTAATAAGGAATTTCATAGGAGTAATGGGTAATTCAGGCTGTTGGCTTTGCCCGTCTGTACCATCAAATGTCATAGTCACAACAACAAACTTAGGCATCTCCTCAGGTCTCCAAACTTAGTGCACACACAAATTCATATACTAGTGGCCAAAAGGCTTACTTCTACCCTTGGGTAAATGAGACATTCAGCAAAGCAATAAGTATCTGGACCATAATCCAAATGCCTCAACACAACCTGGATTTCTATTGATATTTGAAAAAAACATTTACTACATTTTTGTGATATTATGTTCTAGTAAGAATAAGAGTACAAACTTAAATACTGCAAAACACCCCATCTGTTTGTGGATAGAAAACTGTATTTCCTGAGTCCTGGGAGAGACCATAGGTTCCTACCTTATGCTTGTTAACATTGGAAGTGTCACCAGGCTGTGGACAGGATCCTGAAAGGTGCACAGGTTCTCAGCATTGCCCATGGTTGTGGTAGCCTGCATTCACCTCTGGGGTAAAAAAAATTACAATGAGTTGGAGATGCACTACTAAAATCTTCATCCAGGCTGCCAGTCTGAGCATTTATTTGATTTATTCTATGGAAGAAATCTCTGTTGCTATATTGCATTTAATGACATATGCTGTATTAGAGCCATTTGAATGCATGCTGGAGACCCTTCAGGATTGCTGGGACTTGGGGGCTGGTCCTTGCTGACAGGTGTGAGTTCAGTTACTGCATTATTTTCTAAGTGGTGAGAAGCTCTGGGTCTCCAAGCATGTTCTTCCCACCCCATTTGAGTCTGGTGCTTGCTCCCATCGATACCCAAAGACTGCAGGCATCCCAGCTTACTCCTCTGATTTATGGAGGTTTTTTGTTTCCCCAGCAGCCACAGAAGACCCAGCTATGTCCTACCTTTGCCCTACCTGTGCCACAGGCTGCAGTGCCCAGCTGCCACCCAACCCCTGCCACAGGCAGTGGAGGAGGGCAGATCTCCTGCCATCCCAGCACAACCTGGGGAGCAGAAATCTCTCCCTGCCACTCCAAATAGAAATAAACTAAATTATGCTTCAGGCAAAGCGAGGAAGAAGGATGATTAGAGGCCTCTGCAGGTAGGCAGAAGTGAGCTAGTCTGCGGGATAAGTTCAGCTTTAATTTGCTCTGTTCTGTGGGCAGGGGGCAGCTCTGATGCACCATTTTGTCACATGAGCCCAGGAAAGCGGTTTCGTCACTGTCAGTAATGAATGTCAGTTCTGTTATTACAGCCCCAGAAGGAGAAAAAGACAGAATTGCTGTGCACAGGGGGCCAAAAATTTCCATAATTTTTTCTCTCCCCTCTTCTCCGTGCACCATCCTCCCTTTTGCTGCCAAAGAAAAGAGCCCCTCAGAGGTTACCCTCCGCCTTTCTTGAACTCACATGACTTTGCCGCTGCGGATCCTTCACCCCCTGTGTTTAACCGAGGTTATGAAAACCAAGCTGCTTGCTCTCTGTTTGTTTTCAGTGATCTTCTCTGTGTGCTGCCAGCAGCCAGAGCCATGGCCTTTCCCACCACAGGGCATCACAGAGAGCTCCGAGTGCACCCAGGGTTGACGAGAGAGGTGCAGGAGACAGCAGCCAAGCTGAGCTTATGTAAAAAAATTAAGGTCAAGGCCTCACCAAGATTTACAGTGCTTTGTGTTCAAGGTACTGCTGATTGAGCTTAGGTCATGTTTTTCCTGCTGCTCTGAGGCAGAGACCAGCTGCAGGGTACAATGCAGGGACACTGTGGCTTGCAAAGAGCGTGACCAGTCAGCTCTGCAGCTGCACTGGTCTGAGCCCTGCATGCAAGAGCCAGCAGTGGCTGGGCTTTGCACTGGAGCAATTTCCATAAGCCTCGGGCATGCTGCAGCTATGAAATTGGTTGTAGAAGAATTCTGGTGGGCCAGCACGTGGGAAATGAATTGGGCAGTTGCCTACAATGATGGCAAATCCCCACTGCATTGAAAAGCAGCATTTCCAAATTGTATTTAGGTGACTTAGAGACCTACGCCCCATCTTCAGGCTTGGCAGGCTCATATCTATGAAGCATTTCTGTTGGGAAATAGGATTCTAAAACTTTTGACACTCAGCACTAAGTTAACTTAAATCCCACTGATTTTGGCATTATTGGAACATAATTCCTTCTACAGCGGCTTTAAAAGGAGTCCTAGTGAGAAGGAACAGCGGGTGAAAAAGTCAGAACAAAAATTAGAAGGGCAATAGTTTATAGATGCATTGCAGGGTAAGATTAGAAATGTATCTATTTATCTCTGCTGTTTCACTGGCTTCTCTTTCCGTTTTGACTTTCGTGGAATATATTTAATCACTCTCAAATGTCAGAGTGAATGAATGTGGGTGACGCTGTCCCAGATGGCTAGCACAGAGCATGGGCTTCTCACACAAAGCAGGGGGACATGTGTGAATGCCCGGAGGACTTTCTGTGCTGATCCTATTTCGTGACTTCCTTTGAGACCACAAAGCTGTGCATGAGTCCTCCTTTGTACTTTTTTGTTCAGCTGTGTCTTGAAAGCTGGCTAGCACACGTCCCAGGGAAGATCCCCGAGGTTGGCTCTGTGCTGCAAGATACTCATCTTCTGTGGTGAGCAGGGCACCTCCACCAGGGAACATCTGGGGCTGGAGATGAGCGAGGCCACAGGGAGGAATTCACATCAGTCAGTCCTGAGCTGTAGCAGCCACTCAGTTCTCCGAGCAGCTGCACTGCACAAGAGATCAAGCTGTGCCTTGTGTCTTGACAGGCAGTTCAATGAGAGGAATCAAGCAAGCTTGTTATTCCAGAGCTGGTTATTGATCAATGCTTTGGTTTCTTTTTTGGGTGGGAGTGTGGGGATTCTAAAACTCATAACACAGCTTTTCCAGCGATTTTTAGTGTCTCTATTCCTCACCAGGCCACAAACACAGGCAGGCTGTGACCACTTGCCTGGGGAGCCTGTTCCCATGCCCAAACCACCTTCTGGTGAAAAACTTGTTCCTGATATCCAGCTTACATTTCCCCTGACTCAGCCTCGTGCTGTTTCCTCAAGTCCTGTCAATGGTCAAGAGACAGAAGAGATCTGTACCTGCCCCTCCTCTTCCCCTCACGAGGAAGTTCAAACTGCAATGAGGTGTTCCCTCAGTCTCCTCTTCTCCAGATTGAACAGACCAAGAGACCTGACCTGCTCCTCAAACAACTTCCCCTCCAGGCCCTTCACCATCCTCATTGCCCTCCTTTGGATGCTTTGGACTTTGACATGGGAATGTTGACATAACTGATCCATAATGCCAGTGGCCCATAGGAAGATATTTGCCTTTGTTGGAAAGTACCACTCCAGGCCAGGAGTTTGGATCAGAACGTGGCAAAAGCATATAGAAAGTTTCTGGTGCCACATGAAACAGGCTGTCCTGCCAAAGCCAGAGACGGTACCTGCTTCGGTACAAAGATTAATTTTTGATTTGTGCTTATATTTCATTTAGCATGCTGGTGCCAGTGCCAGTATGAACCTGTATGCTGATATGAACCTGGAATGCAAATCTTAAAAGCAGTTTTTGCATTTGTTCTTAGGGTGCTTCATGCTAAAGTTTTATTTCCTGCTTACCAGGAACTGTCCACACTAGTTTTCTGCATTTCCTACATGAAAGAACTTTACCCAGTTTTTCAGTCAATTTAAATTATCTACCCCTGAAAAATAGAGGGCTTGAGATGTGAAGAATTTAGGTAATGAATTTTCTACCTTTGCTATCAACTGCTTTTTTCTCACTAAATTGCCATGAACCAGGTAGGGAAGGTCTTGGTTTACCTAAAGTTCTTGGAATATCTTTTGTAACAATGCTTTCTATGGTAGAGGTTCTCATCCAGTGAACTCACCATTCTGTCCTTGTTGTCATTGCCAGCTTATCATCATCACCAACTTATCATATCCTAGGAAAACCCCAAATGTTTTTTTTCTGGAGATGTTTTTGTGCTGCCTTGATTTACCTTATAACTCTGTTTTCTTCTCTTGTATCTAGCCTTGGAGGAAAAAAACTGTGCTTCTATGCACAGATAACAGAGTTTCTGTTTTAGCTCATCCAACAAAGGCTTGTGTTTTTGTTGTCATGGCTGCCAGGTTTTGTTCCCATAGCACTGTCTGTGTGTACGTGGATGTGATTCATTACCTACAGACATTAGAACCTACACCCTGTCCTGCTGTTTGTACTCAAAATGCTTTCCTGTAATAGAGCAAACAAATATATCAGATCTGCCTCTTGGTGGGTTCAAGCCAATATCCAAGTTGGTTGGCTTTGATCCATCTCCAAGGCCTATCAATTAATTTACAAAAGCAGGGTTGACAAAACCATGGAATATTCCATTGCAAGCAGCAGTCAATGCATGTTCTATATTTTAAAATAAACTGATGTCCTCCATTTCCATGTTATACAAGGCAGCATCCACAAACGTATGATCTTAAAGATTATTCAGAGTAAAAGCAAAGGAATAGATCATTCCAGTCATGATAAAAGAGCAAAATTTGACAAGTTTAAAAATGTCAACTATCAGTTGTAGGGGGAGGATATGTCTTGCCTGAAGTTTTCCTGCAATTCCTGAATGATTGGAGTGCTTGGTGTAGTGCCTGGTGTACTGATGAGAGCCTGGAGTGCCACATGCAAAATCAAATAGCAAAACACTCAGTAAGTTTATATATCCCTACCTGGCCCATGCAAACAAGGCGTCCTCACTTGGATATTATTTTTTCACAGAATCATCAGGGTTGAAAGAGACCTTCAAGATTATCTACTGCAACCACCAACCCAGCACCACCATTATCATCCCCAACCATATGCACAAATGCTACATTCAGGCACCTCTTGAACACTTCCAGAGACGGTGACTTCACCACCTCCCTGGCCAACTTATTCCGATGCCTGACCATTCTTTCAGTCAAATTTTTATTCTAATATCTAATCTGAACCTTCCCTGGTGCAACTTAAGGCCATTTCCTCTCATTGTTTTGCTTGAGGCATGACAGAAGAGACCAAGCCCCACCTGGCTACGACCTCCTTTCAGGGAGCTGTAAAGAGCAATGAAGTCCCCCTTGAGACCCTTCTCCAGGGTAAACACCCCCAGCTCCCTCAGCTGCTCCTTACAGGACTTGTGCTCCTGACCCTTCACCAGCTCCACTGCCCTTCTTTGAATGTGCTCCAGCACCTCAACACCTTCCTCATCATCAACACCTTCACTCAACATAGTGAAGGGCCCAAAACTGGGCACAGCACTCAAGGTGTGACCTCACCAGTGCTGAATACAGGGGGACAGTCACTGCCCTGGTCTTGCTGGACACACCATTCCTGATACAGGTCGATGCCTCTGGCATTCTTGGCCACCTGAGCACACTGTTTGCTCATATCCAGCCAGCTGTCCACCAGCACCCCAATTTTCTTTCTGCTGAGCAGCTCTCAAGCTGCTCTTTCCCAATCTTACAGCATAAACCCTGCTGTCCCCCCCAAATTACTATAAAACATATTGTCTGCAAGTAGTTGTAGGTTTTCACTTAGGTATCAGCTGTGAACATGAAAAATAATCGAAAATTTCTTGTAAATTCACTCTTTTAATGTATAAGTTCACTAATCAGTACTAGAATCCCTTAGGATTGGAGCCTGTTTCATCAGCTCTCACAAGTATAAAACAGAACACTCAGTTTTCAAAGTGAAACCCCTTGCTTTGCCACTAAACCACCCCCACTTGAATTTCCCTCAGAATTCTTCTCTTTTCTTTTCCCTTTATCTTTTACTGCTGGTTCTTTTCTCCTCCTTATTTTCCTCAATATCCCAAGAAACCAGCAAAATTCCCTAAATATTTCTCCAGAATCTCACAAACAATGTCAAAACTCTGAGATCTGCCAACATTTCATTTTCTTTTCATAAAAGACAATTCCCCTTCCCTTCTTTCAAGCAGTGTAACACATTTTGCAGAACTAGCCTCTGAAAAACGACCCCAACTCCAGCTTTTGAAGGAAACGAACTGTGTCCCTCCATGGAAGAACTCCCTGGAATGCGCCATTGGAGACAAAGAAATTTGGGAAGACATGTCATATTTCCCATGTTTGAATCCTGCTGAGTGCTTGTCCTTTCTGGTATTTTGTGGCAATAAACTCCATAGGCTATTAATGTAGTGGAGGGTTTTTCAGTCAAGTCGCCACAAGTATAACAAGGTATAATAAGGAGAAAATAGGGAATAATTGAAAAGAGAGGGTATCTACATCAAGTGGAAGGTTTAATTCAAGGCTGGGTATTTTGAAGAAAGAGTATTTCAAACTGAAATTAGATGAGAAGAATCCTAAAGGATGTGTTAGAACAGAGTAGCCTCTTTCAACTTCTCATGTAGGAAGCATTTCAGCTCCCCAGAACCACATCATGACTTTCAGCTTTTGTTGGCTGCTGTCTGGATAGATGCCAGTACAGAGGAAGAAAGGGAAAACATGTTCTTTTCCTTTCACTCCAGCTAGAAATCTGGTTTCAAGGAAAAGATCTGCTCTGCCTTTCATCAAACTCAGTGTTGGGCCAGTTGATGTGTTAGGGCTTGGGGATATTCCATGCAGTGTCAACAACAGGGACTCACTTGACTGTCCCCTGTGTGGCCTCGTGGGATGGGTGGCTGTCAGGTGGCCTTTGCAGGAAACAGTGCTTTCCTTTGAGGAGCTGGAGGTTTGGGTTCTGCTCTGCTCATCTCAGGTAAGTTCCCTCTACAAGGTGGGAGTCCAGGACACTTCTCATGAACAGGCCATTCACAGCTCTGCAGCAAAGTAAACAAACAGGATCTGATCACAAACAGCTCATTATCTACTCCATTTTCTGAATCATCACATCCAGCTTGGAATGGGAATCCCGTCTGAGCTGGTTGGTTTTGGCAAATCGGACTATCCCTTGTGACCAGAAGTGACTGGTTTCTTCCCTTTATTCCCCACACTTTGCTGAACATAATACAGATACTTTCCAGCCTCCATTGTGGGTAAAGACAAGGAACCAAAGGGACGAGGAACTCTTTCCAGTGGCAGCCCTGCTGGAACAGAGCTCCAAGCAAAGCAATGTGGAGAAAGCACAGAAAACCTGTCATTTGGGCAGCTCCCTCTCAGAGTGCTAACAGCAGCAAAGAAGAGGCCAGATAATGGCAACTTGGAGTGGGAGAGAGGGGTAAGAAGCCATGATGTGGGCTGGAGTGCATCCATTCAGTGTTCAGGAAAGAGACAGTTTTCAACAGGATCTTGAAATGCACTGCAATCTAGTAAACATGTGTGTGTCAGCAGCAAAGGCTCTGGAGTACTCTGGGGATTTTTTTATTTCCTGGAGATTCTGACACAAAGAAAAAACAATAGAGGAAAGAAGAAGAAGAACTACATGCCAGTTTCTGTGCAAAATGTGGGAAAACATACTTTGTATCCATGAAATATTTTATCTCTTCTGAAATAGGTCAACCTGTGTCACTCTTGAGTGCTTTAAAGCATAAGACAAGACAGAAAATTCAAAATGAAGAGCTCTTTTGAACAGGAGAATCCAAATGTTTCAAAGAATGCTAATTTTTATCTTTGTAGATTTTTCATTAATACACAACAACCACAAATGAACAGTGTGGCAAAGCCAAAAAGAAATGTGTAAACTTGCAAAAAAATCCCATGTGAAAAATTTTCTCTAGGGAAAAAAATTACATTTCCACAGTTTAAAAACATGAAATGGTTGGGGACAGAGTGTTATAATCCTTCTTTGTGCATCTGGGAAAGTGGGTGTCAGCACCACTCTTTTTTCGCTTCTTGGATCCCAGTGGGTGCCAGAAGAAGCAATTTTCCTAGCCATGCTGAGAGGACATAAATACCACAGAGGAATTTCTTCAGCTTTGAAGCCAGTGCTCTGTCATAACATGGACAGTACCTTGGAGGTGCTGAAGTACTAACAAAAGGAGAAGAGATTCAGGCCTAGGTATGGGTTTCTGTGTCAGAGCTGAGCCAAGACTGCTCAATCCCATCACAGAAAAGCAGGAGATCTGAGTCAGTGAGGGTGGTAGAAAGGAATGAGTACATCTGAGCCTCCCAATTGCACATGATGAACCAGTTGGAATATCAGCACAACTCAGCCTTTCCCTCCAAACACACAGAGATGCTTTATGCAGCTCTCACTGTGCAGGGGAGATGGACTCTTCTCCATTGGATACAGAGGAACAACACGAAAGTCCAGCATAAACATCCCTCTGTCAGAGCCATCGCTGCCCACCTCCTCCCCATCACTTACTCATCCCTCCCATGGGCAGGACTGGAGATGAAATAGCAGTGGAAAGCAACAGACAAGCCTGCCCAAAAGGAAATTGAGCAGCTGCTGGAGCCTCGGAGTGACAGTGGAGTAAATAGCTTGTGTCTGTAATGACAGGAGCTTAATACATGGATCATCATGGATATGACAGACACTGGGTCCCTTTGTGTTGTGGACATATGGAAACCAACACATTCAATTAATCCCATGTTTCTGCAGCATGTTGTTGTGTGTGTAGATCAGTTCCAGAGGAAAGACTGGAAAGCCCTGGAGCAACCACTGCTGTCTTTCAAGGAGTACATCCAAGCCTCTTTGAAAATACTCAGTGGGGAATGTTTGCTTCAGATATTGTCCTCCAGAGCAAATTGCATTTCATCATGGGCCTGGAGTAATGGAGGGAAAAAAGGACTCTTTGGTATATTGGGCTCAGACTGAAGTCCTAAAAGCCGAGCCCATGTTTTGAAGCTGCAGGGAACCATGGCTGACAGTAGCAGAACATGGATGACAATGGAAGGAATTGTAGGAAGCACCTAGTGGGAGAAGATGGTCTGAACAGCACACTGAGCTCCTGCAAGGAAGGAACAAGCATCACATCAAAGTAAAACTATAAATTATACTTTGTGTAATAAATTACACTTTGGTTAGCCCAAAACAACCAAATCATCACAGAAACTATAACAACAATTTATTTCCCTCTTAAGGTCATGTTACTCAGCAGTTGGCAAAGTGGAGGCCCTTTCTTGCAGCCCTGTTCCCCAGATACAGTGTCTGTCTTACTAACATTAACCTGTTTCCTACAAGATAAATTGAAAATCTTGAGGCTGCTCAGCCAGAATGTGCTAATTAGAAACTGAAGGGGCATTTTGCAAGGTATGATTCACTGTGCTTGGACACTGAGTGATAGTACGCGTTGGCAGAAGGTATGCAAATTGATGGCAAAAAGTAATTTGCACCCACGATATCTTCCCCCAAGTATTCTCAAATTCAGGAAGGTCAGAAGTTACAGAAAAAGAAAGCCCTCTTTGTATGATACATCTTCAGAAAAAGTGGAATGGTCCAATATTGCAGTACTCTTTCATGAGGAAGAGGTGATCTGCTAACTCAGGGACCGCTGAGCCAGAGAGCATCTCACAAAGAGCAGACTCTACCAGCCTGAAGACAGATGGATACACTACCCATTTAAGAGAGTGCCAAGCTAAATGGACAGGCTGCTGCAGTGAAGGCACCAAAGTCAGGAGAAATGACATGGAGATAAGAACAAAAATTAAAATATGCACACAGAAAGAAACAACCTGTTGCCAAGGCCAAAATAACCCCTTCTCCTCTAGCCTTCACAGACAGAAATTCTATACAGCAGGGTCAAGAGTTCCAACGAAATAAAGGATATTTCTCTGAGATGAAATGGTTCTCCAAAAATTTAGCACTCAATTCCCAGCTGGTAGGTAAGTCAGTAGATGATGGTGAGAACATGTCTTTCATTAGACATTTTAGACCCTTTTTTCAGGGTCAAGGAAAGACCAAAAATACTGTCCAGTGCTCAGTGAGACCAGCTGGAGCTTTGCCATAGACTGCACTGGTGCAAGATTTCCAGTCTTGCTGTTGATCTGAATGTTGCTCCTGGGAGATCCTCCTGGTCTCCAGCCTGAAGCCCATCCATACAAACTAATCCACCAAATTATTTTTGTCATGGCAGGCAACTAGCAGAAGACCAGGCCAAGTAATCTATGCCTTCTTTCTTATAGGGACACCTTCATTATCCTGACCCAGGTACCTCTGAATGTCCTATCTTCTCCTTACTTCAGTGAACCCCAGTCACTGATACCTGTCCCCTGCCCATATTGGTCAAAACCTTCTCCAAACTGATTCTCTAGAAGTATAGGGCCAGGTTAATCCAAACCCTGACAAGGAAAGAAACTGGTAGAGGCCTCCAGACACAACATGGTGTTGGGACATAAGGGCTGGAATGGTGTGCTACACTGAATGGTGTTAGCAGGAGAAAATGGAGAGAAAAGTCTTTTCCAGAAAATTCATGCCTCGTGTATAGGTACAGCTCTTCCTGACAGAGCAGATTATGCAGAGCCAGAAGAAAAGTCTCATCCAGGCTGGGACACACTGTTTCACCCACAGCCATCTTGGAACTGCTCTATTCCTTTCTATAGCCTCACACACCACTGGCAACAAAGAGATAATCAGGAGGACAATGTCTTCATTTAGAGATTGATGGTTCCCCCTCCTTTCTGGTAAAGACCTCGGCTTGTGGCTGGAGGTCAGCTGGGATGCAAGGGCAGCCAAGTACCTCTTTCAGTCCATAATGGGATGGAGCAGCCATTTTAATAAAAGGGAGAAAGAACTGTTTCCTCTGTGGCTGAAAAAGCTTGTAATTGACCTGGCAGAGCATGCAAACCCTGGTTTGCATGGGAAATGCTCTCTTTTCCCTTACACATGTGCTCCTTTGTAATACTGCTGGGGACTGCTATGCTGCTGCCTGCAGTGTCTAGCTCTTAATTAAGTGCAGCAGGGTCTGTTGACATGGTGGGACAGAACAGGAGGCTGCTGGTAAAGCTCTCACCAAAGACGGCTCAGACAGTGCAGCCAAACCTGGAGGAAAGTGAAACAGCTAAAGCAGAGTCCCAATTCCCCACCCCACAGCACGATCAGAGCAGACAATGAAACCTGTCTCCAAATCTTTGCTCCACCCTCGACCTGGAAAGTATGAGTGTCTCCCCAGATCAGGCTAAAACCGTGTCTTATAAAGAGCTGCAAATCAGGGTGAATATTACCTGCAAAAAGAGGAGCTGTTTTTGTGACTTTCACATCCTGATCAGCCATTTGCTGATCTCTCCTCCCATTTGTCCTGAGGGTTGCACAAGCTCAGATCCAAAAAATCCCATGTCATATCCCAAGAACAAAGTATTAGACACAGCAGACAGGTGCATACAGAAATAGGATGACACAAGGATTCCAGCTAGTTTTGTAGCTATGGTTTTCCTGAAATTCAGCATCAAGAAAAAGCTTAAGTGAACTGAACAGGGGATGGATGAGACAGCATAAATGCTCAGTGTGTATAAGGATTACATTTTAAAAGTGCACCAGCTGTGTCAACCCAGCATTAGCTGTTCACTCATTTTTCCATGGAGGTGGCTGGTTCAAAGGAGGGGGATCTAATTTGTTTCCTGAATCAGTGTGTTAAAATTCAGTATTCATTAGATCCTGCCTTTGCTGAGCCTCTTAGATGGGAGAGAGGCACCACTGATTTGCTTAAAAATTCTTGTCAGGCATCTAATTTCTATCCATTTTTTCTTTGTCAGTTCTCTTTCTCTGGTGCATCATTTCTTCAGCTCCTCTCCTGCTTCCTTTATCTCCATCTGTCCCCAAACATTACTGTTTGCCTGCTGCAAAATAGATGCAAGTATTGCCAATTTATGCTTAAATTTCTTTTCTTCCTCTCTCTTTATAGTATACTGAGTCACATAAAACAGAGATGAGGGAATCTGCCTGCCTCATGGCAAGAATGCCTTTGCTGAAATGATTTGTCTAACCTGCTATTAAAACCATTCAGAGATGGAGATTTCACAAGTGCCCTCGGCAATTCTATTGCCTAAAAATAGACTCCTGTTTATCAAATAGTCTGAAACTATAATCTGTAGCAAAGTATTATCTTATGCTCTACAGCACCAAGGCTGGGACAAATGAAGAGGCCAAAATAATCTTCTGCCATCATTCCAGGGTCAAAAGGAGTCCTTAGAGCACAGTCTTCTGCATTTAGTCACAGCATGTCTCCTGGCAGCTCTGTGTGCTGGAGTTAAGATGCTTGAGCTGGTTCTGATACGTATATGCAAGGACCCATGGTAAACAAAAATCAGAGTCTTAGTTGCTGAGATTACAGCTCTGAGTTGTGGCTACCTCCCACCACACTCAGACATCTACAACCACGCCCACACCTTCCTTGGAAATTATCTTGGGTTTCAGTTCCAGAGGAGCAACTCTGGGACAAGATGAGATAGGTTTTTTGGGAGAAGACTGGTTTTGTTTGTGGTTGGGATTACTTTCACCCCAGCATAGGAGAATAGAGATATTCGGATGAAAGATTAAGAGTAAAATTGAAGCATTTTCTGTCTCCAGTGTTACATTGAACGCAGATTTTTCCAGGTGAGCACATTTCTAATGCCTGCCCACACATCACAGTGCTGGTTGAAATCTCCAGCATCACGGTTCTTTGACCCTCATAGAAGTGTTTGGCTTTTTGGTAAGCATGAAACAACTCAGGGGTCATCCAAGGAAGTGTGTATTCTGGTTGCACGTTCTATGAGGCTATCAATCATCAGATTTAGTGTTCTGGCCTCTTGTCCCAAAAGAAGTTAAAGCCAGATGCAT
The DNA here is from genome assembly GCA_013397915.1 of Daphoenositta chrysoptera. Taxonomy (NCBI): domain Eukaryota; kingdom Metazoa; phylum Chordata; class Aves; order Passeriformes; genus Daphoenositta; species Daphoenositta chrysoptera. Next base: position 313,531 of record VZRO01000111.1, on the reverse strand, counting down.
ATTTTCAAAGAAAATGCCAATGACTCTAGCTCCTATGTGAATGAACCATGACTTGCTTAGCCCAGGCTCATGCAGCAGATCTAAAGAGCTCAGGAACAACCTCTCAGTTGGTGCTTGAGTGAAATACTCAACATGATAAAAAGGAAACAATCTCTGTCCCGTTCACTGGTCGTAGCTGTGGTTCTGGAATAATCAGTAGAGCTGAGCTGGGAGTGAAGGGGAAACACAGGGTCTTACCCTGCTTCCCTACCCACTGAGTTGCTGGTGAATGTTATAATTTATTTGCTTGCATTACTCTCTTCTCTGCTGACTGCCAGCTCCTCTGATTTTCAGACAGAGCATCAATGACTAATGAGGTGGGCATGTTCCCCAGAGGAATGTTATTTGTCTCTTCTGCCTCTGGGTAGTCTGGAGGTCTACCTAGGACAGAGCAGCAGCAAACCCTTCGGTACTGAACAGCCCAAACTCCAGAGGATGTGCCCACTAGTGGCTCTAGACAATGTGTGAACAATGAGATCCCAACAAACCCCTAATTTAAAGGGGTTTTGTTCCAAATCCATGTGCTTCAGAAAACTGTGGGGCAGCCTGTACTGTTCATGAACATACATCCATTTAAACAGAAGCTCTGTGTTCAGTAAAAAATAATGGCTTTTGTTCTATAAGCTGTGCTTGCCTCTTTGGCAAAACCACTAAACCACACTCAAGGATGGGCAGGATTTCCTCTGGCTGACTTACTTTATACTTTTTGGCTATGGAATGGGTGTAGGTTTCTAAAAGGAGAATGACTGACACTTTCTGTGCACATATCCAGCCAGGCTCTAGAATCAGTGATGGTGGAACCATTGATCTCAGTGGAGTTTTTCCCATTTACTTCAGCAGTGAGTTTGTCTTTCTATGCACATAGAGGCACAAATTCCAGAGTGAATTCACCTGGACTTTCCTTGTTCATAAATGAGCATACATAAAGTGAATTTAGAGGAGCCAGTGCATTTTTCTTTCCAGAATAAATAATTAGGTCCTTTCACCCAAAAGCTTCAAAGACATGTCCAGAATTTAATGCTGTCTGTCTAGTAACAATTGTGACAGATGCTGTGGAATGGGTAGATTATCTGGAATCACAAATAGAAGTTTCCATCCAGGAATTTCCTTTTCCAAATAGACACAAGATTCAACAGATAAAAAACTAGACAATCAAAGTTATCATTTTTATAAAGTTTATCCAACATTCCATCAGACCTTGCCATCAATGTTGTTAAATCTTCAGCCTCCTGTCCCAACATGAAGGAAATCAGATGGGGATATTTATGGCAGCTGTTAGGATGAGGCAAAAGGCGTCCAGCTGCAGTTCTGAATGGCTTTTTGCAGCTGCACATGGCAGGGCTGAGACGGCCTTGATATGCTGCCTAGTGTTCCCAAATTAGCTCCCAGCAAAGAGCTTAAGCCTCTGAGCTGAATGATGGTGAGTGTCTCAGTGTTCTAACTTCTGCTTATCCTGGGAATTGAGGTAAACACGTCTGGCTGCTCGGACTGTGAAAAATATGATTTGCCATTGAAATGTGTCTGGCCTAATTATCTTGAGGCCAACATTCCCAGCTCCAGAGCGACGTGATCCTCCTAAGGGTGTGATTTCAGACATATCCCCTTCCCCATGAAAGGGGAACTGAGGATCTGAGCCTCATATAAATAACAGTGCACTGCCCTAAGCCTAATGCTGCTGGAAGAGGGTCTTTGGTATCTGAGAGCTTGAATCTCATGAGGAAAATTTGGCTGTTTGGCTAATGTCCCATGCCAATCAAGTTCACACAGGCTGGGAGGAATCTCTCACAGCTCATGACTGACCATGAAGAGGAAGATTATTGCCTAGGAAAGGGTGCTGTGCTAGACAACCATGCATGGCCAAGTTTGATAAATTAATAGGATGAGAAGCAGCTTATTTGGATTTCTCTGGAATATTTTTACTCTGCAGACTAAGGTACTTGCTTTCCATGATGTTCTAAGCCTGTAAATTCCTTCTGGCCTGAACAATATTTTTATTATTATTATTTTTAAGCATGTAGACTAAACACAATCCATACATCTCAGAGCTGCCCAAGCAGTTGTTTCCCTTGCATTGGGAAAACAGGGCCCTTTGGGTTGTTTATAGCCATCTCTGTGCTTTGGATGGCTGACTTTGCAGGACCTCTCCTGCTTTGGGTGACACAAGGAAGGCAGTAAGAAGGTCACTGCACCCCCAGCTTGCTGTGCTTTATTCTTAGTGATTGAATGAGCACCACACATAAACTCTGCTGGGACAGCTAGTCTCTAAGAGAACAAATTCCAATTTTGCACTGAGTGGCTTAAATCCAGAGTCACTTTACTGAAATCAGCAGAGTTATTTTGGATCCGGACTGAAAAGAACGTAGCCTAAGGTCAGAATCTGCGTTGAACAATCCTCAGAAGCTGCAGAGACTAGATGGTATTTACTTGGAAAGCCAAGGCATATCTGAAGATATTCAGACTTGAGCTGCCTGACCTGACACAGCTGAAAGCAGTTCCAGTTCTCCAGCTCCTCTCTGGCAAGAGACTTACAGCTTCTCTGCTTATCAGCTGGGACATTGATCAGTTCACTGTCTCTCTCAGGACTCTTGTAAGGACTTTCACAGGGTCCCTGGGATCATGTATTTTTCTGGTTACAGCAGTGGGGCTGGTACAGGACGCTTTGAGAACTGTGAGCAGTTTTGGGTGCCACAATATAAAAAAGGCATCTAGCTTCAACATCCTCACAAAGGGAAACAGAAAGGCAGGAACCGATCTCTTCACTCTTGTGCCCAGTGACAGAACTCAAGGAAACAGCACGAAGCTGAGCCAGGGGAGGCTTAGGTTGGATATCAGGAAATGCTTTTTCACCCAGAGGGTGGCTGGCGCTGGAACAGGCTCCCCAGGGAAGTGGTCACAGCACCAAGCCTGACAGAGCTCAGGAAGTGTTTGGACAACAATCTTGGGCACATGGTGGCTCTTGGGGTGTCCTGTGCAGGGCCAGGAGTTGGACTTGATGATCCTGATGGGTGCCTTCCAACTCAGCATATTCTGTGATTGTATGATTTTATGTTCACTGATGGATAAATAGAGTTTTAGGTACAGAGGAAGGGACTGAATATGGATGAACTAATAAAAGGAAGAGGAATGGAAAGAACAGGAGAGAAACCAGTCCCTTCCACAATGCCTTCAAAAGGCTCTTTTTGGCAAAAATATAATGTTTCTGCCCCTCAACCCCCACTCCTCAAACAGCAACAAACAGTGAAGGGAAGGATTTTCAATTCTGCAATAATGTTCATGATACACACTAATAAGAAGCCATGAGTTGAGCTTTATGTTGACATTATTTTCCTTGTCTGGTATTTCTCTTTTTTTTAGAAAGGCCTCTGTATTTGATTCAGCAGTGTTTGGGCAACTTCTAGGTCTTATCCCAGCTCGGTAGCTAGAAAACCTTACACAGTCGTATTAACTCAAGAAAACATAACTTGGCTTCAAACTCTGTCCCTCCTCCTCAGAGTGAATGATCCCAGACTGCTTGAAAAAGTAGGAAGTTAGTAATTAGAAATCCATCATACTTATGAATATGCATTAAATTAATACAGTTACATACACCCCCACACAATACATTCAGTAATGTTTGATTGGAAGTTAAACTGCAGAACACTGATTTGATCTTGATAACCTCAGTGTAAGTACATCTTCTCCAGCACCAATCACTCTGCCCTTTAAGTTTAGCCCTAAGAGTCCAGAAATCCTACATCAGTCTTCAGCTACACCACAATTCTACCAGATCACCTCAGAATAACAGTTTAAAATACAAGGATCTGTTTTCTCATCTGTGATACTGATTCTCAAACTCCTGGGAGGTTTGTCAGCATCCTGGATGTACAAGAGTCAGTTTTTGTGCTGGTACAAAGGGGTTTGCAGGTGAAATTTGGCTATGGTCACACCTCATCTGGAAACTTCCAAACAGGGTGAGATTAGCTAAATAATGAGTTCAGAACTGGAAGGCAAACTGGTTTCCTTCTTTTGATTCGTTGCACATCCTTCAAAGCTCACTCCTGTGTTTTGCTCAGCTGTTCTCAAACTTTTCTGAAAAACTCATGAAGTGGAACGTGACACAGCAAAGGTGCTGGAATGACTTCCCTTAAAGGCCCTTTAAAAACTCTATTACATGTTACAAGCAGTCAGCAAGACAAGATCGCAGAAACTTTCTTTTAAAGCTTTTTTTTCCTCTCTTCATTACCAGGAACCCCTTTCTCTTGGCTATTCACCGTCTCTGGTTCAGGAAAGCCTGGGCTAGAATCTCACAGGAAGGAAAGAAACATCTCCTTTGGATGCAGTGGGGACAAACAGCCAGCCTTCTCAGCAGGTACTTGCTTGGTTCCAAAGTAAAACAAAGTATTTTACATGTTCTTTAAGTAAAATGTTTTGAATGACCAGAAACTACCCTTAAAACATTTTTCAAAAGTTATTAAAAACAAATAATTGGTAAGGATTTATTTTTTGGAAATTATGCTTACCTTTAATTCAAGTTTTCAGTGTAAGACTAACCAAAATCCTTCATTCAAGTAAAACCCATTCTTTCTCCTATTCTTGTGGTGAAATTTGGTTCAGATTATTAAGTTACCACTGCAAATCCCTATTTAGTTCAATTAATATTTTTTTATTGTCTAAGAATACTCTTAATGGATTAATAAAAAAAAGTACTAAAAAAAGACTTGAATGGAAACAGGCTTCATTTGCACCTAGGTATAAAGTCTTTACATTTTGGCCCAGAGATTCAAAACAAAATGCTTGCAGCTTTGTTTCTAGATTTGTATCAAACACAACTGGCACATGTATCAGTACATGTTGTATCTTTATATATCAGGCCAACTTTTGTAGGCGTTCAAATAAGAACATTAACGTGTATTTGAAGCACGTATCTTAGAAACCTGTCTGCATAACTGTGCTCAAAAACAATTCTCTAGAGTTTATGTAAAAACAACAACAAAAAAGTTTTCTCTTCCATACCAGTTAGGAGAAAAAAAATCAAAAAACATCAAAGACATTAAAGCAGAGGGGTGATTTGTGTCAATTTTGGAAGGTCCAACAGGTAAAGAGTGAATTCCACCCAGAGAACTAATACTCAACCTATTTCAAAGGTGAAGATATAGGTCACCAAGTTTTGCTTAAAAAATGTTATTTATTTTTAATAAAAAACATTCACTCACTGCCCTGTTAGCTTGGCAGCCGCTGCTTAATGCTGTCAACTGGAACATGTGAGTTTGTGAACAAACTCAAGTTCCCAGGACCTAGGCTGGCAGAGGGTAAGTGCTTTTTGGAGATGCTGCGTTTGAGTCCCTGGAGGAGGGAAAATGGCTTTAAAGCTCTTCAGGGATAGGAGATTCATGGGGTCTGGTTACAGCAGGCTCCCTTATGTCTCATTTGTGTCTGCCTTCCTGGCTGGGCAAAATGGTATGAGTTGAGGAGACCATGAAGGGAAACAAGGGCAAGGAACTAGAGGTTTTCTTCTGGACAGCAAGTTTGGGGTCTAGGTACTGGGCTTTTTATGCCAGACTGTGAAAGAGAAAGAATAGTTCTTAAAAGAGGGAAATGATTCAGGGCTACAAATAACTCTGGGACGACTGGCATCTTAACCCTGTGGGTGCTGTCATAATTGGAAACATTTCTCTGAACTGTGGGTCCTGTCTCTGTCTGAGACCACAGGCAGTGGAAAGTTACTCTGTCGTACTGTGGCATTAACATTCACGATGCAGATTTTAAGAAATTCAGCACTTTGAATGTTACTTCGTGTTGTGTGGTTGCCATCCCTTAGAATCCCAATCAAGTTTCCCTACCTCGTTATGTTAGGGACTCCCTGGAGTCACTGGGGGGAAAGTGATTGGCTCAGATTGAGCACAGGACTAATGTGGAACATTGCATTCGATTCAACCACATGGCATTGAACCACTTCTCAGTAAGCTGTGAAATTCTTGCTGGATGCTTCTCCTGAATGGGACTTGGGTCCAACCACAAGAAACTCTCTGAAAAGAGAGGCTCTCTCTGCCTTTTTCTAGGTCATCCAGCTAATTGCATTAATTTTCAACTGCAGCCCTGTCTGTAAAGAGGCAGCAAAGACAGAGATTGTTTTTTGCCAGGATGATTTCCCAGTCTCTCTTTTGGAAGAGCCATCTGGACTCCAGTTCATATTCTCAGTGCCATTTTCCTGGGCACCTTACCTATTCCCGCTGTTGGGTTTTTGTGGCAGTGAGAATTTCTGGCATGACTCTCACAATGTTAACATTAAACCCATCAGTTGTACTTGAGGCAACCCACACATCTTCCTTTCTGATGCTAATTTGGTTTCCTCCCTGGAAGTCTAAAATATCAAAGCTAATCCTTTGCAGCATTTCTTTAGAACAGCCATTCTAAAATGGGGCTGGACACCATTTCTTTCCAACTTCTAGTGCTGATGTTCCAAGTCACTCATTATCTCTCTTCCTCCCCCACCCCTCCCCCCCACTCAGTGGACAAATGGAGTCTTTATAAGAGAATAAAAGAATCCAAATAGCCTTTGGTGCCAGCTATAAAAATTAAAATCAAGTTCAATCCAGACATTTCCCTTCCTATCACATTCAAAGCCTCCCTTCTGCAAGGATCTGCTCTTGTGCTCACTGTTTCTATGCCTGTAACCCACAATTACAGCCTCTGAGCTCAGACTGCTCCAGAGAACTGAAACCAGAAGGGACATCTTGCCTGAAATTCAGTAGCACTGAGGTCAGTGGCTTTGGGCCTTAACGGAATATCTCAAAACCATTTTGGCTATTTAGTGGCAGGAGCTGAGTTTCCGAGGTGGGTGAGAGAATTAAAACACTTTCCTTTGAAAGCCAGCCTCAGAGGCAGGAGGCAGGAGACAGGCTGAATGGTTTGCAGCATCGTGCTGTGGGATTTGGTTGGGTTACCCGGAAGGAACTGGCCTCAAAACTGGCCCAATGCATCTTGCAGAAAGATTTCGCCACTAACACTTTGCAGAATTACATCTACCAATTATTGGCTGGTATTTCCTAGCAGAAGTAATTTGTTCTTGTTTTTTCCCTTTTTAAAAAAAGGAAAAACCACCACCAGCCTTTCCAAGGGAACATCAGAGTGCTTAACCAATAAAGCATTTTCTTTCCTTCAGGGGAAAAAAGCATCCTTCTATTTCATATAGATTTTACATGCATTGCAACACCCTTTTAACTTTTCCAGGCTTAGATTACAGTGCCTCCAGTCCTGGCATTAAAGCTGATTTACACCCCATAGTAAAGTAAAACACTGTCAGATTAAGAGCTTTGGAGGCCTTGGCTTCATGGAGGTTAATGGAGTGCATCCCGGTAATGTCAGCTCAAGGATGGCTCAAGGGAAAATGGAATAATATTAAAAGAAAGCAAATTACAGGAAAAGTGACACTTGGTAGTTTCGTGAGGCTTATTCTTGGGACAAACATCAGAATGTGCCCTTTGCCATACATGTTATGCATTCCTCAATTTGTTCTGAGATGACTAACTCTATATTCTGACATAAAAGGAGATTAGGCCTCCATGTAAATGTTCTATTCAAATACTCACTCAAATACCCATAGTAATTGCAGTTCTGGAGGCTCACTGAGGACTTATTACAGTCAAATAGATAACTTTTGAAGAAAGGTTCTGTCACGGGCACTTCAGCTCATCATCACATTTAGTATTTGCTTCTTATGTAAACAAGACCATGCCCCTGTCTCCTGACTTTTGCACCACCTTTTATATTTCTTCACCTCAGAATAGAGCCTGAGAGCCTCTGCAGGCCAAAAAGCAAGCCTTTATTAGTCTCTTACCTCCTATAATATGTGCAGTCACCTTACAATTGAAGAAATTATGTCACTGGAGGGTGGCAGCTCCAGATTGATGAAAATTTCCATTTGAGTTGTTGGAGAAGAGATAGAAAGAGAAGGTATTGTGACCACAGGACCTCTTCTTTGAACATGGCCTTTCCATGGAAGTAGTTTGCCTGTTCCCACTGCCAGGCACTAGACATATTACAGTCCTCAGACAAGACCCACAGATTCTGTAAAACGCAGATTCTAAAGTATAACAGAACAGCTTTCTCCTTGTTTATGTCGTGTCCTATGCCTCATTTCTTCCTCTCCCTGTCCCTCAGCTTTGATGTCACTCTCCAGTGATACCATTTCTTGAACTGTGAGATGACTGACAGGGGAAAGCTGAGAATGCCCATTTTGATCAAAACTTCCAAACTCCCTGAGCAATCAAAGAGTTAGCAAACCTGGCTACCCTCTTCCTCCTCAGATTCCCTAAGAGTTGTCATATGGATTTATCAGGTTATTCAGATATTTTTCAGTACCTGTCTTTTGGTACTTTTGCTGCACAAATGGGCTTGAAAGCAGAGTCTAGGTAGTAGATACATCCATCTGTCCTTCTATCTGTTCTTCCATTTGTTCTTCCAGTATACTTTTCTTTTTTATTATAAGTGGGGCAAGCTTGTAAATGACAAGTCCATATCAGTCTTAGAATTCAGCTGATTCTAGTGCATCCATGCTGTAACCTCTGCTTTTATCTCTAAAGTTCTTGTGGTCTTCAGCAGTTTGTGAAAACCTTGCTATCCAATGGGACTAAAGCCTGCCTCATGTTGTCTTCTCCCTATTATTTCTTCAGCAAGGACACTGAATGGATGCACTGGGCATTGGCAGGTCCTGGTCCTTAAGCACACATTACATTCTTTTGACCTATCTAAGGAGCAGAGTTATGAGCAGGAAGGTTGTAAATGAGCAGGAAGGTTGTAAAATTAAGTAGTGTAAGGAAGGAGAATTCGATGCATTTCTCACAAAGCCTCAGCAGATGGTGGGAGTCAGATCGATCTGGATGCATCCAAGTGATTGTTAGTTTATTTTCCAAGACAGTCCTTCTCATTTTCACTTTTTAGGGAGCAAGTTGGATTTATCTGGAGTCTCTCTCATAGATGAGTCAAAGACATGTATTTTTATGCATACGCTTTGGTATTAATCAGCAATTTCCCTTTGATTCACTCATTTTCTCTTTGCTCCTCATTAAATGTTCCAGCAAATGACTTTGTGTTCAGTCCAGTGCTTATCCAATCCTACAAGCTTTGGCATTCTTTTACCTGTTGAAAGGATGAAACCTGTTTCAGGCTGAAACCTAGTAAATTTGGAGAGAACCAAACAAAGAGTGAATTTAAAATGAATCATGCGGCCAAGCTGCCCAATCAGAACAGATAAAAATCCCAGCAACAAATTGCCCATGAACAGAGAAGGGAAAAGGACTATTTATTTCAATGACTTCACAGCTGGACTCACACAATATATACATTTGAAAGCAAAAAAATGAAATGCAAGTCATCCAAGAAAGAACCTGCTATGAATCATTGACAAAGAAATGTATTTGCAACAGGGAGTCTCAAATAGCAAAATTCTTGCATGAGGCAGCATGTTTCAGGTTCAAGTCTTACAAGGGACCAAAGCTTCTGAATGGACCCTTAATGTAAAATGCAGAAAAAAACTGCCATACCTTCAACTGTTTTATATTTTTTGGGCAAGACATGGGTATTAAATCCCTCCTTTCCCTGATGTGTCTGTGACTGTTTTGGAATGTTGAGAGCTTTGCAAAATGGATGTCCTTTTCGTGTCTTGGGGAATGTCTGGGCAAAAGTGACCAATGCAGTACAAGCATTGCAAGAAGAATGACTAAAATCCTGTACATAGCTCTGAACACATAATCTAGGCTAAGTCACAGACCTGGCTTGCCAAATGGGCATGAATGAAAACCAACCTCTCTTCCTGCTGGCAGCAAGCTTGGAGGAAAGATGATCTGTTTAAGTCTAGTCTCTTTCCTTGAGCAGTCCCTTGTTCAAAATTAAAATTAAAATAATACCAGTGTGCCAATATGTTTACTGAAAAGCCCTGCATGGCGTAAGCACGGTGCAGTCTAGGTGACTCTGCCAGAGAATCTGCAAGCAAATCTGCAAACCACAGCAGAGTTTTCCAACACCATACACTGTCTGCATGCTCCTCCTAGAGTCTCTGGCCCTATGGACACAAAAACTCCCACTTTAGATTTCAACCAAACACATTTCTCCCATGAAAGCAAACTGCAGCAAATCAAAACCGTTTTCTCCTTGGCTGGGGCAACACAGTGCATTTTGAAAGAAGGAGGGGATAGAGGCTGAGTCTTATTTCAGGTCCATTTCTAAAATCTGATGGTCACTGTGAAGCCCAGTATGCTATTTTTTCTGCATTGGGAATTTTTTTCCCCTGCAGCTTAGAGGACTTTTCTGGGAATGAGAGGGCACTGGGGTGAAATGCTGCAGCTTTAATGACAAGTTACCCAGGCTTTCTTTGTTAGTGTGATATATTTGCATGTCTACAGAATATTTGCCACACTCTTCCATGAGGCTTTGAAACCAGGCTTTCAAATGCTGAGTAAATCTTTATTCCTTTTACATGCCCAGTTTAATCTCCTCCATCAGCACTGGCTACATAAAGACATAAATCTTCCCATGGAACAGTACAAAGCAACCAGCATCAATTTGTAATTTCTGATGGTTGAGCTGCAACTGCCAGGTGGCCAGAAGTTCGTGCACTTCATCTTTTTCTTAGGTTTCATATAATAAAGTGAATAATTGAGGTAATCAATTTAGGAAAAAAAAAATTAAAAAAAAAAAAAGCTGCACCTGTTTTGCTCACAGCAGAATTTGGAGGGTAGAATCTACTGGTTAGAGACTACAACATCCTGGTTGGTAAGAGGCCTTGACTGATTTCATGGGGAATGCAAACATGTTGAATGTTCAACCATCTCTCCAGGGCTGCACTGCCATTTGTCACTGCAGGTCTGCAGAAGGGCCTCTCATGAGGTTCCAGCTCCACCGACTGGGGAGTGTGACCAGAAATCACGGGAAGAATCAAGTGTGATCCTTTCTAGTCCCAGCCTTCTAACTCGGCATAGAGCTATTTTTAGCTACTACAAACATTTGCTTTATCAGACAGTAACATTTGAAGAATTTAGGATGTTCAAGAGAAGAAATGTTTCTAATATAAGCATCTTAACAAATGCGTTCTTGAAGTAGTCCGGATTATCTCCTTCCCTCTCCTATTTCATGTCTTCCTATAAGAAAACACACCAAAGGGAACAACTCTGTACTGGGAGTGGCTTCCTCATGGTTTTCAGACAGTGGCTGTGGGGAACCAGCAGCTTGAAAGAGGAGCCCACGGATAAGATGCTGAGGAAGTAAGCCAGGATGGATGCGAGAGCATTTAAGAGTCCTCTTCCAAGCTGCCTGGCAAACTCCACAAGCTGGAGCCAACCCTACAGCAGACTTGGGTCTTTAATTACTCAGGGTAAGTTCTCACGAGTAAGGGAAAAGGTGGGATGGGCATGAACCTCATGCATCAGCCAAATCCCACCACCTTTGGATGTACATTGCTACCTGCCATGGGAACTGAAGGAGCAACTGGCAGAGGTAGCATGTTGTTATTGTACAAGAACAGATGGCTAAAGGGAGATGTGACACATATATGTCTCTGATAGCCAGAAAAAATATATGGATATTCAAAATCCTGGCTCCCCTTCCTGATTCTGGGAGGAAATGTGGCTTAAGCCAGTACACTCAACACAATCAATCACTTAGATTTAGTGTCCAATATTTCTAAAAGGCATATTATCTTAAAAGGGATCCTTACTTTGTACACATCTTTTTAAAAACCTTTCCACGATCTTATTTTTAAAATGTGTAAATGGTCTCTATCTGTCTCCACAGACAATGATATTGGGCTGACTTACACAGAAAACTGAAAAAATGAGGAGTTGAGACTAACAACTATGGCCTTCCACGAGGCTGGGAGCTCACTGCACTTTTCTATAGCTCAGAGAACAAATACTGCTGTGACCACCTATACTGCTGGGGTTTTTTTGTGGTTATGCCCTTCTGTTTGGGATTTCAACTCATCTACCTGCCATGTAAAAAGTTTATAGTACAGACTGGCACTTTTCAGAAGTGCAGAGACTTTGGTGTCTGGACCACATGCACATTGCCATGACCATGGGTTTAAACCCAATATAACAGCACCTCCTCCTTTCCCAGTTCATTCCTTCTCAGGTTTCCTGAAAGCCTTAAGAATTTAGACTGTTTCAAAAAAAACAGTTAGGGAAAAAATGTCTGGTTTAGAAGAGTAATTTATTTTCCTCCATCTCCTTTTTCAGAAATGGCCAGACTGTTAAAACATTAATTACCAAAAAAAAAATACCCCACCAAAAAAAAATCCCCCCCATCAAAAAAAAGAAAAAAAATGCCAGCCTGAGGCAGCGCATGAACACGGAAAGTTTCAGTCCAAATAATTAAAATTTGACAAAGCTATAAATCCTTGAAGAGAAGAACTTCCACTGGAGACCGTTAAGAAAAGTTTAATTCCCATAATGTTATTCTCAATGTTAATTACATAATGCATTAATGAATGGGTAGGGGTTGTTATTCACAGAGGTGGATTTGGCTTACTGCCCCTCAGGAATTCACTCTCTCATAGCAGCTGCTGGAAGAAATGTTATCTTCTGGGCAGACACTGCTGTGTTGTTTGGAACTGCCAGAAAGGAGTAAGATCCCATGTAAGGTTATGAACCCCTTTTCACCTTGTGTTATGCATCATCAATCTTTAAACATGATGTTCCCGTCCACATTCAAGCAAATACCACACTGCCATAAAAGTCTCTTTAAAAAGTATAATAAAATCATGAAACCAGTTATAAAAGTAGTGAACAGAGAAGATGTTTCATTGTAATAAGCTCGAATGAGAGATAATGATCTAAATATCTCCACATTTTAGGAAAATGTGCACCTGGAATCTACCCAGAACTTTCACAATGGGCTGAACCAGCTCCTTCAGACTCTGGGAAAGTTCAGACCCACGTTCCCACTCTCTGGCTCGGAACCATCTCAGCTTTGATCTTGTGAGTATTTCATCCAGCTGCACACCGCTGCCCTCCTATTGTGGCTCAAGTCAATTGCGTCATTTAAGGAAAGTGCTACAGAAGGTGTGGGGAAAAAAAGGTGTGTGGGACCATTTTTGTTCCTTGCTCGCCCCCCCCCCCCCCCCCATAAAGTAATAAAAAAAAGATTAAAAAAAAGAAAAGAAAGAGAGAGAAGGAGGAGATGGCACGTGACACCATGTGAGCCATTTTCCCTAAGATGTGCTACTGCAAGGGTGAAATGCTGCCATCATGAGATTTATTAACTTTCAGCTAGAAGTTGGGGATTTCCCCATGGAATTCTGTGGTTTAGTGTTATGCAGGAAGTAATACCCTGTGTGTTCTAATGGTCACTGAGAGCTTTAAAGACATTTCAGCGTGCTCACAAGACACAGGAGTTTCACTGAGCAGGCAACTACAACTTACATCCCAGCAGATGGATACTTTCCATTGGCATCACAGTTGCTTGGGCACAAACCAAGACTGGGCTCCTGGTTCCTGTCTCAGACTGGAACCAGTCTGAGTCTGTGATGATGTTTCCAACAACATATTTGTTTGGTTCTCTCCATGAGCTCAGCCTGAATCCTACTGATTTGGAAAAATGAGACAGAGCAAATGGCCCCGCTTGGGAGTGTTTCCTAAGGGCTGATATGACACATAGAAACAGGAGTTTACTTGCCTGGAGGAGCACTGGCACTATAAGGGATCTTTGAGCAAATTTGCCTTCTGTCTGTTCAGGGCACCAGATTTTGTTCCACACGGTCCTAGTCACAGCCTCTAAATTGCCCAGCTAACCTGGGCTTAATCCGACCACAGAAAAGAAAAAAAACTTATTGAGTCTATTACATTCTTTAACTGAAATATTTTACCGAAAAAGTGGCTTTAAGTTCCAGTTCCCTGGTTTACAATGTCAATTAAGAAATGTTCTGTGCCATCGTTTCCAACAGTGACCAGAAGAGATGGAATCTTCACTGGTGAGCACTGAACAAATGGAACAGCCCTATCTGCCCCACACCTCTGCTCCTGCAAATGCTTACTGATCTCTAAGGAGCTTGTGGAGCTATGAAGGGAAGTGCCACAGAGAGCAGGACACCTCCTCCTCCTCCTCCTTGCTTCATTCACCTTAATCCCATCACAGAGCAGTCACTGAAGGCACTACACTCCCTGAGTTGTGATTTCTAGGGAAGGTAGCCCTACATCCATAGTATAACCTGGCTCTAATGACTCCTTGGTGAAAAAGCAACAGGAGTTTCTTAGTGGTAAACAGTATTAATCACCATTTCCCATCGGTGCAGCCTATTATGAAGCGATTACAGACTGTTTACAAGGAGGGAGGGAGAGAGGGTGTCATGGGGGTGGTGTTTGCTTTGGCAACCATTCATTTCCCAAAATCCCTGGGAACCATATTCCTGGTTTAATTACATGGAAATCTCTGAGGTCAAAGGACTGAGACAAAGTGTAATTTCTTTCTCACTTCCTTCTGCCACAACCTCCTTTCTCGGCCTCTGTCAGCCAGTGGCAGAAAGTGACTCTGTCTGCAAACATCTTTAACCTTCTGTCAGAAGGTGCTTGCTGTCTACTGATGGCACCCTGTGGCCTGTGAGGAGACTTTGGAATTTGGATGAGCATTTGGTTCACTCAAGTCCGTTTAATTCTCCTGGTTTTGGGCACAATCTTGAATTGCTTCTGTCACTTCTCTATTCCTCAATGCAAACATTGTCAGGCAGTTTCTTTGTAGAATAAAACGCCTACAAACAATGCAGGTAGGTTGTGTCATGCCTGGCAAAGTTCCAACAGCTAACCCAAGGCCTACTCATATTCTAGGAACTTTTCTCAAATAAAATTAGCTTTTGCTGAGGTGGACTTTTATCATCAAGCCAAAATCAGAGCAAATTAGTGATTAGAAATAAACAGAACCAGGGAGATTACTGATCCATTTTACTATTCTTTGGAATTTCTGGGTTGCTGCAATACTGAGTCAAACTGATTTCCCACCCTTCCCAGCCCCACATACATTTTCCATGTTGCAAATATCATAGCTCTATAGTTAAAAAAAAAAAAAAAATTAAAGCACAAAATTTAATTTTTCCTTCTCCAAATATGAAATATAACAGTTTTGTATTTGTGATGATATTTACCAACAGAGGTTTAGAAGTAGCAGTACTTATCAGTGCTTGTAGGCAACTCAGTATAACCACGACTCTCTAGGAAGACTATCCCACTGTGGCACTAGGATGTATTCAGAGTAAGAAACCATTCACTATGCAGAAGTTGTCATACTAGACATGCTGGGAAAATAGAATGGAAGAGACAAAAATGCTATTTTAATCTCTCAGAAGTACAAATAAGACAGGGATGGCATATAAGATGTCTGAAACAGAGTTTAAATACCACCGTTTAAAACTCATAAAATACAGGAAAAGGCGTGATTCACACACACACTCTTCCTCTGAGATCTCCTGCTGACAGCAGGAGCTGAAGACAGTCAGCACATTGCAGGATTTAGCTCAGGCTCTTCCAGCAAAGTAAAGGGGATTGAAATTGAAATTTGTAATACGTGTTCTACCAGTGCAGGAAAAGCACTGAGGGAAGCGCAGTGCTGTGCTAATTGCAGGTCTTGCAGAGCACCTCGTCTGCAGAGGAAAAAAAGTGTGATTGTGAATAGGTGCAGTGTGCAACATCAGGAACAATTAACTGCAGATGAAAGATTTAATGGATTTTCAAAGTTTCCATCACTCAGGCACAGGGAGGGGTTTTTTTTAACATAAACCAGTGACAAATTGCTGGAGAAAACAGAGCCAAAAGAATGGTTTCGTTTTGACATCAGGAGTTAATAGACCCAGTATAATCACACACTTTGGTTATATTTATCTAATATAATTCACTGAGAAAAATTCTTGAGTCAAAATAGCAGGTTTCCAGAGTCAGTCACGGAGCCTGTTAAATAAATACCACGTTTTGAGGGGAAATATATCAAAAGGAAGTTTCACTTTTCTCAAGCAAAAGGTCTGAGCCCTGGCATTTTTCTCTCTGCTGTTCAATTCCACAAACATCTGAATTAAGGCAATCTGCTTGCTACCAAAAACTCCCAATGAAACCAGAAAATGAGGGAGTATCCCCAAAAGAAAATACTGGATGCTCAGGCAAGGCACTGCACAAAAATCTTCCCCTTGCGTGGCCACCTTCTGATTTTCTACTCAGGGGAAAATTTCAATGCCAAATTACTGAATTTAGCAGTTGTCTTCACTGCAGCTGGAACAAACTAGGGGTATGAAAAACTCTGAAAGATAAAATGGCTTAGTAAAGAAAGAGGGTGCTTTAGACATTATTCTGCAACAGTAAGTTTATGTGCCCAAACTATCAGCTCTCATCATGTCTGCCTGAGTCAAACAAGGTATTTTGGAGAAAACCTGAACAGGTCCTGGCAGAATGATTGGAGGGGCTCTAACAAACTTGGTATAACTTTCACTCTTGCTCTCAGGCACCTGAGCTGGCATGAATATCTCATTTCTGCACCAGGTGCATATGCCAAATCCAAGTCTCCCAGGTAGAGGTACACGACCTCTTTTCAATAAGGCACTCTTTGAGATAAACTTCAAGAACTACTACCAAAAGATGCAAAAAAAGAAAAACTCCTCTGTAAGTTGTTCATTTAGGAGAGCACTATTCTGTGTTTGGTTGCTTTCCACTACTTACTCCACTGAAGGGGGCTCACTGCTATTTCATCAGTCCCTGTGCTAGCAGTAGCTGAAAGGCTCATCCAAAGACACAAACACCCCTTGTGGCCTCTGTTCCTCTTACTCCTTTGGTAAACCTCAGCTTATGACCAACTTCAAAGATGGGATTTAGGGTTCTGGTATCTTTAGCTTGGCCATTCTTGTGTTTTTTACTAATAATAAGTTCTTGTTTAATACGGCGGAGAAGGAAAGTGATCTAGGGCTACATTCAAAGAGTATTTCAAGTTGACATGTTTTTACATAGGTATTCCCTGAAACATGTAGCTTCCACCTTGAACCCAGGGAAGTGCCTAAAATTTTGGACCATTTTTTTTCTGCTGGTAATAAATACAGTCACTTGCACGGAGCCTGTTCTAGGAACAAAGCAAGTGTAAACTGAGCAGATAATTATTTCCAATGGTTGCTTAGATTTTGTGCAAAACAGAATAACACAGGGATAAGGATTTTGAAGAGATTAGAAAAGAGGTATCATGAGAGGCATTGAAAGAAGACAAATTGAGTGGGGAAGAGTGCTGTCTGGGAGACTGACAAGGATACCAGAGGAGAATGGAAAACAAGAGAGCTGGCCAAATCGAGTAACAAAGAGAGTGTGCGACTGATGGTCCAAGGACTTTGTTAAGAGGCAGCCAAGGTCAGGGAGACCTGGAACAAAGGGACCCAGGGAAGACCCCTCCAAAGTGCTGACAAGGAGGGAGAGAGGTCAGTAAATGGAGACACTGCTGGGAGCCTTGCCTTGGACCCTGAAGTGAGGATCCAGATGATGTCTGGGTTATTTGAAGAGATGGAAGAAAACTGTTCTGAGGGGAAATGGTGAAAGAGGTTTCTTGAAAATGCAGAGGAAACAAATGGTTTTGCCAGAAGGGCTCCTTGAAAATCTTGCTTTTTAGGAATATCTGCAATGAAATTTTTCTCTCTCCTGGACTCCTACATAGTGTGTTCTGCCTAGGAAGCTCTCTGCAAACCAGCTGTGTCTCTTTACTTTCACACAATCTGTGGTTCTGTTCACCAACACACAGCTGAGGAAAAGACTGGAGGACAGGGCTTATCCCTCAGCCTCAGGTGGGTGTTAATCACTCTGCCTGGGCCAGCTTGGTGCCAATGGCAGATAAGCACAACACATTTATCTGTGCTCAGAGGGACTGTTGGATATGACACTAATCTCTTTTGATTTAAAGTTCTTTACGCTGTGGAGGAGGTGAGTGCATTTTGTCAAAACTAAGAAACACTCTGCAGACTGGAGAAAACACTGGAGCATCTTAAAACAGGCAAAACATTCAAAACCTCCAGAGAGCTTGAAGCATTCTCCTGCACCCTTTCCCAGCATTCTTCTAATTGTTAATTCCGTTCCCCATACTTGGATATCTCCCTTCCTAATGCCCACTCTTCTAGAGAAAGACTCTTGGGGTTTTTGAACAATTCCTGCAGAAACTAAGCTGAAGGAATACCTTCATGTGTCTTGCAATAAGGTCTGCCCACCATCTCAGTCAATACACATTCTCTTTGGTAAAAAACTGATAGTTTTTGCTCCTCTCCACTCACTTATCTCAATGGGTTTATTATAATCAAGGGACTGAAACAGACTTTTCAACCTCTACCTAATTTTACACTTGATGTGATCCTGCTTGAGAGCTTGTTGCATCAGTAAACACTTGAAAGCCAAACAGCCTTGACCCAGACTAGGTCCATTGCTCTCTTTTGTTTATGGTGGAGATCTATGTGGTGTGCAAAGGGTTACCTGGAGAGAGGTCTTCTGGCTGACACAGCCTCCTCCCTCAGCAAATGCTGCAGAGGGTTAAATACATAAAAAACCCAGTGGGGAAGGAGAAGAGAAGAGAGGGCTAGCCAAGCTGTTTCTTGTGCAGTGGTGCCAAACTGGTTATTTATAGCACCCTGGGCCAGCGTCTGCCATTTTCCCGTTTCTCACTCCCTGTGAGGTGAGAGGCATTTTCACTTTCCCCTGCTCCCTCTCTCACAATTTTGGCAGCTCCTCTCCTTGAACTTGACCGAACGCAGCCAACCTCAACACAGCTGTTTGATAAACAGAAACAGGGGCAGCAGGCCGGGCTTTGAAGAGGCTTTTGCAGAGCAATAACTGAAGGTTTGAATAATGGTGCACAGTTGGCTGAAGGTTCCTCTCATTTGGAAGGACATCAGGCACAAGCAAGAGTTCGTCAACTAATTAACAAAAATGGAGAGGAGAAAGATGCCAAGACAAACAGGGGCTTTTGAAATGGTGCTCACTTTGTGGCCTCTCTTGCAAACATTCAGTTATACACATGCACATGCACACACAGCAAAGGATTCGCCTCATACATGTGTTTAAGCAAGTTTGGTATCCTGCTGAGACCTTGGAGGAAGCTCTTGACAGATCCAGGCAGAAGAGAAAACATGAGACAGGTGAGGAAAATTGTTTTTTACCCAGAAATCAGAACATGTCACCCACATTTCTTCTTCCTCATTTTGTTTCCCTATGTACAACTTACAGGTACAAAATGGGGTAACAGTATTAGAGAAAAAAAATTAACAAACATTCAAAGTTGGGGGAAAGTGAAAACAGTAGAAAAACTATCTACTAATTTTTACAAACCCATTGGAAATACGAAATGCTGCCAAGAAATTTGCCAACCTAACTGTGCATGCACAAGTTCCCATCCTCTTATGTGGCAAGTGCTCTAGGAAAGGAAACTCATTCCAATGTGATGGGCAGAGGGAAGAATTGTTATATTTTTTAAATATGTTTCTTTACTTGGGCTTTTAGACTTTTAGGATTGCATCAGGATGTGAAAAAGTTTTAAGAGGAAAGGCTGGTGCTCCCAAAATGAGTCGATACCTGCATCCCAATGCTTCTGGGACACCTAACGCAGAGCTCAATTCTAGTTTGCTAAATAGGCCTTTTGTGGTAGAGTCAGCCTTGGACATCTGGTAGCAAAGAAGTTTCATCCTGGCTTATTTAGACATCATCCCTTCAAGGAGAAAAATATCTGATGAAACCCAAAGCTCATGTTAAGACATATCTCTCCCAAAGCTTATGTTAAGCCATATCACCCTAATGAATGCTTGTTCCTACTCTTGTACATTGCCCAGTCATGTTTTCAGTATCTCTGGAAGTGGATTTCCATTCTTCCCTTTATAGTTTTCCCCACTGATCTGGGAATCCCATACCAGAAGATTTGTCAGACTGGTTTTTCCCTGTCCACCTGTAATTTTTTCACTTGAGGTGAGGAATGAAGTAATGAAGGACCATCCCATGACTGGATTTTTTCCTCACCTTCTAGCACAGGCAGAACTTTGAGGTTCCACAAGGAGATAGAACAATTGCCTTCTGTGAACTCAACAGGGGAGGTTGCACAAGGTGCTTCTGACAGTGTGCAAATAGTTCCTACATTTCAGTGTCAGGGAGTGCCTCTGGCAATAAGTTAACAGGAGTGCCAAGGAGAGAAGGCTTGTCTTTCTTCCCCAGGCTGACACAGGATGGTCACTCTCAGTCCTCACTTTCCACCTACACAGACTTGTCCTGGAGTTCTGGCTCCATCACCTGATCAGCTCCAGCCCCGTTGAAGGCCTTTATTTCTACTCTCACGCTGGGCCATGCCAGGTGTGTAAGACTGTCTACAATGCAAACATTTCACTTGGGACTCGGGCTCCTCTCTGTATCGTGCTCAGTGCTTCCCTAGATGAGGAAGCCCAGAAATATGCTAGTGCACAGCAGGACCTGGGATCAGACCCTGCATGGATGAGAGCTTTGTGGCTAGGCTTTCATTTGCTCCAAGCAGTGATACTTAAAGATGTGATCAGACCTTGAAAATGTTTAGGACCCAATGTGATTATGGGAGACTTGCTCTGGCACTGTTTGAACTGGCAGGGAAAATGTAGCATCCACCATCTGCACCAGGGGCATGGTGCCAGGAAAAGGGGTTTTTTTTGGGTGGTACTTAAGAGAAAGACAAAGTTTTACCCCCTTCCAGGCCTCAGCATTGGATGTGGACACAGGCTGTGCTGACAGAAGGCTTTTACTGGCACAACAGGTCATGCAGCCTAAGCCTGACACTGGCAGAAAAGATCTGAATTAGTGCCAGTAACAAAGGTGGTTTTTTGGACAGTCATCTCAAAGGAAGGGAACTGGAGACCAGCGATTTGCTGAGCAGCCCTCAGATGCTAATCACTTTCAGCACCTCTAGGTATGAACTGGATTTAGCCTGGCAGTTTCTGAAGTAAAGCACTCCAAAACAAATTACCTCCTCTCTCCACAGTCCCACCCATAAAGGTCAGCTTGAGGTGCAACCCCAAGTGAGAGACCAATGTCATGACACGCAAGAAGGGGCTGCCATTTCAGACTCACCACAAGTCCAACAGTGCCACGTTTTCAGATTGTCTCCTCGGATTTGAGGGCGGACTAGCAAAAAAGGTTATCTAGGAGCTTCCCCTGTTTCCAAGATTTATCCTGGGGACAAATTGTTTTATCCACAAGATTCTTGTCTGTGAAAACAAGAAAAACTAATGTGTCATTTCTCTCTTTTCTGTCTCCCCAATCCATCACTCACTGTAGTAGTATAGCAAATATATTTTCAGGGACTTGAAAAACCACTGGTGCAAATTTTGGGACTGCTTTTATAAGCAACGTTCCCTTTCAGAGCAGGTGCCATACAGTGAAGAATTTTAAATGTGTTTTCTTCTTTCTCTTGGCACAAGGAAATTTTGACTCCAGGCACCTACAGAGGTCTTGATCTGCTTTCTTTGCAGTGCATAAAATAACAATCCTTACAAAATTTCTTTTCAAGCTGTGCAAGACCTACTGCAAGATCCAGCTCCATTGTTGAACTAGGGGGAATTATAATAAATAAACAAGGCAGTTGGGAAATTTGGCTGAAGAGAGGGAATTCATGAGCACAAGTATTGGACAGAGCTCTTATAACTTCTGAAATGTGCTGGCCTTTGAATCCTCCCAGCAGGGAAGCAAAGGTAGACACGTGGAGTATACTTCTTTAGAAAGGTGTCTTAGAGAACCTACAGGTGATTGTCATCTGTGAAAGACACGTGTAAAAACCCTCTCCTGTCCCTAAGTCGTGAGCTGAATGTATGGAATTCAGCACTGTCGAGGGACCAGTCCAAGCGTGGCTCTCTGTTTATCTGCACAGACAAACAGAAATAAGAGTCATGAAGCTGTGAAAAGGCAATGAGGAGTCTCAGTCTCCATGTGTGATGTCGTAGCTGCAAGGCAGGGAGATCTCTGAGCCTCTCACCTTCCAAGAGCTTTGGAACCAACATGGCTCTTTGCAGCTTCTGCAAAGGCACGAGGTTTGGCAAACACAGCTGAAATCACACCTGTATCTGAGTCCTTTGCCATGGCTGAGATGGATGTCCTGGGGGCAGAGACTCTAATGTGACTTTGTCTGCCCATGGGCAGCTCAGGAGCCTGCTGAGGAACACAACAGGGATGCACCATCTGGTTCTGTCCCAATGGCATGACAGGTTCATCTGAAGAGGACGGGCTATAAAATGCTGCTATTGTAGGTAAGGAACACCAAAAACTTATACCCACCCCTGTTCCTGGAGCCTTAAGCTTCAAGATAAAATTATTTGGCATTTCTCTGCCTCCGTGAAGGTTATCTAAAACTGCCAAGTGGTAAAGTAACTGTTTGTAGAGGACTGGAAGCATTTACTGAATGCTGACTCATGGCTTCAGTCCCCTGTTGACAAACACACAACTCTGATTCCTGCTGTGTGAGATGAAAGGAGCTGAGAGATTTACACTGTGGCTACTTCTTTGACAGAGTCAACTAAATATTTGACTGAGTCAACTAAATAATCTAGTACATCTGTGTCTTCTCCCGTGGATACGCCTAAATCATATTAATAAGCCATTATTTTTTGAGTAATCAAAACCAGCTAGCGTCTTCTGTCCCTCACTGACCTCTGTACGAGCACTGATTCCAAATATATGCCCAAATCTCATATAACAAACATAACCAGGCAGCCTTTTGATGTCATTCCTGGTTTATGTAGAGCACAGGACAACACCAATCCATTTCTAACCACTTTGCATATGATCTATATGCTTTACCTCTATTGCTAACGTTTCTTTGAAATGACCGTGTTGTGTGCATGCAACAAAAAAATCACATTGCAGTGACAGAAGTATTTTTGTAGTCCTGGCCCAAGGGATCTGATAGATTCTTTTCTTTTTTTTCCTAATTTGCGATTTCAAAATAAAACTACCCCAATAACTGAAACAGAAAATATCCTATGTTATAGGCAACTTCTCCAATCATCTGGAGACATATGCAGCCACCCATTGAAACTCATGGAGTGGATGATGGAACAAAATGACTCACTTTTGGGCTTTGACTAGTCTAGCAGAGATAATGTCATTATTCAAACATGACCAGCACTCCTGTCTAGCAGACGAAGCCTGCGGCATTGGAGTCAGAAGGGCTGGGTTGCTCTCCCAGTTCTGGTGTTGGCTTGCTGCTGGATTCTGGACAAGTCCTTCTTCTCCGTTTGGAAAGAAAAGGAAAAAGGAAAATAATAGCATGGGTATGGAGAGTTTGGAAACCATATAAAGTGAGAGGAGCTGAGTGTAACTGCTAGAAACCAGTGTCCATGGAAGCACTGTGGTATGTTTGCATGGGCCCAGGCCCACACGCGTGGGCACGGACACAGGCTGGCTGCCAGGGAAGGAACTTGCTCATTGCCTAAAATCGGGCCCAAGCTCTTGTCCATGTGCATCTGCACAAGTGGGAATTGTAGATGATGCCTTAGGCTACAGTCCATCCCATCAAGAGTTATTCCAAGTTTAGCCTGTCCTAAACCCAAGCACAGGCATTTTGAATCTGAGCTGCAGCCAACAGTGTGATGGAGCTATAAAGCTATAGGGTGCTTGATTTTTGTTCTCAATCTGCTCCTCGCCCTGTGGTGTGGACTGATTTCCTTAGAGACTTGTCTCAGAACAGCTGCAGGGGACTCCCTGGCCCTGATGGGTTGAAGAAATTGCAGAGCACAAGGGAGGAGTGTGTGCTTGGTGGGGGAGCAGCCCAGCGACCCCAGCCAGCCTGGCACTTCCTGCAGGTCAGCATGGAGAACGTGGCTGCTGGAGACCCACCAGCTGGGCTGTCAGTGGTCAGAAGGGTCTGTGCATGGTGTCAGCCACCCTGCTCCACCATGGGGCTGCTGGCCACAGAAACAGCCAGCCTTAGGCAGGGTCATCCAACTGGCTGTTCAGCAGAGCCAGCTCTTGGAGCAGAGGTTTCCTCAGAGAACAGCTCTGGCTGGGGAAATTTATCTGATTTTTTTTTTTCCTCTGAATAAACACTGAACCTGGGTTTCACTTGAAGGGCTTGCTTCCCATTGAATTTGTTCTATCTTGTGCTTTCCTACAGGAATGACATTGCAAAAGGTACCTCCTTCTCCTTTCTCTTAAATGCCTTTCCAGATTTGCACCATCCCAGCCCTACAGGCAGGCTGCCTACTCATAGTTAAAGACACAGTACACAGAAACCAGAATTACAGCTGTGCAGCCCACGCACTCATGTCTGCAGGACAAACATGTGCATCAGTGGAGTACAGGAGGCAATGAAGTTTTTTCCTTCCTTTTTTTTTTTCTTTCAGGTGCTATATGATGAAATGGAGATATGTAAGAACCACAGGAAGCATTTATTTTAAGTACAAGGTAATGCCATGAATGTTATTTGCATTACATGACAGCCCAATGAACCACAATATGAATAAGGAAAGGAAAAACTAGTGTTTTCATGACGGGTAAATCTCTCTGTTGCTTTCTCAGGTTTCCTATCAATACCAATTTGCATTCCCTTGCAGACCATTAAGGATGTCAATAGGTAACAGCATCAGGGAGGGTTCAGAATTGCAAGAGGGCTTGTGAGTAGATGCTGACATATTTCTGGGGGGCAGGAAGTGGGTGGGTGCAGGAGCTGAGAAAGGAGGTGTTGGTCTGGCTGATATATATTTCCCTTGATGTATAGCTGGTAACTTAAGCCCATCAATGTGAAATCAGTTTTGATATCATGAAAACAATGCTCTCTTTGTTCAGCTGCAAAAGAAAGACAAGCAGGCAGGCAAAAGCAAAATATTCTAGCACAAACATCCTGCTGGTTATCAGGCAGATAGAATCAGGCAGAGAACCTCTCTTTCAAATGGTCAGTGTCCTGGCAAATATCAGCATGAGTAACTGGAGTTCATCAGCCTGTACTTACAACTGGATACAGAATGCTCTACCCAGACATGGAGTGTTATCTTGCATTAAACTCTCAACCACCTGAGCAGCTCAAGTGAAGTGTGGTTAAGTGTCCTGCTGACCAGCTGCTCCTTCCAGCTGAGAGCAGCCTGCTTTTCAGTAGTGGGTAAAAATCACTTCTATATAATGTCAAGTTGGCATCCTGCCAGGAAATAACCATTCCCTCCTTTTGCTCAGTGAGTCACAGACCCTCTCACGGCATCTATGACTGGGAGGCTCACTCGATCTCATCTGAAAGTTGCTGCCTCCTAGACGTGGTCCAGGAATATCATCGGTTTGGTCATAAACTCCTACTCTCACCAAAGACGATTTCTGTGGGACCTTGCCTGGTTGTCTGCTCACAATTTTCTTCAGCTTCACTCAGGCAATGTCTGCAGAGGAGATGGGGACATCTCAAGCTGGAGATCGGTAAGAAACATGGAGAAAGTGAGGCAAGAAAGGCCACCAATTTTGCTATCTAGCCACAGCAGGAAGCAATTTGGAAGGCCCTAAGGTACCTTCATGATGTCACAAAAAGCCCCTACAAGGTGACTTGGTTGTGTACAGGATAGGCAAGTAAAAAGTGACCTCTCAAAAGATGTATTGAACAACAATCCCTTGTTCTCTCCCTACAAAGAAGGGACCACCCACAGAGGAAGAG
Source organism: Daphoenositta chrysoptera (assembly GCA_013397915.1). Lineage (NCBI taxonomy): Eukaryota > Metazoa > Chordata > Aves > Passeriformes > Daphoenositta > Daphoenositta chrysoptera. Next base: position 287,896 of record VZRO01000111.1, on the reverse strand, counting down.
AAGTCATCATTTTCATTAAACAGAGGGCTAGTTTAGTCTCTGCTGTTCAAATTGAATGACAATTTCTCCTGCACCCTAAATTACAGAGAGGATGTAACTTCTGGATTAAGTGGCTTTTGACATCCCCACCCCATTGCTCACCCCTTCCCTCCTGGCAAGGCTGACAGCAACAGGCACCACCCGAGTGCTGCATTAAGGGTTATCCGATACAGGGAATTTCGGTGGCTGTGTGAACGTGGTTTCTCTGGTATGAGAGAAGAGGCCCATTTAGACTCAAGCCAGAGTCAACATGACTCACTGGCTCGTACATCCTTCACTGCAGGGCTCAGGAGGTCACTGCAGGTTCAAGTCTCACACTGGGACTTGGAATGGGGCTGCACACTGTGGGGAAGGGAGAGGAGATGCTGAGCTCCTGGAGGTGCTTCCTACTGCCGGAGAGAGAGATTTTAATCTGAGATCCCTGCTGGCAACTCTTCCAAAAGGGAATTAATTACACAAGGGCAAAGTCATCCCTGGTGGGGGCTCCTTTAGCTTCAACGTGTCTGTCATGGGGCTGATTCTGTCGTTATTTTGAAGGAGTGCTGTGTGCTATTTCTTTCTTTTTGTTGTTGTTGGTTTGGGGTTCTTTATTATTTTTTGGCTTTTTTGGGTGACCTGGTCTTCTGGCTCATGTCCACTCTGGCAGCCAAACAGGTTCCAGCAGCCAAAGGTGTGTGTGTTTGCATGAGCCCTTGCAGAGTTGCTGCACAAGTTCCTGGCCTTGCTAAATCATAACTTTGTTGCTTTGCAGACCTCTTTCTTTCACCTTTCTGCTAGGACTGGAGGAGTGGGGAAAGGGGTTTACAGACTGGTTCTGCATTTCCCAGCCATGCAAACCCCTAACACAGAGTAAGTGATTGCAGAGCTACATCTGTGCCCCCTTCCCTGCAACTCTAGCTCCTTGCTGCTTTTCCATCATGAGTTCTGGTTTTAACGCTGCTCCCTCTTTCCAAAGAAATGCATGAAGGTGCAGCAGCTCTGGGGGAGCTGTTCCCCACCAGCTGCAGGCTCAGCAAGGGACAAGGGCTCATCAGGTAGACCCTTCCCTGCTGTCATTTCAAAGATCTTCCTGAGGCTTGGTTAAATGGTCTTTGGCAGAGCTATGACAGCTGAGAAATGCACAGAAAAGATGGAGAATTTTCTTAGCAAGGTCTGATGGTTTAAACTCCTTTTTCTTGATGAAGCAGAAGGAAGCATTCATCCCTCTAGATCAGCTCTGCTAGCAGTGAAACACAACCAGCTCTGGGTGAAACCCAGGACTGTGTGCAAGGAAGGGATGAAAGTCCTCATTTCTGAGCAAAAAGGGTGACAAATTGAAGGGTGAAGGTCAGTGTTGTCTTATCACAGCTGGAATACCTCTGCTTTGGGAACGGGGTCTCCATGGAGTTAATTCCAAAAGGTTTTCAGCACCTGGTCTTAGAGCATCATCTAAAAATGAGAAAAAAAGTGGAAGCTGTCAGAATCTCTATTTGTAGAAATATACTGAAATATGAAACAGTTTTCCTTACAGGCACAACATCTGGGTGTAGAGTAACCAGTAAAAAGTATCCAAACCTCAGCTCCTGCTGCTTATCCCTCCAAAGCGGCCCCATTTATCTATCCTCTCAAAATCATCCCAGAAAGGTTCTTCCATGACCACTTTGAATTTTCTTCCGTACTCTTTTTCAAGCAAGCAGGAGTTACCATTCACTCCATTTGTCAGTCACCCACTAATAACATTGAATCTATCCACTGATCAAAATTGACAGAGGGTGAAAAGAAGTATTGTGTTCCTACTATTATTGGGAAAATAGGCAACTAGGGTAGAGGGGAAAGAAACCGTCTGAAGGGAAAAATTACAGCAGGGAAAACATTATTTTTAAACACCAGAAACTGCAGCCAAATAACATTATGCCTCAGAATCCACGCTCAGTCATTTCTGCTCTTCACAGGACCGATATTTTCTGAAGCAGTTGCACAGCAGATTTGTCTGGCTGCTGCCTGACTCTCTCACTCCTCATTTTCCTCTTAAAAATCATTGTTGCAGGACCATGGGAACAGAAATAGCTCACGAGGACAATCCAAGGGACTACCACTTCAGGACAGACCTCATGGTAACTGGACTGCCAGTTCATTTCAAAGGGCAACAAAGTGGGTCAAAGTCATCCTTTGAGGAGGACTAAAGATGGGTCAAGTCAAGTTTGAATTAAGTTTGTCAGTGTCCATGGATGATGCTGACTGGAGATTTTTGGTCTCCATTACAGCCGAGGCCAGAGGTGAAACATGATGGTGTTAGTGCAGTAAGACCCACTGGCAGGATTTTGCCAGACCTGTTTTCCTGTCTGATTCACCACAGGATGGACAAAGGAGGATCTTCAGTGAGACTTTCTCTCATAGAGTTAATGTATTTTACAAGGGAAGCTGCCATCTCTCAAGGTCGTTTTATCTCTTAGTTACATGAATTCTAGGAAAGCAAAGATTCTTTCCAAGTTGCTGGTTTATCCAAGTGATGGTGTTACAGAAATTGTTGTATAGGATCCAGGTCTTTCCAGGGTATAGTGAGTGTGTGTGGTGTTTAGATTTAGGCTGTGTGCTGCCAAGCTACTGACTCCCTTTTTTTCTTCCTTTTTTTCCTCATCCCACCCTCTCTCCCCTAAATCACAAGCCTAAGAAAAATAAATAAGAATAATAAATAAACAGATGAAAGTGGAAACATTCCCAAACCTGTTATCACAGTTTAGAGGCAGTTTCTGTCCAGACCATGCTAGTTTCACAGCAAGCCTTGGAATTGTCAATTCTCATTACTTTCCAGTGTTGAGTGCGGGAGGAGAGAATTTCAATCTCTGCTTTCCAGAATCAAACCCTCTGTTTAATGCGGTAGGGAAAGTTGAGATGAAATATAGGTCTCAGGGGACTTTTCCTGTGTGAAAGCTTATTACAGCTGTAACAAAACCTTCTAATCGGAACGGATTCTGTTACATGCATGATATTCTGGTCTTGGGCAGGGTGGGGGGAAATAAGAAAAAGATGACAAAAAGCTTTAAAAGCAATTAGATGACAACAGCATTCATTCCCTGCCTCCTCCTCCTCACTGCTTGCATTTGCTGTTTACACATTTTCTCTTCTGCATTTTCTGAGGGTCTTGTAATATTTGTAGGAGTTTTGCTGGGTCAGGTTGTTGGACGATATTTTACATTTACAAACTCAGAATCACCTGCCCGAATGGAAAACTGTTTAGTGGTGTTTGAAATACAGAATCCATATTACCATAGCAAGACAGCCTAGTGGGCTGTCTAAACACAATATTCAGTTACAGCTGAAGACAGGGAACCACTTAAAATGTGTCATGATGTCCAGTGTAATAATAAGGTTGTAGACAGAATAAACCCAAAGACTCAATTCCTGCCCAAAATCAAGGCCCAGTTAGTCTCTGGGCCTATGCTGGTGATGTAAATGGCTTCTCTAAAGCAATTGAGAAAAAAAAAAAATAATTCCAGCCTCTAATGTAGACATATCCAAGTTGTTTTCCTCTGGTTTGCTTCAATGAATTTTATAGGCTATAAAATAGACACAGAGAAATTGTGAGGGGGAAAAAGAAAAGTATGTAAGAAGATGAAGTACCTTGCTATTTTGCATTGTACTACCTGAGTTTCTTGTTCCTTGTGATGGTCTAACAGTACAAGTCGACCTCACCAATTCCTTTGGGCATTTTGGGCATGCTATGGGTGCTCTGCAGCAGGGTGGTTCACAGATCAGAAATAACACCTCTCCAGTGAGGGAAGCATGGAAAGGAACTGTATCATGCAGGGACCCATTTTAAGACTTGGAGAAAAGAGCTGTGAGACAGACCCTTGGGTCCTGTATACCTCCCTGACCGTGATTTGCTGGGTAAGGCTGGGCATACTTTTTCTTGATAGTGGTGAAATATCTACATTTACTTAGGACAAACACACTGCAGCACTCAACACCAGTGATGCCAAACCCTGCTGAACTGTAGGTAGACGAGGAGTAATGAAGAGATGCTTCCAGTCTCTTAAGATTTGGATTCCCACCAGACTCTACTCCTTTGTCTACTGCAGGGTGTTCTGTGTATGGATCATCTCTTGTTTCACGTGTCTATTAGTTGGCATGACTTGAGGAAAGATTAGGAAGCTCCCTCTCCAAGGGCTACTGTGACACTACTAAAATAAAAGCAGCAGGTGCCCTGGTGTTCTGAGGCAATCCCACAATGATGATGATGATCCAGGAAAGAGATCAAAAATCATCTGATCCTGTCTGCTATCCATGTGAAACACTGTCTGTGCACTGGGGTTTGAAGGAAGCAATCTCATTTTCCTTTATCTCTCCCATGGATAGGTCCCCTTTTTTCTCTCCTCTCCTTCCCCCTAAGAGATACAGGGGGTAAAATTATAAAGCAGCCTTTAAAGCTGCTTCATGCTGTGAAATGCAACTCAGATAATGAATGTTTCCAGCCCAGCCAGAGCAGTCTCTGAGGGATATTTTTATCTCCACAGTGCCAGAGATTAACTGTACATTTGTCTTAATGGTATCACCCTTTAGTGTTAATGGAAGCTATGTGTGTAAATCCCTCACCATCCAAATGAGAATACACATTGAATGATCACAATAAATCAAAGTAAATGGAAGACCCCTGCAGAACGAATTCATCCCCAGAGCAACTCCTGAGACTTTTAGGAAGCTTGTGCCAAGCAGGCACAGCAAGAACAAACACAGTAGATCATGTCACCTGCTTTATGATTTCAAAGTACTCATAATGATGATACTTCCAGTTCAAACACAGCAATTTACCCTTTTGAAATGATTTGCAAAGGAAAAATACCACTGGGTTTGGTAATGTTGGGATCTCTATAGTATTTGGAGAAATTGACTGAGTGGTTCTTTTCAGATTTGTTTCGTCTCAAAAATGAGAATGAAGGTCTGAAAAAAGTGATGACTACTGGAAAAGGGAAAATACATTTAATTTCAACTGCTTAGACCACTTTGGACTGATGAAATTTTGTGAAAATGGGTCAATTTTAAACACATCAGCTATTAAATTCTCAGCAACAAGGCCAATTCCCTTTTCCAAGAAATACAGGCGAGAGAGACATAAAAGAATAAAGAGACATAATGTTCTTCTGTGTGTGAAGTAGAAACAAATATCACACAATATAATATATTATTCTTTTGTGCTTCACTTAGGCACTATGGAAGTGAAAGACAGACAAATCATTGTCCTTTTATAATTTGCAGATTTTTTTTTTTAGGTGAGGAACAATAACTTAAAGGGCACTGATGAAAACAGGGATGAATATAAGACAAGAAAGGAGTTTCTTCTTCTAAAAGAGCCTGCAACTATCCATATGCAGAGACGACCTAGAATTATATTTCAGACTTCATCGGCACCTCTGTGTTTGTTGAAAAATACATTAATTTCTATTGCCTGCATTTCCCAAGTAGAACTGCTTGAGCAGAAAAATGAGAACAGGGAAGTTAAGTAATTTTGCTGGTTTTCATTGCAAAATAAAGCAAAATGCAGAAGGGACGAGAGAGAAGATTATTAACTAAAAAGTAGAAATACTAGTACTTGGGTTGTTCGATGAGGGGACATAAAATGTCCTCTTATGAAGAAATTACTCTGGAGGCCTCCTTCATTCTGGCTATTCCCCCTCAGTCTTGCTATGTCACTTACCTTTGAGGATTGCTGTGCCTTAGAGGTGACAAATTCAATAAAAAGCCAGTCAATAGCTTTCCCCTGTTGGGTTGCAGCACCCTTAAAAAATTCCTCATTACAGCTTTGCAAGGAAGTAAGAAAAAAATCCACCTCTCAAACGTCTCCATCCAAGGTCTCTTGAATTTCCTACATCAGATAAAACACAGACTGCTAGGGAGTTAGGAAATCACCACTCAAGTACCTGGTCATTTTAAGAATTCAGCATTTCTATGCTGGGTAAGTCTCATCTGGAATAATGCATTAGGAAATAGAATTGTGTGAAAGGCAACAAAGAAAGCTCAGGCTATAATCTGCTATACAGATTCTCTTTCCATCTCCAGATGTGGATTAGAGATTTGCAGGCTGATGAAGATGAATACCTCCCTCCCAAACATTCACTTTCCCTGTGTGCATACTTTCCTTTGTTTGGATGGATGGGAAGAGGACTTAGAAATAAATTCTCTAGTTTCATATCTAGTTTTTTCTTCAGCTGTCCTCCAATGTAACTCTAAAATGAATTCTTTGTCTGCTAACTGCTCTTCAGAAAGATTGTGGCCATTTTCCATCCCTGGAGCTTCTCCATTCTTGTTTCTTTGAGAACTTCTATTTGCTTTGTGCATTTAAATCCCTCCTGTTTTGTGTAGAAACTGTTTATGCATTTCCTTATTTACTTAGACAAATCTCAGCCAGAAAGTGGTCCATGACTCCCTGATTCCTGAAGAAATGTAAAGTTGCTATCAAGAGCAAGAGGAAACTCTTTTGCACTTTCAAACAATACTCCCTGGGTTATATCACTGCAGAAGTGGAACAAGCAAATGAGTTAAGATCTACGTCTGAAACCCATCCATGTTGCAAACTGTTAAAATCTGACCCACTACTCTGAGTTAAATAGAAGTAGCTGGAACTCAAAATATTTTGATATTTTGTAGTTGTTTTCATCCTCTTTCTCTACTCTCTGAGAGCAACCACCACTGAAAGCTCAAGAGCCAACAGCCAGAAAGGGCAGTTCTTGGCCCAGGAGACAGTCAGGAAGCACTGAATTTGTTGAGACTAATTAAATTTCCGACCTGTTCCTGCAGTGATGAGAGGATCACATAAGTCAGCTGGGAATTTGATGGAGGCCTGCCTCTAAACAGAAAGAGGTTGTGCTGGAAATTCAGCTAGGCAAGTACTGTTCACATCCCTCCATTGACCCCAGTGGTATTGAACTTAAAAAAAATGGACTTACACAAAGCTCTTTTCTGAAAAACCCAAGACCTTGGGGACTTAGCTGGGGGAGTAAACAAATGGGGCTTTTTGTTTCCCTAGGAGGAGGGCATGCAGCTAAAAGGCAGCTCTCCCACCCTGCCCTCCCCCTTGGAGCTGGCAGCCCCACCTGTTACAAGGCAGGAGTAATCAGAGAGATGAACAGCACAAGAGGTATTTTTATAGGATGAACCCACCGGGTCAGCTGGAGGCCTGCTGAAACCCAATATCGAGTTGTGGCTGCAGACAGGCACGGTGAGAGGCTGGGGGGAGGAGGGTGCTGAAGGATGGGTGGAGGGAGAGCAGGGCAGTCCCAAAGGAGGCAGAACTTTGCTTGGGAGACTTCTGTTTCCCTTTGGTGCCCCTGAAAAATGAATAGTGGGGATTGTTGATGAAACCTGTGAGCTAGGGCTGGTTGCAGGGGGAGGATTAGGGGAAGTGGTGGGGCAAGGACAGGGGCAGGAGGAACAGCACACACAGGAACAAAGAGCACATGTGTGCACAGGCACTGAGTGCCCAGTACCCAGGGGAAGGGGTCACTCAGAGGTATCTATTTCATTCATTCACCTGCTTCTCTCTCCTTTTGTGCATAGTAAACAGAGAACCACAGCACTCCAGACTCGCCCCTCCCCAGCCCTCCTGGTACTGCCAGCACTGTGCCATCACATTTACTCCAGAGAAACTTTTTGTCCGACCATGACAGAGTTCCCCCCACGCCTCGGGTGCAGAGACTTGCTGCTGAAGGGGCTGCTTGGGGAATAAACACCTGCAAGGAGCCACAGCTGTGGCGTGAGCTGCTCTCCTAATGCTCTGTTTAGGATTACAGCACTCCAGAGTATCACATTACCCCAGTGGCTGGACTGAAACCTGGTATTAATTCACATTAGCAAGGATCAGATTTAGCATGTTGGGAGGGGGAGGACTGTTATTATTGTTTCTAAAACTGCTGGAGCAAACTCCTAGGATTGGTCTTTCATTATTACTGGCAATGGCCAGAGAAGCTTCTTTGTTCCTCCATACCCCTGGCCACTCACCCTGTCTCCTCTTGCATGAATGCCTCTAAACACAGCTGCTTGTTTCCATGATGGGGTTACTTGCTTAATTTTATTTTTGGTGTACCAAAGTTAGTAACTTTCAAAGCAAATTTCTGGATGTTGTGGAATTCCTTTGGAGTGCAGAGGTCTTCCAATACTGGGAGGAGAGATACAGCATGGTGTGGGATCACCTCTTCTCCATGCTCATGATAGAGTATCCAAAGATTGGGAAAAGGGAAAGTAAGAACAGTGAAACTCTGGGATAGATTGTGCAAGGAGGGTAAGGAGGGCATGAAGTCTTCATTACCAGGTAATTTTGAGCATATCTTTTGGGTTGATCTGATTTTGTCTTTGGGTAGGGACATTCCACAATGCCCTTCAATGTCCCTTTCAACCTGCTTTTTTGAGCCATTTATAAGGGTGAGGTGGAGTTACTTTTCTTCCTTTCTTTCCCTACCCACACCATCCCTTTACTGAGTGTTGTTGAGGCTGTTTCTGAGGAGTGTAGGTACCTCCCCAGGCTTATGGGTGGCACCTGTGATACTGTGTTCAGTTGTGCCTGGAGGGCCTCATGATACAATGCTGGGGTTTTTTCAAACCAAGGGCTGTTTCACATATGTATAATTGACCCCTAGTTTCAGATGTTGCTTCTTGAATCCAAGGGAACATAACCATCAGTACCAACAACCACTGTTCAGTACTGATAGGGTTTAATATCACTGGAATGCCCATGCAGAGCCTTGGAACACATATGAAAAAGGAAGTGAAAAAAGTGTTTCACCTGAAGCCTTCCCTCAGAAGCTGCAAAAGCCAACCACGTTAGTTAATTTTATTTACAGTTTTAGAGTTATCTTGAAATGTCATTATTATTGGCCATGCTGCCAAATTCAGAAAAGTACCAGTGTTTAGCTAGAGAGGGGTGGACCAGAACAACAGGGCCAGAGATGGGGCATGTGCTGTACACAGTGCCCGGGGTGAAGAACGAGGACTAGCACATCATCCATTGACTACTGTGTGACATTTCTTTGTGTACAGCACAGCATTGTTCTGGCATTGGTTAGAGTGTCAGCCCTCTGCATAGAAATCATCTACAGATCATCCAGACTTGTAAAGCCAGAAGAGGACATCTGAGTATCAGGTTTCACCCCCTATACAAACACAGGCCTTCTAATTTCATCTTATTACATGTCTATTGAATATTTTGTTCCAGAAAAACAGCCGGGAGACGGGAAATCAAATGCTTTGTGTGGTGCTTTATTCCAATTAATTCTGATGAATTCTGATTCCCTTCCCCTGCTGCCCCAGTGTGATCCCACGCCATCCTGATGGGAACAGTATGCACTGCAGAGGACAGTCCATCTTCAGAGATCTTACTGGCACCTCAACATCAACACCCTGTAAGAAGACTGACCATCCATCATATATATACCACAGTGTCCCTCTCAAATGGCAAACTTAGTGGGCATCTTAGTCATCAATGAGTTTGGGATCATGTTTAGTGAGTTACAGTGCTGGACTGTCCGACCCTGGCTCCCTCTGGAATCAGTAAAGTAGCTGCTCCTCTATCTTAGGGCAACTATTGTGGCCAGTCTGGATATAGCTCTTGAATTTTATTCCTCTGCTGGGTTTTCTGAGCCATGTGTGTGTCTCCTGCTGATGCTGTGTTTTTAGGATTATTGCTTTCTCCTGCGCTCTGCCACCCAAGTTTATTAAAGTTCATTTTGTTTGCCCTGGAAGAAAAAGAAACAGGAAAAAGAAAATCCTGTCTTCAACGTGCACGTGTTTTTCTGAGGGCTTTCAGCATTACAGTGTTGTGTAAGTTGAAGGCAAGGCTCTGCTGAACAGGTTTATCTCCTCAGCATGTTACCACTCTCTGGACAACATGACTTCACACAGGGCAGAATTAATGGGCTTGTGATGGAGTCACAATGCAGCTTCTCAAAGGCCACTCTGTCTGGGAAACCCCAGGTATTTCTGAGAAACCCTTGAAGTAATTAGGTGACTCCAGGAAAATCCAAGGAGTTAGAGAACTCTGTTGGTGTGTTCTTCTAACCTGTGTTTGGATACATCCAAAAATTCATGCCTACCTCTCGTCTCTGCAGATCTGGGAGTCTGAGTACAATGAGTGTTTGGAGGGCAAGGATGAAGCAACACAGGAGAATTAGTCAATAGTGGGGACTATTTTCCTTCAGTCAACATCACACAGAACAGGGTGTTCAGCTGTCCTGCCTGAGGATCTCGGGGTGTTTGTGAGAACAGAAAGTATCCTCGTGGCAGGTGGGGAGGTTCCACAGAGAATGCTAGCAGAGCTTTTCTGACCAGACATAACCACAGCTCCACCTACTCCTGATCGTTTAAGATCACTTGACATTTTCTGCAAGAAGAGAAGATGTCTGGTGTCTGGGTAGCATTCTTGTTAGATCAGTTACGCTTCTGCTTGAATTTTCTGCTTTCACTTTCAGCTGCAGGCACACTTTTGTCTTTCCTTTCCTGAGCTTTTGCAAACATTATGCTGTGAAACAGCTACTTCCCTTCGTCTCTACATTTCATCAGGTAGCAAATATCTCTGCAATACAGTTCTTGGCTGAATTTGCTCAGAATGAAAAGTGTTGATGCATTGTCTCACACAGAGAAATACTAACAAACCAAACAAAAAGAAACTTTTCTAAAGACAGTACAGAAAATAAGCTGCTGTAGAAAAGGTGAGAATCATCTAAAAATGAAAAGCCATCAAAATAAAGTAAATTTGTTCTTTTCGTCAGAACATACACAATCGAGTAAGTTGCCTGTCATTACGGCATAGAAAATCCAACATCTGTATAAGTGATGAAATTTCATAACCTCCCCTGTATAACCTTGCTTGGTTTTGACACTTGTGACTTATGACAGGTTTAGAGGTCAACCCTGAAGCGTGAGTATTGTTTCAATCATGCTGCTCCCTCTCATGAATTACGTTAGCAAGGGCTCGGTCACAGTTATCTGTACAACAAAGAAATATTGTAGTAGAAGTTGTAGCATGGTAGGATAGTTACTGTGGTGATGTAGTTAAAATGCCTGGGAGAGAGATTTTCATTGTTGAAAAGTCTACATAATAAAGTTTAATGTAGTCCATGGGACATGTTTTTTTCTTAGGATTTATGAGTGGAGCTTGGTGAGTGCTACGTATTTTGGTCTGATCACCAAAATGGAAAATCAGAGAGGAAGAAAAGGCTCAACCAACATGATAACCTTTTGAGGTTTTGGATGAAACGAAAAGGTTGATTTTGGATCTAAATGAAATGTTTCATTGGAATGAAATTGAAAGGCTTTTACACTTATTAGTTAGATAATTTAGAAACTTGTTTCCCCTTGCTTTTAAGTGCAATGCCTATTTTTAATTGTAAAGTTTGTTTTGAAAATACCTGAGAGATTTTGAAAGATGTCAACACTGTTATGTTCTTTGGCCAGAAATATTCACCACTCTCTGCTCAGTTTGGTGATGTCTTTTAGTCCTACTCTAACACCAGCTTTTGGCACACTAACTATTATTATTATTAATAATAACCATAATATCATCACCCAGCTGTGCTTAGAAGGCTTGGGCACCAGTCCCAGATCTGCTATGACAAATCTTTTCAGCTCTCTGGGCTTCTGTTTCACCTCCCACTCTTTGGCTCTCTTATCTAGTCAGATTTAAAGTCACAGGGTCAGGAACTCTCATATACGGAGCCTCTTACGTACACACCAACACTTGCACTACTGCTTCTGCTACAACAGCATGAACAGTGGATTTTCTGCTCCATCCTCCCCCATGGATCAGCCCACTACAGGGATTTCTGAAGTGTCTCAGCCTCCTAAGACAGCTAGCTCCATAAGAGAAGGGAAAATGAGGGAGCAAAACCAATAAGGAAATGATTTTTGTTTGCATTCTCTATGCAGAGCCTGAGTGGTTAGCCCGGGGAGTGGGTGAAACTGAACTGTGACTATAAGCACTACAGCCACCCTTTGCTCAGCTGTGATTAATTTCTGTGTGAAACAAAGCAGTATACACCCAAAATACTGTTTGCATGGAAGAGCAGCAAGGATCTGAGGAGACTGAATATAAATATAAAATAAAACTGAGAGAAAGGGAATGAAAACATGGCTTTTGGGTTTTTTAACCAGGATACCTGTTTTGAGAGGCCTCATTCCATGTCAGTCTAGACAAAGTGCGGGGTGGGGGGGACCAAATGTACCTTTTCCTCCTTGCATCTGTAGCTATGTTCCTCTCTGGAGAGTAGGTTGGGGAATAAGAGATATGGGAGAAGGAACCAGCAGTAAACAAGACAGAGCACTGAGCCAGTTTGAAAGCCAGCACTTACAGAGGTGCTGGTACAAAACCAACACACTCTGGAGGCAAAATGCTGCGAAAAAAATTCTCAGAAAGGACTCAGAGAACCTATCTCATATTGTTTAATTTTCTTCTGTATCTGGGCCACCAGGGCTTTAGGTATGTCTTTAATAAATCCATTTGGATAGCATCAAAGATACCTGACTGCCTCATTTTTGCCTTCCAAAATGGCAACCCGCTTGGCAACCTGATTGTTGAATCTGCTGCATAACATGTTTTGGAGCAAGAACCTGCAAAAAGGCTGTGCAGAGCAGGAGAGTCTGGGTTTGATAGCAGGCAGCAGGGCTGACCTGCTCTGTGTTTCAGGTCTTTTTTGCTTGACCGTGCTTCCCAGAAAACAGGATTAAAGACTTGGAGGTTTTGCTGCCAAACCATACGGAGTGTCCCTTTTTATTTCTGTGACTAGATAGAGGTGCACCTGCCAAACAAGCATAGCCTCAGTGCTGCCCTCTCCACCCCACTTTCTGCAGACCCAAGACCTGGTTGTCCACACTTCCCTATGTGGCAGCATTGCTGAATGCCATTCCCAGCACATCAGAGAAAAACCTCGATAGAGGGAGAGCAGCTGCTGGTGGTGCTGTTGACAGTGATGTGGAAACTGAGTCAGAAGCTGTTTCTAGCAGAGGGCTGCATTGTCAGCTTTCAGAATTTGGCCCCTACAAAGATGTTCAAACTGAGCCTTCATTAAAGCTTCCACATTCATATTTAAGTCCAGACCTAAATCCTACTGCACCAGAGGGTGGCTGTTTCTTACCTGTTGAAATATTTCTCCTGGGACAAGTCACCAGGCCTGGCATCAAAAGGGTGATTTTTGAGCCTTAGAAAACTCTTTTGTGGGTTTTGTGCTAGGAGTGACTGAAACTTGCTACTGGTTCATTTCAACTGCATCCACCGAACCGTAACTCACTACTGCATACGAGTTCAGCAGGAACATTCCCAAAACCCCCGTAGAAGAAATTTACGGTTGCTCAACGCTCTGTTACTGGCGGCCACAACTGTGTGTGCTCCACATGTCTTTGTAATCACTTAATGACTCATTTCCTTAATCTCTCATTTCCTATAGCCTTATTACAAGCAATTCATAAACCCAGATCCATAGCCGTTCTCTGGCTGTAGTCAGGAAGCACTGAACTGACTGCATCTGGTTGGTTGGCTGAAGTACCCCTCTCTATTCCCCTCTGAAACTTTCCACTGGACCCTGTCTTTTGCTGCAGTGACACCTACTGATGAGGTAAGAGTGTATTAACTACACGGTCCCTTGTTGCCAAACCCAGCCAGCAACCACTTCCTGGTACTAACCAGATGTTTCTGCTCTTTTGGAGCAAATTTCACACTACGCTGGGAGAAGTTTTGCATGGTCTTGACCGTAACACGCCAGTGGCCAGCAGATCTGAACAGAGATCACTGCAGCAGGAGGAAATGGCACTTCGTGTCCAGGTTTCTCATTCAGCCATCAACCAACTTACGGCCTTGGGAAGCAAATCTCGCAAGGCAACATCCCTAGGGATGCTGTATGGCACTGAGGAAGCAGCCAAACAGCCAGCATGCCTTCGCTCTCCTCTGCAGATTCTTTTATTTTTCTGGAGAAATAACTACTGCCAGGAAGTCATAACCTTGATACCTCCTCAAAACACCCTGTGGTGACTGGGAGAAGGGGAGTGAAAGCCTGAGCTCCATTGCTTGGTGCTGCCAGGCCAAGGGTTTCTCTTCCATTGAGAAGTGTTTGCCTTTCAAACCTCAGTCTTTTCCCTATACAATTATTTGGAAAATTTCAGCTTCAGTTAGAACACTATAAAAACCAACCTGCAGCACCTCAAGAAGAGAACAAATGGGGTTAGTACTCCACAAGGGCAAGAGGAGAGTCAAGGAAAGGGTGAAGGAAATAAGGACATGTTCTCACTGAAGACCTTGGCTTTAACCCCGTTTGCCATGAATGTTATCTGTTCTCTAATATACCTAAACATTGATTCATGTGGGAGACAGCACGATAAAGGAATGAGCATAGGATAGGGCAGGATAGGATTAAGTAGGATGGGATAGGTTAGGAATTGTCAAAACATTCCTCAATCTCTCCCTGTGCTTTGAGATCCTATCTGGCTGGCACTGCAGGTTAACATCTTAAATCTGAGGCCAATGATCCAGAGCCAATGGATAAGTGTTGTGTGACAGTGTTGTAAATCCATGATCTCTAAGCCTGTCTGTGAAGGAAAGGTCTGCAATAATGGCATGGAGGCTTTGGGACATAACAGGTCTGCACAAGAGGAGGAGTACTGAAGAGGTTCTCTCTCACACTAGAAAACCTGGCTACATTTTAGCCATTGTTTGGTAGGATTGCAGTGCCTGAACATGAATTCCCCTGGTCATTTTGATGCAGAAAGAATGCACCTTCACCATCCATCTTCCACTTCACTGTCACCACAGCACAAATGGGGCAAACACACTAAGAAGCTAAATGACCTACCCAATGTATAAAAGAGGAGCTTCCTGAGATGTGTCAAAGTAAAGCAGAATCTGCCTACAGCCTGTAGAGAGGCTTTTGCCAAAAGGCCCTTTGAACAGAAAGGACCTCAGGTACTTGTTATTAACTACTGGCTGCATTATGTCAGGTACTATATGTTGTACCACCTCCATCTGGATGGATTGTGCTCACCTCTGCCACCCACTTTTCATGTAAATTCAGGGTCTTCTGGGCAAGAATCTGAAATCTCACTGTTTTGTTTCTGTGACTTCTCCTGTAGGGCCCTCCAGAAAAGAAGCCCTACCTTGAAAACTCGAGTCTTTCTGAGGATGGAAGGTGCTACAAAAAGAAAGAAATTGTAGATGCAAATCCTCTTATCTTTGATGAAGCTCCATGGTGAGATGATTGGAGTCAGCAGTTTGAAAAGGTCTTCAGCTTTTAAAGAAATTCTGTCATGGCTGATGGGGATGTGAACAAGGGGCACCAAACCATGGGGTTTCCACAGAGCCCACAAACATAAACAGCAAGATCCTTCATGGATACCGAGTAAATCAGAGCTGCTAGAGTTCAGGGGAAGAGAGAAATGCCCTCATGATGGTGCAGACAGATAGACAGACAGTAGAGTGGCTTTGTAGTGTCTAATTTGTTAGAATAATGCAACAAGACAGATCACATAACATGAAAACCTTATCTAACTACCCCTGTACACAACCTGCCCTGGTGCTACAAAGAGCTCCAGTGTTGTCAGCTGAGAAACCACAGTGTTTGCACTGAGATCTCGCCGTGCCCCAGCACAAGAAGCCATGGCATCGCAGCAGATTATCTGTGATTTCCAGTTTTTGCAGGCACAAGAGGTCAGTGCCACAGCGCCTGCAGGGAATGTGACTTTTCAGCTGTCTTGCTCTCCCCAGTACACTTTGACCTTTGCACAAGCTAATATCAAAGAACCAATTATTCTCAACACTCATATATTTTCCTCCATAGACTCAATGCCACATGGTTGCCGGGGGCAAGGCATCATGCTAATCAAGGCAATAATTCAAGGGAAGGCAGCGGGGGGCTGTCGTGACCAAGAGCCTGGGGTTCCACTTCTGCCTCTCAGCCACAAATATGGGCTCAGTCATGCCTGCTTGTTCCTTCCCTCTCCCCCAAGTCTGTGCCATGACCCTGTCCTGGTCTAAGTTATATAAAGAAATCAAAGGAGATACACCAGTGTATTCCAGTATCTCTTGCCATACTCAAGTTTCTGTGTCACCTATAGGTCTCCTCTTAAAAGAGGCTCTGTAGTCCAGTGCTTATTTATCTTTTCATTCCTCAGCACCCAGAATTAGCTCTCCTCTGTCCTTGTGCCTGCAGCAACTGGAGCCATTGGAAAAGCAACACTAGGGAAGTATCACTGCCTTGGTGGGATGGGGAAGAAAAGAGGAGGCTGCAGTCCCACATGGCAAACCCATCCAAGTACCCCACTGCTCACTCAGTGTCCACAGCCTCCTTTGGCCTCAGCTGCCACCACCGCACAGTCTGAGCTCACAGCATCAGGATCAATGAAAAATCAAAGACCCATCCAGGAAAGGATCTTGCTTCCAACAGCAGGCATAGGGAGCAGCCTATAATTTTCCCACCCAAAGGCGTTAATGTGCAAGAAAATGCATTAAATATCAGAAAGTTCTGACAACTTTGCTCACTGTGACCACCAAAATCCTGAAGCTATGGAGTGAACACATTTCCCAGTTGTGCTGACTATTAGCCCCAACCCAGGATGTCAATATAGATAAATATATCTCAGGGTATACCTGAGCCCAAACAGGTCAAAAATTCATTTTCAAGTGCATGAAGATGCTGACTTTTCCAGGTTAATGTGGTATCACAATGTGGCCTCAGATAGAGTAAGATGAGGAGAAGTCATCTGGTTAACTTCTAGGAGGGAGATATTTTACAGATATTTTATATGTTTTAATAGTATTGCTGACTGTTCTGTCACTAAATCTCAAGGTCTTTTAAAGTGGAAAGTGTGGAGTGCTGAATGAGTGTGCTGGAAATTCATTCATCCCCTGCAGACAGGTGGGGTTAATTCTGACTAGCACAAACCTAGTGGGGGGATGGAGAAAGAAGGTAAACACATAGAAGAAATAGAACTTTATGGACTTACTGCACAGTTAAACCTGACAGGTAGGATTGTGCTTCAGTATAGTTTGTTTTCGTGTAGTTGTTCTAGATTTCTTTGCAAACTGAAAACATCTATAAAGGGCCTGCAAGCTTCAAACCCCTCTTGTACTGCATGGAGGTGATGACTGCACTTTAAAAGAGCTCAGGATTATTCAGTGGCACATCCTGGGGTGTAAATGAGCTGAAATTTAACCTTAATCACTATGGGTAATCTGTGGAAAGGGTTCAGTTCAGACTGCAAGGGTAAAAACAGACAAGGCTGAAAGCACTCGAGGCTTCTGAAGGAGGAACACTTTGAGGCAGGGATGTTGTTGGCTAAGACAAAAACATCATATTTCAGGAAAAAATACTAAATGTTCAGATTATAAAGCATTCCGACATGCATATGTGAGCAGTCTTTCTCTTTAATAGCAGGATGTAAATGCTTTCTTTTTGTATGTATAGGAGACAATTTCAACCTGAATAAGTTTGATTTTGAATGAATAAAAAGTCAATAATCCCACTCCCAAAAGGAACTGCAAAATAAAAGAGCAGAATATGAGAGCAAAAATGCAAAATACTGGTACTGAAATGCCTGCTTGTCTCCTTCAACATTAAAGTCCTTAGAGAATTAGAGGTGCTTTACACCAAAGCCAAAGTATTACATACTAGTGCTCTGGAAAAAAAAAAAAAAGAAAAGCAGAAAGTTAGAGGCTGAGGTGCTTTTTATTGCAGCTGGAGACCTGAAAAGATAGAAACCAAATGCTTTGCCTTCTTGATATGTATTTGGTTTTCTTAAAGGAAAGAAGCTAGTGGAGAAATTGAAGAGGATGACTCCTGGTACCTAAATGGAAGATGGAAGTTAAACTCCATCTACTCAAGACTCTGTGGAATGTGTATGCTGGGCAAGAAAAGAGGAGGGGAACCTTTTTCTTACCAGGACACACATATCCGAGCAGCTCCTGTGTGGAAAACATTCCCGTGGTGTGGCTTGTGCAGGTCCTGTTGGGTAACAGGATCCTCCAGCCAACAAAGGCCGTGTGCTGCTGGTCCTGGCCCACAACACCTTATCTCTCTGGGTCCATGGCCTTGCTGCTCCAAGGAATGATGCATCCCTGTGGATTTCTGGCCATGTCTCCCCAGTGCCACCATCACTGATGCTTCCCAGTCTCCATCTTTCTGGTGTAAGTTGTGTGTGCACTGAGGCTCCTGCATGTGTGAGTGTTTTAATACATGGCTTGGAAGGTCAGGAAAGTTAGTCCCACATGATTTATGTTGAAAGACTGCAATTCCTACAGTTTTCTGCATCTGTTTCATACTTCTTTGTCTTTCATTAATTACACTTCATTAATTGTTTTGTTTTTCATTGGAGGCTTAGGTGAGAAAAAAACCAAGTGAAGCACTTCCCATGGAAGCAAAAAATGTCTCAAAGTTGCCCCATGAAATGGATCATTCCCAGATTTAGGAAGAGCCAGTGAAGAGATCCTGGCAAGTGCTGAGAGTGCTGCAGGGGCTAAGTCTCTCCCAATTATTTTACCTCCCAAGATCTTGTCTCCTGGTTCGATCAGTCCTTCAGACCCTGTGAGAAAGCAAATGTTGAAAGGAGGAGGTGGGTGAAAGGGACGTGTTTCTTACTTTGTTTCTGAAGCAACTCCATAAATCTCCACACATTAAGGTCTTCCACATGCGGATTTTCAATATCAGCTTGTCACTTCAAGCTGTCTGACATGAACTGTTGGATGGGGCTGCTGTCTTCTCCACGGCTCACTCGCATCCCAGCCAGATGCCAGAAAAGGTTAAAAAACACAGTGAAAAATGCAAAAGGTGACAGTTTGGAGCATAGATGTTTTCCAGAGTTGCAACCTATTGACCTCTTTTCGTCAGGCTCAGTGGCATAGACTATATATCAGGATCAGGGAATATCAACAGAATAAGGAAAAGGATAGTCTAAAAAATAATAATTCTCATGGTGAACTTAAAGCGACCAAATACTACCTTCCTCAGTTCTCCGAGATCTTCTTGTAAATCTAGCAGCCACCTAAGATGTGGAGATTTCTGACTCATTTCACAAAAATGTGCTTTGGAGTTCAGCAGGTGACTGAGTTCTATTTTTTTTTTTACTTTTAGGGGAAAAATATAAATGTATATGGGTTTATAAACCATTATCTTCTCACTGTTACATTCATTATTATACTGTGCTCAAGTGCAAAAGTTACAGAAGCAGGTAGGAACAGAATGGGAGAAAAGCAGCACTGAAAACATGAAGTGGGCTTTGAGATCTACTCAAATCCCAGTGGCATAGGTCTCAGAAAGTTTGCAAGTTCACATCTGAAACTCAGTTTTGTAGCTGCTTCTGCTCTTTATGGGACACAAAAAATGGCTAAGTCCTGATCGTAGAACTGAGCATTAATTCTCTTTCTGGATCCCTGTCCATAGCTTGGGTTCATCTAAGCTCCTGCCGATTAGGGGATGAGTTAGACCACTGGAGGTGCAAATACATGATTGTTTATAAGCACTGGGCACCACCAAAGAAACTTATTTTTAACTGGGTTTCCTCCAAACTTCTTGATTGAAAAAAACAGATATTTAAAATGAATGTTGTAGGACCCATAGCCACAGGTTACTTTAGAAATCAAAGGCAGGAGTGGATTAAAACCCAGATATTTTTCAGGAGAACAATTCTTCCATTGATAAATAACATAACAGCCTAAATCCAGCCTCCAGCTTGAAAGGTTCCTAAACAAGTGATTGCTGAGAGGATATAGTGGGGAAATGCTACCTCATCTGTGACCTGATTTTAAGCTCTGCCTTTACACATACCCAATGGGTCATACTGCTGAAAGCGTGTCCTGGTAGAGATGGCTGATCTCACATGAAACTAAGAGAAAAGGGAGGATGAAAAGTGAAATATGTCTTCTTTTTTACCGTTTAAAGAATCTTGATTCAAATTAGGACTAGGAGCTAGTCAAGTTGAAATTGGAAAGTTAGGAAAAACTCTCGACTTCCTCCAAATAGCTGTATGTAGGGTTAGGAAAACACCCCAAATGGACATGGCCTTCCTCAGGGTTTTGTTGTCTTGGTGCTCCCATGGGAGCATTGCTGTGATATTTGAGAACCTATAGCTGCTGCAACTAAGATCCAGCTGTGAAAGTGATGATATGCAGTAGTGACTAGGAATAGCAGGGAACCAAACTTCAGTGACCCAAATGCCTCTCATAGTCCTCTAAAAAATTCTTTCTTTGCCTGCTGCATTAACAGCCAGATATTTCCATCCAATTCCGACGGGGTGTATTGGGGGTGGCATGTGGCCTGTACCTGGTGATAGATTTATATTTCAAATCGATTATTCTGGGGTGACACAGGTTCTTTTGAGCTCTTCTCAGGCTTTGAATTCTGCCAACTACTATCAGTTGGGAATTTAAAAAAAAAAAACCAGAAAAACACTTTACTTTGCTCTAGTTGGCCTTAGCCCACCAACCAGTTCTACACAGAGTCAAACACAGCTGTCAAGCAGTAATGTGTTTTGGTTTTTTTTTCCTCTCCCTGATTATTCCTGGGCTGAAGCTGAACTGATAACCTCGGAGACTGTCTTTTTGGGCTGGCTGCAGACCAAGAATGTCATTTCACAGAGAAGTGCTGAGGTTTCAGAAACAAGGTTTCACTGCAATGTGGAATGAAGCTGGGAAGTTTTAAACACTGTCAAGGGACAGTGAATGCCCTCAACAGCTCCTGCCCCTCACTGAATTCTCCACCTTTCTCCTGGATTGCAGAGTACCAATCTGTCTTGTGGAAAATGTGGGTTAAGCTTGCTCCTTTCCTACTCACTTTTAAAATTTTCTGTCCAGAAATTCATTGGACTGTGAGGCATAGCAAGTAAAACAGCTTGTTTCTTGCATGCCAGGACAGATTAAAGGAGCAACTATCCAACACAGCTTCCCTTTGACAGGAGGGGTGAGACTCCTTGGGGCAGTGGCATGTAATCTCCAGCTAAGTTGCTCTGAGGCTTGGGTGTCCCTATGAGCCTAAAACACCTCCTGTTTCCTCTTGAAATCCTTGAGATGGTCCTCAAAATGCCCTATTTTTTTGGCAGGGGACAAAGTTGCAGCAGCAGATAGTCCCTGCCTCCCCATCTCCCCTTCCTGATGTCAAAAGGCACAAGGAAAAAGCTGAATATTGCAGATTTCCAGCCTAATCAGAGAGGCATGTTCCTGTCTTTGCTGACAGCTTTTCTATCCTCCCCAGTATGGTGAGGCCAAAGTGGAGACTGGGGCTGCTGGAAAGCCAGGTGCTAAAGGCTTTCCATCTCCATCTGGGTGCAGAGCAGAGTGGCTTGCATATGATGCAGATGATGATCTGCTCTGCATTAGTCTGCTTAGTGGATCTAAGTGTACGACAACAGCCCGCCTTGCGTGGTATTGCCACATTTCCAGACGAGTAAAAATGCAGCTAAAACTTTGAAGGTTTGTTTATAGCTCGAAGTTTTCCTCAGTACATTTGTTCCTCTTCTTGTCTGCATGCAAATGCGTGTCAAGGGGGAAGGGAATGCTTCCTAAAAGAAACTAAAAAGTTTGTGGAATGGTGTCTGCTGTCTTATCTGACAATAGTTCACCGGCTCCAATGGAGAGACTTGGGTCTAGACATCGTGGTATATGTGGGGGTGGGGGTTGAAGGAGAGGGAGAAAAGAGAAAAAAAAATGCAATATTGTTCTTTAAGTGGCTGGTTTCCTTCCCCTCAAATACCAAACAAAATTTTAATGATGAAACCTGCTAACAGCTGGGGCTAATTTGGAGGTTATTTTTATGGCAAGAGCAGCAAGACAATAAAAGGTCAGTCCCAACTGCAGCTCAGTTCAAGTGTTTATCCCAGCAGACCCTCTAAAATAGTCGTGCTCTGGACTTCTCCATCCCCCTTGCGTCACCTCTGCCTCGTAGCTGTCACGGGGATGTGATCACACGCTACATCTCCCCTCCAAAGGAGCAGAGGCTGCTGTGGCTCCTTGCTGAGCAAATCACAAGGCAGGGCCAAGGCCTGCAGGGTTCACTTGGGGACTCTCTGGAAATGCCGTCAGTGCTTACATTTATGTGTCACTGGATTTTCAAAACTTTTCCGCTTTGCTGTAGGCTGGTCCCTGTCTGTCCAGGATCTTCCCCGTCTACTGTGAAGAAAGACTCTTGTCCCAAGGTTTCTCAGGGTTCATGGGAGTTTAAGAGCTGTTCACTACTGCAGGATGCATGGCTCTCTCTATGTAGTAAGACGGAAAGCAGCTGGCTCCCAGGACTTGGAGGGGGGCTGGACTGCAGGACCTGAGCCTGGGGGCTTGACAAGGATTGTGTTTTTTGGAAAAGCCAGTTTTCTAGCCCTGATCCTGGTGTACCAACATTCCCCAAGGAGCACCCATGATGAGGCATGGGGTGGAGCAGGAGTCCCACCAGCCATCAAGGGAGTCCCTCACCCCGAGGCCCACATTTGGCAGCGGCGAAGGAACGTGACAGACACAGGCTTGGACTTGTGGCGCTGGTTGGAGCTTAAATAACCACCATAGGCTGTTAAACCAAAGCCACTGGCTCTGGGGATAGAGGAGGGCACCAGCCGAAGGGCAAAGAAAGCCTCCTTTCACGAGTGAGAACCAGCACCTCTCGTGACGCTGCCATATAAAATCATGCAGCACCTGTTAGATCTTTTCTCGCTCTGCTCTCAAGACGCAGGAACAGCTTGGCTCTATAAAAGCCTCGATGTGTTTGTTTTCATTCTGAAGAGCTAATCCAAACCCCTCTCTTCCCAAAGGACAGCAAAGGAGGGGCTGGAGGGGGTATTTTTATTTTTTTCCTTCTGCTGGGGAAACAGGTTGGAGCTGTTAAAATAATTGGCAGCAGTAGATTCCTGCAGGTTTTGGCTGCATTTTAAAATAGAGAGGTTTTCTTCTTCTCCCTCTCTCCCCTTGTTTTTTGTCTTCTGATTTAGCCATAAAATTGCCACTTATTACATTAGCAGTTGCAGAAAGCAGGAGTTTTCCTCATTAGAGTGGCTCCTGCTCACAGGCTCTGGTAATATCATTTGGTTGGAAGGACCTTGCCAAAAGGCTATAAAACCAGCTGAAGACTCACACGGCAGTGTCAGGAGGTTGCTTTCTTGGTTACTTTGGTAACACACAAGCAAAGCTTCCCTCTCTGTTCAGGACAGGGAGATGGGTTTACTTGTGGATCTATTTCCACCTCCTCTGTCTTGTGAAGGACTTTGCAAACAAGAAGCAGTGGGGGACACGGGAGGACAGGAAAAGGCCCCCAGCACGTGTCAGGTCTGTCACTGAGGGTCGTGGCTTTCAGGGCAGCTCAGCTGTGTGCATCCCCAACTGCATCCTCCTGAAGACCATCAAGGGCCAGCAGCATGCAAGCCCACACCTTTCCTAGTCCTCAGAGCACTCATGTCACACACTGATTCCCACCTAAGGCAGCTGGGGAGTGCCACCTTCCAGCTGGGACCAGACCCTTCCAGTGGTGGCCAGATGGCAGGGAGTGTGCCTTTGAAGCCCTGGAGCAGCATTGCTGGGCAGCAGGGAGCACTCCCTGCTTCCTCACAGCAGCCAGGCAGCTCAGAAAAGAAAACTCTGCAGCTCACCAAATTGTACCTGCAGCCCTTTTACCTAGATTGGAGTCTCAGCAGAGACACAGTCTGCAGGGGATTTCCCCAGCAGCTCTATTGCTCTTTTTCTTAAATGCATTAAATTTGAAAGAGTGCTTTAGTCTTCAACAAATTGGAAGCTGTGTTAGCAGAGCAGATGAGATCATGTTCTGAGTTAATTGAGTCCTACTACAACACCCCCACCCAAACTTACAGAATAATTCAGAAAAGAGGGGAAAGAGGGAGTCCTGCCCACATGCACTACCAGCTTGCTAAAACTCCTCCTGATGACATAAACACACTTTGCAAAGCTCGGGAAAAAGTACTTCTGGAAGGTATTGCACCTCCTGGAAAGAGGAGGTGTCCTTATCAAAACTGTCTGGTTCAGGCGCAGATTTAGAGTCTTGGGGCCTTGTTTTTTACCTCCATGGACTTCAGCCCGGCCAGCCAAACGTATGCTGTATTGCAATTGAACAAGCCTTCCTCTGAAAGGGACCTAAATTTTACTGTGGGAGCTGGATACATCTGACTTTGGGGCCAAACCTGAGGGAAACGCTGCGTTCCTTAGCGGCCTGGCCTCCTCTGTGAGCCAACAAGTGGCAAAGCCCAAGAGCTGCAGGTGGCCAGAGCTACAAAGCCCAGAAATACATCTGCTTCATTCCTTGCAGTGAAATTCTAGGAAATCCCTCAGTTTCTGAGAGCCCTGATTTAAAGAGCAGCTAGATGCTTGCTCGTCATTAGACATGGCGCAGCTTCTTCCGTGGCTGTGTCTGCAGCTGGAGCCCAACAAGCAGGCAAAGGACAGACACTTGGCTGTGCACCTACAGAATCCAATCCTCTCCATCCCAAACTGGCAAAACTGACTGAAGCTTTCGTTCTGATCCTTCACCCAGCGTGGCCACCATCTGTAAACCTCCATGTGTTACAGCCCTATCAGGAACAGTCCTCACAGCACCTCCGTAGAGTCAACCATCCAGTCAATCTTCTAAAAATCAGGTTGTCAGCATGAAGTTTCAGCAAAGGGGTCAGGAAGATTGTAGAGTCCTCTGCCCTTTCCTTTGTCAGCTCCTCCTACCCTTCCCTGAACTTTCCTTCTCTTTGGCAAGAAACTTCAGAAGTCAGTTCCATGACTTTATGGACAGATCTATATAAAACAGTGACTCAGTCTGCACTCACTTACTGGCAGACATGTATCAGCTGCAAACAACTTTAAAATGGTGAAACAGAAAAATCACAATTAAACAGAAAAAGAAAACATTCTGGGCCAAAACTATGGGGTGTAAAGTCTTCCATATGTGTCAGCAGTTTCTGCTATTTAATATTAGAGATGGACCCAAAGAGTTTCTTTATGAGTCTCTTCTCCTTCAAAGCTCAAATATTGACTCTAGAGAGGATTTCTGTCTCTTTGTCCAGAACTCATTTCTACCTACTTTCAGTGTAAAACTCAGATTAAAATATAAAGGTGGCAGTAGCTGGCAGTGTGGAGAAGGCGTAATCTACTAATTAGATATTTCTTAGCACCAAAATCCCAGCTGCAAGCAGGGATCTTATTTGAGGATGGTCCACAAAGGTTCTTGTTCTGAACACCTGGAGGATATTGTGCTGCTCATTGTCAAAAAATGCAATCATTTTTGGTCACTTTAAGTTACAAGTCTCAGGAAAGAAAAAACACTTGTAGCTATTTCAGATGCTTTTTTCTCCTCCCAGAAATTAAAATCAGTGCCTGGAATGGTGCCTTTGAATTTATTTATCTTTTTTTAATTNTGCCAGGATTTTTTTTTTTCTTTTTTTTCTTTTTTTGTATGGGAACTAGAGGGGTAAGCTGGTGTGAGAAACTTTCCCAAATAATCTGTATAAACCACACCAAAACCCAACAAACTCAACCAGTCTGGAAAGGTCCGGGATTGAGAGGAAGGCACATCTGCAGACAGGCTGGGGACATCAGCAGTTTTCAGCTGGCTGCCAGCAGCAGCAACGGCTTCTGCATTCCCTCAGGCCACAGGGAGTTGGATTTGGTGGTTCTGGAACCAGCAGAACACCTGGTCTGGGCAGCCTTTGACTGCTTCACGGAGGGTTTGAAGGGAGCCTGAGGAATTGGGGCACTCCTCCCTTGTGGGCAGTCTGGGCACCTGACGGCTGTGGGCTGCTGGGGAAATCCCGGCCAGCGCCGCTCGGTGCTGCAGGCAGCTGTCCAAACCTCTGGGCCAGAGGGCAAGTGAGTCCTTGAAACTTGACTGCGGACACAGGAGAAATCCCCATGGAAGGCAGGACTCCAGAGGGAAGTGAAGACACCAAGACAGATCAGTGCAAGCATCTTCAGTGACGTGATCCGGGAAGGAGCAGGCTCGGGGTTGGACGGCATGACCTTCCTGTTAAAATGTGGCTTTTTGGTGGGGGTTGGGAGGCATTCAGAAGAATGGGCAATTCTCATTGAAGGTCTGCTTCCTTCATGCCTTTGGACAAAACAACACACTGCCCTCTGCTCTGAGCTCCTTGACCCCTGTGGCAGGAACAGCAGCATTTCGTCCCTGCACTTGGTGTGCTATGGAAGAGCCTCCTTCAGGCTTGGGCAGGGTACCAAATGCTTCCACCTCCCCCTACAGAGAGTTTGAAGCCTAAATACCCCCAGTGTCAGCCTCATGGGCACCTTCACATGTCTTTTCTCCCAGCTCCAATCTGGAAACCTGGTCCTACCTGTTCAGACCAACACAAGCCTCAGTTCACCACCTTTCCCATGGAGGTTGTGGTACCTCAACCTGAAGCCAAGCCTCTTTCCTGCCATTTCTTTCTCCCTCCTCTCCTTCCCAGTTCAACTTGTTTCCTGTTCTCAGACATTTGCAGCAAATGTGTGTCTTGTGCTTTGTCCTGTAAACTCCATGTGACCATGGGAACAGTTCCTGACCCAGCTGGCAGCCTGTGTGCTCTTCTCATTAAACTTTGGCTCTTGCCTGAACTGGATCTTTAGGCAACATACAGGTGAGCACAGCTGGGAAAGCACTTTCATTCTCCTTGAGGATGCAAACGGCACTGCTTCCCAGCCTGCCTTTCATCGGGGGAAACTTCATCCCATGTATCTGCTAAAGCACCAACCTTCTCCCCACTCCACTGCCTCTCCTCAGATCAATCCCATTTACAACTGCCTCCCCAAAACCTTTTTTCAGGGCACACAACCAGAAAAAAACCGGTGGAGTTCTGCAACATGACTGGTACAGGGAAAGCCTGTACCAAATTAGAGAAGGCCAGAATTTAGGTGTAATGGTATTTTGTGAAGCTTGAACTTCTTATTGAACCTGTCAGATCATCTGAAATACTTTTGGTAGTCAAAACCCGTGGTGCACAGGGTCCTGGTTCCTGAATTTCTGCAGAAAACTTCAAAGCACTGTCATGTGGCTTGAAGGGCCACATGGATCCCACCTGTTTGTTAGCCCAGCCAGGTGATTTAGTGCTCCTCCAACACCTCTCTCATACCAACTCACGGATGGAGCAGGCAAACAGCACTGACTGCAGTCAGCACCCACCTCTTGTGCTTGCACCCTCCCAGGACACTGAGAGGGCAGACCACTTGGGAATCATCACTTTCTGCCCAAAGCATGCAAATCTTCCCTTAAATATCTGGGAGGGGAGGTGAGTTACCTTCCTGGTCCTCCCAGCTGACTCGGTATGTCCAGCTGGGAGCTGCAGTGAGTGAACCGGGTGGAAGATGACACACGGGGAAGGTTTTTGACCAAGGAAATTAGTATCTCTTGCTGCTTTTGGAGGGTGCTGGCATTAGCCCAGAGGGAGGATCTGAAGCCTGAGAGGGTCGGTGAGAGCCATTTTTTAACCACCAGTGTGAGAGCTCCTGTAAAATAAACTCTCACAGCTCCCCCCTGGGAGGAGTGAGCAGTGAAGGGCTCTGTGCGTGTGCACGCACGGGCATGAACGGAGCGCGCGGCGAAGTGTCAGCGGCCTTCTGAAGAACATGCTTTAAGGCCATCCCGGGGATTTCCCAGCTCTGACAAAGAATTTAATTTCCCTCCACAGGGTGGGAAAATTCAGCAGAGGGGGTTGGTTGCTCAGGACACTGAGCAGAGCAGCTACAACGTGGAGGCAGGGTCTCCTGCCATCGGCACTGGGTCCAGCCACAGCAAGGTACTCAGGCTCAGGGAGAGCACTTGGGTTCCTGGCTTCTACAGGTTTGCCCCCATGAATCCAGTCCTGACAGACCTGCAGCCTGCTTGATGTGCAGCAGCAGCCCCCAGATCTCACCCCTAAGCCATCTCCGTGGCTTAAGTTGGGAGCGCAAGAGTTTTCACTGACAGGGCAGATGGCAAGGCCGAGCTCGCCAGACTGCTACCCATTCTTAACAGTAGAGGAAATATGCTTTTCAAATGAGAAATCTTCCAGATATACACTGAAAAAAAGCAGAAACAGAAAATATGTGGGGGAGGGGGGAGAGAGGGAAAGCATGTGTGAAAGATGATTTCCCGGAAAAGAAAAAAGAAAAAAAAAAAAGAATATCTCAAAACGTGAAAAATCCTTGGCACCAATTCTGACAGTCCAGTTTCACTGGGTGAGTTCTGAAATGAATTCCACTTGCTTTGCAGAGTGAAAAGATCTTTGGAGAAAGCTTTGAAAAGAAGGTAAGTCCCGGTTCATGCACTTTCCTGCAGTACCCCAGGACTGGGGGAGCTCCATGCAGCTCTCTGTCACCAGTGCCCTGTGCGACCTTCAGTAAGGAATTTAAATCACCTATGCCACATGCTTAGTTGATATAATAGGTGATAACAGGATGAAAAAATGTTTTGGTTTAAAAGCCAAGTTACAGTAAAAATATGCAGACTGGGGTTCATCTGAAGCATTTCTAGTAAAGCATCAACAACAAAAAGCTGTTTGTTTTATTGGGAGGTAAATATAAATGCTTCAACTAGTCCAAAAGAAGCCTTTTTGTTTAATTTTCATGGCTCAAAAAGGGGGAGAGAGAAGTATTATCTCTATTTTAAAAAGTTAAATATAGAGGCATCTATGTAATGTTTCAAAACAAAAACATAAATAATTTTTGAGATGTCAGACAGATTTAGTTCTTAACCTAAGAAATTCAACATGAGTGATGTTATTTGAAATTAATCAGTATTTTTGAAGGAAATTAATAAATATATATATAGGGAAGAATTCATCAGTGCAAAAAGCCAACAGTACCTCTCAGCCTTGCAGGAGTTAGGGGATAGTTAAATCAGACAGATGAAATCCACAGAAACTATGTGACAAGATGCCAGATAAGTGTCTCAGAAAGACAGGATTTGATTGTCATGGGCCTGTTCTCATGAAAAATAAAAGGCTCCAGTTTCTGTACAACTATGTACAGACAAGACATGTGTTTTCACTGCATGGCACCAAGCCTGGAGTATATTTTTTGCTCCTGAATTACAAGGAAAACTTGGCATGAGGATGACCCACACAGCAAGAAGCGGGCAGATTTAGTACAGATGCATGGGATATTCTCTCAAATTCAAAAACTTCTAGTGTCATAACTGTTTTCCTTTGACCTATCTACAGGATACCCTCATAGGGACCTTCTGAGATTGGGCTGGGATTTTTAGGTGTTACCACCATGGATTTATAAAGGAAAAAATTATCTTAGTGCCTTTCCACCTATGGCTGGGATTCTGCAGTAGCAGGGCTTTTGAACTACCGTAGTCTGCAAGAGAAGGTGAGATTGAGCTGGACAAGGAGAAGATTTTCTGCCTCTGCCTGTGGCTAGAGCAGCTCTTGAGGTTTCCTCTTTGGGTGCTCTTTGACATGTGTTGCCTCCATTTCCTTTCTTTCAAGCCTGCAGAAGCAGGAGGGTGGAGATGCTTTTTCATCATGATCTTGTTCAGGACAGTGGGAATTCAGAGAACAGGGATGTAATCCTGCTTCTCGGCAGCACCCACGTGTCTGTGCAGCTCCTTCAACCATCAGAAGTAGCCACCAGGCTTGTCAGAAATGGAGGTTTTGAACTTCTCTCTGCTGGTCCTCCCTCTCCTGCCTTGCACACTGAGTCCCTCAGGACCATTTTCCAGCCCAGGTAGCCAGATCATTTTCAGCCCATGACCAGCAGCACCACAAGGCCCTGATGGCTCTTTTCCGTCCCTTCTTCAAGATAATGCTGCTGAGTGTTTGCACCAGCAGCCTTCATTGCCTGTGGACCTTTGATGGCAAGCAGCCCATTCACCATCTTTCACGAGTGGCAACATAACCAGCACGGAGAATTAATGTTGCTCATTTAAGGAGGAGGTTGGCTTTTAGTCCCAGGAGCAGCCGTGCCTCTTTCAAGGTTTAAAGGTCTCCAAACAGGCCAGAGGAAGAGGCAACAGGCTTCACACAACAAACTAAGTAGTCTGACTCTGGCATTTTCCTTCTGTATTCCCAAGGAGCAGCCGCCCCTCAGGGAAAGCAGACAGAACAGTTGTGCAGTGTTAGAAGTATAATTTGAAACCATAAGATAGAAGAGCCTCCCTTTTGGTGCAGGTTTCAGGGTGATCTTTCCTTTTGAATGTCACACAAAGCCACCACAGAGACATATGTCCTTTGAGAGTTAAAAACATCAAACCTATCTCGCTGAGGACAACAATTCTAATTCAATTTGTGTTCCAAAACATCACTAATAGTAGCATGGCTCTGTCCTGTCATATGAAGTTTCCCAGGACAGCATGAAAAGTTTGCTTGTGTGCATTCAGAGTGGCCAGGGGTGTGAAGTGTCACACACATAAGCACGTATCTATGTATGTATATATATGTACACACACACACATATATATATACTGCAACTGTGATGGACTGAAAAATCAGGCCCTCAATATTTATAACTTTGGCTCATATCCCAAGCAAAGCAGCCCTAGTGCAGAAGCTCTATTTGTGGCAATGGGATCTACACACTCCATTTTACTTCTAATCCTAGGCAAGCTGGCAGACATAAGGTTTTATGGGAAGTAGAACAACTAATCCATGCTGAAGCGCACTGCAGAAAGTTTCCTAAGTATAGCGTCCCCTCAGAAATATGAGGACTCAAATTAACCCCCTAAATCCTCTTTATCAAAGTCAGCCAAGCCTGGGGATGGTAAATTGACTATGTGGCCAACTCCAGCAGATGAAGTACTTATGGGAGAGGGCTGTGAGGGAAGTGTAGAAAAAGGACTGAATTAGCAAAACTACTGACATGGAAATCTCCTGGAGCTTGAAGTCTGAGCACAGTCCTGCTGAATCCCCAGCATTCACACCAGAATTTGGGGAGACTTGCATCTTGCTTGGAGACCCTGACTGATTTGTGAGGAACAGAAAGATGAGCCCCTGGCTGAAGCAGAACTTTGGGTTTTCCCTGAATGTGGATATTTATGACCCCACAGTGATATTTGTTGCTCCTTGGCATTATTGCCCAGTGTGGGGTGTACTCTTTGTCCCTTAATATTCCCATCCAAATCCATGACTGTGATCAGCTCTGCTCTAGTTTCTGGGCTGTATTAAATAATCAAAGAGAGGTTTCATTCCACTTTGTGAGTACTGGCTTGGGGCCAACTGGAGAGTGGAGGTCTGGTTACAAACTTTTTTAAACGCAAAAGTGTGGCCAGGTCCAGGCTTTATGTTTGGACACATCGCTCCAAGTCAAGGAGAAATTTCCAGTTGTCTGGATGCTGAGTCAGCAGAAACATTGGGAATTAGCACAGGGGTTTTTTTTGTTTGTTTGTTTTATTCCCCTTCTAACCTTGAAACGGGCTCAAATTTTTTTGCAGCTTTGGCCCATGGTTCCCATGTCTTCCCAGATGAGATCTCTAACGGGAGATTGCCAAGTGCCCTGGGAGTTTTCTGTGACCCTGACAATTGGCCCAGAAAGGAGGGAGCTGAGGAGGGAGCTGACACCTATCATGCTCATTTCATGTGAGATCCTGGAGGGACTGACAACCAAAGGTCTTTCTTACCAAAGTGCAGCTCACAAAGGAGCAAAGAAGGGAGAGGAATGCAATGAAAACATCTGATATAGAAGAGCTTTTGGTTAATGTTTCTTTGCTGAACAATCAGTTGTTTGTGGGAATTATTTTTTTTTTCTTTAATGAGTAATTCTGGGAGAATGAATATTATCTAGAGGAAAATTTTCTGATAATGAAAAACACAGATTTTGCCACACAAATGCAGCCTCATGAATTCCTAGAGCAGGAGCAGGTTCACCAGCTTCTCCCTTCCTAGTGCCCATGGAGTAAAGGAGAAAAACTATAGAGCTGGGAGTTGAAAATTCAGGTTTTTTTTCACTACTGATGGTTGCCACAGAGACTTCTGCTTCTACAGCACTGATCCATATCTGAAGGCCTGACCCAGGGAACAGCTGTGGACTGACAAATAACCCCACTTATCCCCTGTTTCTCCAGACTTAAAGTCTCAGTGAAGACTCTGAGTAGTCCCAAATTCACCCAAGAAAGATTGGTGCCATTTGAAAACTAGAGAAAAGACACTTCAAACAAATCAAGGGTCTGATTTGGGGCTACAAATAAAAAAAACCAAACCAAAATAAAGTATACCATGTAGAAAGGTCTCCTTGAAACCATTTGTCAAGGATCCCAAACAAAACCTCTCATCTCCCTGACCCTAAGAGCTGAGGAGCTAAATATCTAGGAAGACTGGTTGTAATTTCCTTTAAGCTCAGATAACCAGATAAAAAAAGGGATAAAAAAATGCATCCCTTTTAGATTCTTTTTGCCCTTCTTCTTCCCTTTCTCTTTTTGTGACTTTTCAAGAGAAAAGTAGTGTCTCAAGCATCCTGTGAACGGAGGAGTAGTTGGGACAAAAAACATAGTGAAGAATTTCCCAGGTCTCTGGTGGTGTAGAAGTTCTGTGAACTACAGCCTGAACAGTTTTCATGCACCCTCAGAAACCCATAAATGTTTTCAAAGAATATTTACTAGCAACCTTTTCACTAACATTTGCCAAACTCATTTGAAAAGGGAAGCAAAGTTTCTGTCAGAGGAGCAATTCGTAGCAAGGGAGCCACAAGCTCCTTTGAGCTGCCTTGGGGGGGAAAAAAAAGGAAAAAAAGAAGCAAGCAAAAAAAGGAAAAGGAAGAGGAGGAGGAGAGGGAAAAAGGGAAAAGCATCTGTAAACCATAGTCTGCAATTTTGGCTTTGGAGCTCAAGATAATAAGACCACGGACTGACAAATTCCAAGAGTTTTTTCTATTTATATTAGCTTATATTTATTTGTTCAATATGTGAGGATGTGATTCCTTGCGTTAATCATTACCTTGGTAGAGCTTTTCCTGATTCCTTTCCAAGATAAAAAAATAAAATTCAAAAAAAAACACACAAAAAAATTTCATGTAGATTGTAGTATTACATGGAATAAGCCCCGCTTGTAAGAGAGGGCAGGACAAGCTGTCAGGACAGCCCTGCATTCTAGGGTTTTATTTATATCATTGTTGCTGGGAGATTTGCAAAAAGGCGTGCAGATGCTCTCCTCATGGAAACAAACAGGCCAAGTTTGTGTCGGATTTCAGAGAGGGTCTGGATAAACCTCTGTGAGCCCTGTCACCCTTGAATTCAGTCCTCCATGTGGAATATCCCAAATTCCCACCTTGGTTCCTGTTCAAGGATAGGGTGTTTGAGACCCCAACCTTCCAGCCTGCCCTACAGCAGCCCTGCCCTGACTCACCTGCCTTCCCTTCCTGTGGCAGCTCCTCTGGAGGTGCCCACTGGCCTAAAAAAGTGTTTGGTGCCATACCAGGGTCCTAAGCTCTGGAGCAAAGCCCAGCCTGTTCCAGTGGACGTGGACACTGATCTCATTCAGACTCCAAAGAGTCATTCTGGTACGGAAGTGTAACTGAGATGTGCAGTCGGAATCAGTCCCATTTTCCTAAAGAATGTGCAATTCCTGTGTTTAGAGCTGGAATTAATAAGAGTGGCCACTCAGTGCAAGCATGAGCAGTTGTTTCCAGCGGTTGCCAGCAGCAGAGGAGGAAGGCAGCAGCTGGAGAGGTGCCCTCCAAAAAGCTGTTAATGAAAAGGAAAGGTGAAAGTGAAGGTTCTGTACTGGGATCCAGTTTCATACTGGCTGAGTTATAGCAGAGCCTTCAAAGAAAAGGAGACCCTGCTTTGCACCTAGAAAATGTCTCGGGCCAGGAGAAAAATCGGGCTTGGATTACACAGACAAGAGCAGCTCTGTGAGCTACCAACCCAAGGCTCAATGAGAAGATAAGGATTCACCTGAGCTGGAGAAGATTCCTCTCCTGAACAACACATAAGGCAACTGCAAGGAGAGAGAAAGGGAGAGCTGCAGGTGTGACTGAGTTTCCCCAATGGAGAAGCTTTCTGAAATGCTTACAGTGCTGTATAGGCCTGTTAAAAGTTGCACCCCCAGTCTTCCCAGGCACTGAACCATCTTTCTCTCCTCCATTCCTGTGTATTTTGTGTCTTCAAACAAACAATCTCTTCTACACCATAAACATTCATCAGCTGCCAGGATCGTAAGAAGGGAAGATAATGTTTTCTGTGCTTCTTTTGTGCTGATGGGTAAAGAGGGCTTAACTGATGATTTCTGGTATGCTTTTGGAGCAGGTGAAACTTTAGCACTATCTAAGCAATGAAGTCTTCCTCTCCTAGCAGAGACATGTATCCTGGCCAGCACTGCTCAGTTTAACCCACCAGCTTAAAATTCATCCTGCTCTTTGAAGTGACTCATCCAAGTGGGGAACAGAAATCTCCAAGGTACGCAGGCCTCTCCCTGCCCATGCAGAACAGTTCACCACAACAATCCTTCAGACACAGGGCCAGTCCAGGGCTGCGTGACTCAAACAATCAGGTTTCCATCTCCTGCCTTGGGAGTCCACTTTTAGGAAAGTTTTCCTCAAGCTGATTTTTCCTTTGCTAAGCCTCAACCCACTGCTGTTAATTCTCTATGTCTTGCGTTAGCCCCCCTCCACCCTGGACCTCCCCGAATGACTGATCTTTCTTCTTGGATGATCTTCAGATATTTGCACATCATTATTTTTCTCTCCTGCTAAGAGGTCTTGTAGCCCATAGTAATGCTTTTGTGTAATAGTGTTTTGGGTTTTGTGTTTATCTGAAGCATTTTTCTTGTCTTCTTTTTAAGAAAAAAACATCAGAAAATATAAATGGAAATCAAAACCAACCAGAGTCACTCACAAGTCAGGATGCCACCTGCCAAAATGTCTTCCAGAGTGCTTTTATTTGTGGCTGACTTTCAAAACTGCAAATGAAGCAGCAAATGGAAATACTGGCACCACCTTATCTTTTTTCTACACTAATGTAGAGACATGTGAACACACCAGGGATTCATGGGTGTGATACTTTGACCCTGTGGGAGCTCAGCTGGGAACAAACAAACATCCTTTTGTCACAGCTTTCTTTCCTAGAACTTCCTCGGGTTCATCAGTAATCACCCTCACCATTATTTTATATGTCTAGAATGTCAGGCATCCCGAAGGATACTTATGTCTTTAACACAGTATCCATTTGTTTTTACACTAGGAGCAGCAAGTGCTAGAGCAGAGGAATCCCACATCTCATTTAGCAAATACCAGCTCCTTGAACAGGAAGATGCATTAACAAGAAGATGTAAAAAATCATGGCAGGGCCAATGAGGGAATGCCCAGGGAAAGGGGAAACACTTATGGCTAGACAGGGGAATCACCTTCTAATAGTGACTGCTCCCCACTCCTTGCAAACAAGTTTGGATACCTAGGATCTTGGATACCTCTGATATCTTGGACTTCGTATGTCTCTTGTAGACATCTAAAATTAGGGTAGGAAGAAACACCGAAATGTGAGAGCTGTACTTTAACTGTCCTCTGTAAAATGGACAATTCACAGCAATGACTACTAAGAGGAGAAATATCCTACAAACATTCTGAAATGCTCATATATTTCTGACACCAAGGCCACAGAAGAGGCTGCATTAGATGGACTGAATTGTAGTTAATTTCTTTTTTTTTTTTCTCTGTAGGGCTTGTGACTTAAATCCTGTATACCCAAAAGGTGAAATTCCTGTATAAAATACTCCATTCCTTCCTATGGAGCAGATCATGGTGGCTATTTTGCCACCAACACTGAGGGTTCGCAGAAGCTCTGAAGCCTGGTGCTTATGCAGCAACTACAGGTCCATGATTTCCAGCTGTGGTTCTGTGGATTTCTCCTAAGAGGACCATGTATCGTGACTGCAATAAAATAGTTCACCTCTGACAAGCTTCTCTTGGACATTTCTAACAATCAGTGCCTTCGTTGGAAAACCCATAAAATAACCCACAAACGGAAAGGGATGTCACTACTGTAGGAGGGGTGGGGAGGTGCCAGTGAGATGGAAACTGGCCAGGATCTGAGAGTTAATGATGCTGACATCTTGGAATTTTCAGGAAGAAATTTTATCTCCATTTCTCCCCATTGGCTGCAGTGGCCATACCCATAGCATGACACTCCAGGCCCTAACTGCTGAGATATTACTGCTTGCTGACTTTTTTTTCCCCTGCAACATATTGCATTCTTTCTAAACATCTGTTTGCACAGAGAGATGTGTTGAAAAGACTGTGGTTATTCATTTAATCACATTTTGACATGGCATCACTGAGTGATTATATTAGCAAGGCTGATGAGTTTTCTTTACAAAGGGAAGCCCCATGGAACAACATGAAACAGGCATTGTTGTAATTTTGCTGGAACGAAAGAGGGGAAAAACTCAAACCCAAAAAAAGCCCTAGCTCACGGCATGTCTCCACCCAGCAACGAAAGGCAAGCCAGAGATCTCTGAACAAGTCCTAATTAAGGCAATAAGTTCACAGAGCAACAGGCAGTACCAGGGGGGACAGGCTGCCTGGTCTCAAAGCTGCACGGCTGAATTGATGAGCCTGAGGGTGCAAAACCCCATGGTGGGCACAGCACTGCATGATTGCAGCTGGACTTCTGCACTCACATCAGATGGGGGAGTAGCTGTGAGTTGTGCCGTGATCCCGACTTCAAGAAACCTGTGCTCTGCTCCAGATCTGGAGCAGCCGATTTACTATTTGTGAAAAAAACCCCACAGCCCAGCTGTGTACAGTTCCAGCATGTATTCACTATTTCAGTCTCCTCTCCCAAGGAGGGTGGTTTGAGGCAAACATCTGAAGGTCTTGTACTGTGACGATCTTCCAGCTAAAAGCAACGTGAATGACTGCTATTAACAGTTCGTTTGATTGTATAATTGGCTATTCTTTGGGGTCTGCAGCCTTTCCGTGGGCTCCAAGCTCTGCATCTCTAGGAAGCATGATTTCAGAGCATTTTCCTACCATTACAGAGAAGGTCCAGAAGAAATCCTTCTTACGCTAAACCCTCCTCTTTCTTTTTCTCTTTTCTTTTAGGTTGAAAAGTAGAACAGATTTAGAAGAGCTTTGTTTCTGCTGCTTTCACTGTGAATTTATTGCTCATGAAAGGAACTAGCCTGATAGCTCCAACAGCTT
The DNA here is from genome assembly GCA_013397915.1 of Daphoenositta chrysoptera. Lineage (NCBI taxonomy): Eukaryota > Metazoa > Chordata > Aves > Passeriformes > Daphoenositta > Daphoenositta chrysoptera. The sequence goes on along the minus strand of VZRO01000111.1, from coordinate 250,848 downwards.
CGTTTCATTCTCAGAAGAGCAACAGCAGAGGAAGGCACTGGCGGATCCCCCAGGGGCGGGCTCCAGCACTCGTGCAGAGAGTCAGCAGATGCCCATCTTCACCACAAGCTCTGCTCTCCTTCTGAGCTGGCAAGCTGGGCTGGGACAGTCACGTCAGTGCTCCGTGCCATGGCACAGACAGGATCCTCTCCCCTGCAGTTGTCACCAGGAGGGTTGAGGCAGGGGGCAGTGTTTTATATGTGCTGAAATCTACTTTAAATCCAGTTCCTGGAGGGCAGATGGCCCTCCAGGGCCAAAATCTGGGACTCCGTGAAGTTAAGACTATCTTGAAAGCTTGTCCCCAATTCAACTGTAAGTCCCCAAATTCTTCTGTGTTCTCTTCTTCAGAAGGAGAGGTAAATATGCTCTATGAGAGCATTTCAGGCTAACAGCCATGACTGGCATAGTGCTAGAAGCCACACTAGATAATCTGCTGGCTTTCAGAGTGAACTGCTTCCTCCCCACAGCACCCCACTGGCAACCCCAATAGAGATTAATGGTGCAGACAGATGTGCCCTCTGCCAGCAGCTGTGCTGATGGGAGAAATCATTTCCCCTTGAACTGGTCACACCTCTCCTGCTAACAGCTTCTCCCAGTGCACGTTCCCTTACTCGTTTCAGCCACAAGGAGCTCGCTTAGTATACTAATTAACTAATTATACTAATTAACGAGGTCTTTGCAATTTTGTTTCACTCAAATTGAAAAGAAGTTCGAGAACTTTTACACAAGCAGCTCTACTCCTGGGTGGTTCAAAATAGAGCATATGTGTCCACAACCTGGACACCTTTTCTCCTCCAAAGGGCTCATGGTTAAATAGTACAATGGATGCAGGTGCCTGGGAAGGGCATCAGGGGAAAGGTGCTCTGTTGCTAATTGCATTGTTTCTTCCTGTGATTAAAAGTCAGGCTTCAATGGACTGCTAATCCCAGCCCTTCTGCCTTTTCAAGGCTTCACAGAAAGGTTTCCCATGGAGACTTGAAATGCTGTTTTGATGTCCTGTAGGAGGTGGCTTCATAGTAACCCTGGATTTCTATTTATTTATTAGATTTCCAGCAATGCAAGAGCTTTCAGGAGCAAGGATCGTCTGAGATCACAAACTTGCAGCAGAGTATCTGTGCAGTTGTTTCCTTTCTGGTGTGGAAGACACCCTGAGCAGGAGGGATCCCGTGTGCACACAAGGGTGCAGGCTCATGCTTCATGCAGCTGTGACAGCAGGGAAGCATCTGTGAGCCAGTGGGCAGTGCTCATGGCAAGGAAACCCACCTGTCTGTGTCTGACACAGTGGTATTTCCTGTTCCGTCAGTCTGTGGGTCAAGCAGAGGTGTGACTGTGCAGAGTCCCCCACAGGAGAGAAGCTGTGTAAGTGAGCCAACATGTGCTAGCTCATGGGATCTATTAAAAGCCATTTCTTTCCCTCTTTTCTTAGCATCCCAATCCTTCCTCTGTCACACGCCTTGACAAAATGCTGTTTCATGTGTCAAAGTGGAGCTGTTATTCTACACATATATTCATCTTCAAGGACAGTTTGAGTCACTTGAGGTTTTCTCAAGGCTTTGAGGTAGCAACTGATATCTCACAGAAGAACTCCAGCTTGCAAATACAGCACTGGGCAAGTCAATATACTTGAATCTCTTGGATGCATGTCAGGAGCTCACTGCTTTGTGAGGCTTGGCTACAGCTCCCAAGCTCTCTCCCAAGGAATTCATCAGGATCTCTCTCCTATGTGTCTGCAAGTTTATATTTTGCTTTGGCCTGAGCATCCATACTGATATCATACTTGATTTTTTATAAATCAACCCCCCATAAGTGAATGGAGGAATCAGCAGGAAACTAATTGCATCATTTAACTCCTCATCCTCCTCAGCTGTCAATCAGCTTTCTGCTTTTGTGACCCAGAGTTCAGTTGTCTCCAGGTTTATTTTCATTTTAATTTTTGTGCTAATTAAATTTGGATTCCAGGTTTAAAAAAAGCAAAAATGGTACTGCTGAGGCTGGGAATCAGGAGTTACATTGTTGTTATCTGAGTCCAGCCAGAGGGTAAATGATACCAACTTTGCTGTAGGCTCAAAAGGCCAAAAAACAAAAAAAGGAGAGAAAACACAAGATACCTCCCAACTTGCAGTATTCCTAACTTGTCTGTTTAATTTTTGGGGGGGTTTCTCCCCGTGCTCTGGCACTTTGTAAGGTTTATTTAAATCAGCATATGTTTCCCCACATCTGTGTATCTTACCATACACATGCCAGCACAGCATATGTTCACATCATTGGTCTGCTGTTCCTTTATGTGCATGTGAGTGCAATGCTGGGTGTGTAAGACACAGAAAAGAAATGGGGGATTATGACCAAGCCACTCTTCTCTGATACACCGTGGAAGCACTTAAAGCTGCTGATTAAGGTTTGGCCCATCTGTGACACGTTCTACGTGCACAAGATAAAGGTTAACTCCAAATGATCTCCCTGCAAAAGTGCCTGCTCACCTTTCTTTCAGCTGGTCAGATTTAGATATACAGGTGGTCTCCCATTGTGTTAGAAGCTGCACCAAGTAATAAAAAAGGGCAATTCCTGCACAAGAATTATGCGCCAGACTAAAAAAGCAGAGGGAAGAGATAATGATAGAGGAGCTCTGAAACCATCAGAAAGTTGATGGCTGAAACAAAAGCTCCTGGCCACATGTTCTAGCGTTTTATCACACAACCTTTTTTCTGAGCATACAAAAAATGAACACGCCTTTCCAAGTGCACATGTGGGTCAGACCAAGGCAAGACACCCTCTGTGACCTGGACCGTGTCAGACCCCTCATTGGTACCAACCAAAAGGATGGTGTGAGCCCTCCCCAATCCGTCCCAGTGCAGCGTCAGCCAGCACTGCTCGAGCAGCTGATCCAGGTGGTGTGAGCTAATCCAGATGACTTTTGCTTGCAGCAGAGCTGACTGCCAGCAGAGCTGCGGGAGAGGTAATCTTTGGCTGGAGGGCTGTGCCAAGCATCTGCAAACTGTAAATGGCTTCAACCAGCACAGCCACTGGCTGGCTGAACATCTGCTCGTAGCTATTTATAAAGGGTAATGCATACATCAGCACACCACGTGCCTGAGCCTGACACCAGGCTCCACCTGCTCCCTGAAACTGGGCTGGTCTTTCCCCTTCTTCCCTTCATCCTGCCCAGCCTTCTCAGTCAGCTTTGCTGTGGGAAAACCACTGGCTCAACTCAAGGTGGGGTGGGATGGAGAGGGGAGCAAGGAGAGGCTTGTGCTGGGGCATTTCTCACCCTGTTCTCTCTCTCTCCTCATGTACTCACATGGTCTTTCGTGAGGCCTCGGGCCAGGGGCAGGGAGAGTCTCAGATGGATCTGATCACTGGAGCAGGGTTCTGTGGGAAGCTTTGTGTTCAGTTGCAGGATGCTCCTCTTAGGTAATTGCTCGAGCTCCAGCCAAATCCCTATCTGCAGGGAGCTGCACTTCCAGTCCATAACACCTTGGCATTATCCTGCTCTCATGAGTCAAACCATTGAGCAAGTCAAGACTGAAGAAACATGGAACGAATTATCTTTATAGATCAGCTTGTTCAATAGCTCCAGCTTCCCTGACTTTTCCTTGCGGGATGTTTCCCTTTCAAAATGATGAAGATTATTAGGCCTGTGGGCAAGTCATGATGGCTCTCTTTAGAAAGGGCTGGGAGTGATGGATGACTTTCCTCTGTCTTCCTCCACCTCCAAATTAATAATGATACACCATAATTTGTCTCCCTGGATCCTTTTTCCAGTCCCAGCTAGATCCCAAGAAAATGTATTTGCACTTGGGAAAAAGGCAAGTCCTTTATGAGGAGAAGGAATCTAAAGAAAAATGGTAATAAAATATTATCTGTTACTGACTGGTCCTTCCAGGCAGAATAATTGACCACAGTTGGGGTCCAAACCTTTCAGGAAGGAGTTAATCAGAACAGTGTCTTGGAACCTTGGGATATTTTGGAAGAAAATGACTGTTCCTGCAAGAAGGAGACTGGACGGGAGCTGGTTGTTGGATGGTAGCAACACATGGATCACATAGTGTTAAGCTTGCATCACTCTTTCCATTATAAATCCTGAGCCCGTCTGGGCTCCAAACTATCAGCTCAAAGATGAGCAATATTTATTTTCAAATATTGTGCAAAATACTTTGAGTCTTTTTGGAATCCCAGGGTGATGGGGAGGGGGAAGGCAAAGCACGCTGGATGCTTTCCTCTTTTGCAGAGCGTCCAAACTGTTTTGTTGCTGAAGTTCCAGACCAAAATGGGCTTAATTTTAAGCAAATATTTATTCTTTCTTCAGTCAGGAGGGGTGAGGCAGAAATAAAAGCATCAGTGTTTGACCTCTAGCAAGCAAGTTCAGGCTGTGCAAAAACTGCATGTGGTAGATGAAGCAGACTCCAGAATGAAGCAGAGAGAGAAAGCTAGGGGAGTACTCTGTAGTGGCCTGGAGTTCAAACTAACAACAATATTATTTTGTAGGAGCTTTTAAAGGACACCTTCAGAGGGTGGCCTGGTCTTTGTATGGGTGCAGGAAATGACAGCTCCTCTTCCAAACCCATCTAATTCTGATGTTACTGAACTGGACATAGTTTAAATGGGTCTCGGTTTGTCCAGCAGGACAAGGAGTCAGTAGAAGTCCGAAGTTGACAGGCTGATGAAGAGCATGAAGGACAGGATTTCCTCACTTCTTCTATTTTCTTTCACAAGAACAATCATTAAGAGCAAATAATTACCCAGCAGCACCCGAGGAAGGTGGTTGCTTGCAAAGCATTTGTAATATAAGTATTACAGTTGTGATTACTGCTGAAGATTCAGGCTTCTTTAGACTCTGCAGTGACGACACCCACCTTCTAAGGAAGTGGTCACTGATGCTAACTCAGACTTGGAGCTGTATTACTTATGTTATTATCCTACTTTTTAAAATTCCCCACTGCCTTCTGATTTGAATATGCCACTTCATGTCCCTGTTTGCTGTGAAAGACCAGGAGAAAAGCTGGTCCTACACACCACAGAGAACAGAATTTCTCTTGAAGCTGTTATTATTTCCAGAAGGTTTGCCATAGCTGGTAGTGTTTGCATGTAAAAAGATCAAACCACAAGCTTATTTGAAATCTGTGGAGTGATTCTCATGTTCCTCTGACTAATTGTTGGTTCTGATGACCAGTTTGAGTAGGAGCAGCAGGCAATATTTATTCTTACTCTTATTCAATCACTCTAATACCTGGTCCTGTATAGCTGTTGATTACTACTACAGCTGGGTCTCCAGCCTCGGGAACTCATTGAGGGCTCAGACACCTCAAGTTTTGTACTAACCCCTGGCTGCAGTGAGTAGCAACCTGATTTTTACTCAGACAACAGCTGAGCATCCACAGTTTACACAAATGTTACAGAAAGCTGGTCAATGCCTCCATTTCTCCAACACGAGGAGTGACCATGAGAGTAATGCACAATTTCTTTTCAGTTCAGAAGGCTTCTCTTTGGAATCAAGGTGGGATTGTGGCCATTTTCCAAGGATCCACAAAGAATTGAAGACACTGCCCAGGTCTGTATCCATTTCCCAGGAAAAATGGGACAATCTGAAGTCATTAGGGTCTTGCTCAAGGTTGTTAGGCCTCATCTGAGAGGCTGCACTAGCTCTTATTAGTAGAGGCAACATTAAGGGTTTTCACTTGAGCAAAATTCTTCCCTATCATTACACCCTGAACCTACACAAACAATTCTGCTGTCTGACTCCGTTCAGCTTTGGAAATTTTCTACTTGAAGAGATTTGGATCACACCTACAAAGCCTTCCACTGGAGCTTGATTCAAGTCCATCGGTTCAGATTTCAGTCTCAGCTGAGATTTTACACCTCAGGCAGTGTCTCACACGTGGACAGCAGCAGATCTCGCAGTCAGCAGCTGGCCTGTGCTAATCATCAGAATCTACTGACACAGACCTCAGTATAGCTCCCTTTGCTGATGTGATCTATCTCTTTATAATGCAGTGGTGATAAAAACAAAGGGATTGTCTTTTGGGGAACTTCTCGATGATAGTTCCTGGTCTTGATTGCATGATTCATGTGATCTCAGAAAGAAATGTAAATTAAGCATATCAAAGATAAATTTGTAAATCGTAATATATTTTAGAGACTGTATTTATAGAGAAAGCACCCATTCCATTAAGAGGAGAAAGCCCTCATTCATTTCTGCCCTTTTTCCCACAAAAGTAAACTGTTTACTGTTTGCTTTCCTTTACTGAATTGCTTTCATTTACAACAAGGATCTTTGACATCCCAAGCCCTTATCTATCTCTTCCTCTTTTTCCTTACAAACACAAATACTCTTTCCTGCATTAAAAGCCATTGTACAACACTAAAGGAGTTAGTGTTGAGCAAGAGTATTGAGTACTCTGTTGAGCAGAGTAGAGCAAGGAATTTTTTACCCAAGCTTTCTATGGCACTGCATGTCCTTATTGCAGTTTGTACTACAGGACCACTGAATAGTAGATCCACATTTTTTTTTGGTGGGAAGTGTGATCTGGAGTGTTACAGTGGGCAGCTGACACGGGACAGATCTGCAGAAATGATAAAGCCACTGCAGTACTACTCAATTCTGCAGCCTGGGTTTAACCTCTGAGCTCCCTGTAGGCTTTTTTTTTGGTTGTTATCAGTTAGCATGATTCATTTTGGGTTTTCAACTTGGATTCAGCAGACCAAGTTTAATCAAACAGCTTTTTCCTCCTTGATTAGAGAAGCAAAGTGTATACAGCACTTTGCAGGAGATACTGTAGGACCAGAGAGTTTAAAAAAGCCTCTGAATCTGGGGTATTTATCCTGTCAAAGCAAGGATGAATTACTCTAGTACATATCTTAGGAATTGCTGCCTATATTTATAAGTCAGAGAGGTGGTGGCAGTACACAGGTGTGCCCTGATACCACTTTCTCCCCACATACAGTGTTAGAAGGTATTTTTTGGAGGGGATGGTGCTTTAATTTTTAGGGCAAAGAATATTTTGGAAGAATGTAGACTTGATTCTTTCCCTTTAAGATACCAGTATCAGAATTCCAGTCCCTTACTGAACAGTTTCTCATAATCCCACTGGGAAAGAGCAATGTCCTTAGTGGGACGTTTTCCCCTTACAATTCCTTCTTCTTCCCTAGAACATCTTCTCTTCCAAGCTGAGAAGTCAGCAGCAAAATTTTTGGGAACATAGAGTTCAACACTCATGATTCCAGATTCTTATTTCTTGCTGCTGCAGGAGCTGGGACAACGGGCTGCAACATCCAGCAATTAAAGAAAAATAAATGTGGGATCAGTCTTAAGATGGTCACATACTCTGTGTTACACAGACTACTGCCAGGATCTGCAAATATTTGTGTTATCAGGCTCCACAGGGTTTAGAGCAGTAAGGACTGAATTGCTTTCCCACAACCCCCCTTTTCCCTCTCTATTACTCCTCCACCCCTGCTGTTTCTCCCAGGTTTCAGGATAAGATACAAAAAAATTTATTATTCAGTCAAAACTCTTGGGTGACCTTGGAGGTATAAATGTCTGGCCAAATGACATCCTAGCATTTGCTCAAGCACACCCTTCCCTATTCCACATCTCCTGTAGATCCTGTGGGTGGCAGTTATGTTTTTAATATTATTTTCTTTTCTCTCCCCCTCCACCCTAGTGCAATTACGTTAATTTTTTTCCCGTTCAAGGCTTGTGTCAATGAACAGTCAAAGAGTGAGACATGAACCTGCGTAGAGGAACCTCTGTCAAAACCTTTGAATGCTCTGCATCTGTGTGAGAAGAGAAATGTCAGGAGCAGTTAGCAAAAAATGAATAGCCCTGATCCAACTCTGGGACTCTTCTCCTGCCAAGTTCTCCAGTGCTCACTGGATGATCCAGCACAGCTTTGACAAGGCTCTCTGTTAAAGATTTCTTCCTCCTGTTTACCTGCTGTCCGGCTTAATTGGGAAACTTTGAGTTCAATAGGAAATGGTCAGAAAGGCTCCAGGTCACACTAGCAACAGCAGGCTGGAGTCAAAACAAACTCAGGCCCACCACCTCAACAAGGTGATGGCCCTGATCCAGGAGAGACTGGGGAGGCTGGGGAAAGCCACTGCCCTGAGCTTTCCCTGAGCTGCCCTGTTGGAGGTGGAGCTGTGCCTCCCTGCAGCAAGGACAGCACCTGGCACTGGGAAGTGATGAGAGCACTGGGAAGTGATGAGAGCACTGGGAAGTCATGAAAGCAGTTTCCCTTCCCATGTTCAGTGACCACTTTGCTGTCTCCCTGCCTGCAGCTGACTGTCACATCCAAGGACAGTTTCACCCCTGTTCAGTCCCATTGCAGGAAACCAAGCAGCTTTGCCAATGCATGTCTTGCCTGATGTGCAATATCCCTTCTTGGTTCATCTTCTCCTGTGACCTGAGGTTTGCCAGTTGTTCCCAGCTAACTGGACCCAGTGCCAACCGTGTACAGCTCAGCCTGCATTCAGCTGCCATTTCCTTCCACATCTGACAGCCCAGCTGCTGATTTACTAATGCCAGCTAAAAGACGAGTTGTTGGGGAGGAAAGGACCTATATGTACGTGCACATTTTAGGTGAACTGATTGTCCTGGGTCTTTTTCAGAAACTTAACAGTACATGTCTTTTATTTCCTCCCAGAGACTCGTGCTGGCCTACCACCCCAAAAAGGAGCACATTGCTGATTTTCAGGTGGGATGGAGCAATGGCAGCCAAAGTATAAAAAGGAGTTCATATGTGGAAAGAAAGGTGCTGCTCAGTCTATGATAACTCTAGTTATCATAGTGCAGGAGAAGCAGACAAGGTCATAAAATTTCCCTCTGTCTTCCACCTCCACTTGAATACTCCTACTTGCCTTTGTCACATCAAGCCAGAGCTGCAGAGGGATGCAGCAATGGCCAAGAGGCAGTATTTTACCAACGCTTTATTCACAGTTCTACTCCTGTTTTACAAAGTATTTAGGCACTCCAGGCTTACCTTGAGACCTGATTCAGTCTTCCAAGTTACCTCAGCTCCAGGGAATAAATTCAGTTTCTAAATTGGGTAGACAGATTGACTTTAATGGGTAGCAGAGACACAACTGAGCTTAACCCCTCACTTTCTGGAGATGAGGCAAAGTACTCATGAGGCCTGGGCTCAGATTTTGATTCTGAGATGTTCTCTCCTTCATCCTAAGCCCTGCCTGGCAAGGCAGAGCACAGCTAGAAGATCTGCAGGAAAGTGAAGGACTTCTTATACATCACTTTTTAAAAATATATTTCCATTTTTATTCATTTTCCTTCTCCTCTCATCTGGGTTAAAAGAACATTACACGAGGCACAGCCCTGTCTGGTATCTTTGGAAGATGCTTAATGCACTCCAGATCCTACAACAACCTTAGAACACACAGTGGGAGAAAATTGCTGGGGAGACTTTTCTAAGCTAGTCAGCAAAGGCAGGAGATCCAGTGGTTGCAAGATGAAGTCAGAAGGTAAACTTGAAAATGAGCTGCAAGTCTGACTTTTAGCATAAAGATAATTAACCATTGCAAGAGATTCACTAAACAATGGGTGAAATCAAGGCAGGGAGTTGTCTTAAAATTTGCATGCTGGTTCAACCACAAAATTACAAGTATAAAAGTGGGAATTACTGAGTGAGTTTTTCTAGCCTATGAGAGGGAACAGAGCAATTAGAGGATTTTTTTTTTCTGGCTATAGAATGCCCAAATATTCTTAAGAAATAGAAATAAAATACTTTAAAAATATAATCTTAGAAAAAAATCAATTAAAACCAGCAATTCTAGAATATCTCTCGGTTTCTGAAAGAGTATGGAAGAGGCTGTGAAAGGACATCTCAGAAAAGTCCTATGTCAAAAAATAAGAAGATGGGAAGAGGGGGGCTGAGGTGGGGAGAGTAAATGGGAGACTTTTCTTTCTTCCTCAACATCATATTAATTGTTCACCTAGACTCACCTATTCATTAATACCCATTCAAAAAAAAATAAGGTGAGCTTCTTTTCTGCTCCTTTAAGGATGATGAGAAGGGAAGGGAAGGGAAGGGAAGGGAAGGGAAGAG
>VZRO01000111.1:137231-240744 GCA_013397915.1 Daphoenositta chrysoptera | reverse complement strand
TATATATATATATTATACTTTCTGGGGTTCTTTCTGAAGAGACCAAACTTAAGATCCATTCATCTGTTCCAACTCCTGCACGCCTGCTCTAATTTTGTGGGTTTGTACTTGAGGGTGCTAACGCAGCTTTCCAGGGCTCATGGCCTGTCAGGGTGCATGGAAGTCAGCAAGGTCTGACCCAGGGAGAGGAATGATTTTGTATTGTTCAGTTCTGGGGCAGGAATTAGATCAGCTGCACAGTAAGAATGCAATTCCCCCTGGGTTCTGCAGCAGCAATGACTGGCTGTCTTTAGGAGGGACTCTTATTACTACCTAGTTTCTTGCCAGATAATTTGGCTGCACCTCCAGATTTCTGTAGGGGATAAGCTGAGGGTGTTCACGCTGCTGTACCAGGAGTATCAGCTAGATTGCACCAAGATTAGCTCCAAGGTCTTCCCACAGACAAGTAATGTGGACAGACTGCATATTTGACCTCAGGATCTCTCCTCCACCTGAGTATAAACACAATCACCATGCCCTTGAAAGTGTCCTTCAAGAGGGCTGTTACACAGGCTCCTCAGATGGGAGGGGTATGGTTCACCTGAAATTCTGCTCCGTGCTGCATTCACACCACTGCAAGCACACCATCCTCTAGAGTTGTGTTTTGTAGCAAAACCCTGCACAAAACAAGTGCTTTAATGTCTGAGTTGAAGCCTTGAACCAGTCACAATGCACACTGTAGAGGTTTCAGACCTCCTTGGAGATCATCCACTGAACCCAGATAGGAGATGGGAGTGCAAATCATCAACACACCACTCCTGGCTTGACTTTACCAAGAGGCCACTGGGGAATTATTTCAGAGATAGGAGGATGAAGTGAGTCCATAGGGAACCAGGGGAGATACCTGCCCACAGTTGTGCCACCACTGTACCTTGGGACTGCCAGGAAAAAAGACAACCTGTGGAGCTGATGACAGTGTCAGCAGAACCCTCAGGTTTGAAACAGCAATAAGTTGCAGAGAGATAGTCAAGCTTAGTTTCAAGCTTAGGACAGTTGTAGGGAGCACTCAGCTGCTCAGACGTACAGAATTAATTTTTTTTTTAATGGAAGGTTTTTTTAATCAAGGTTTGAGACTGAAAATCAGTGTGAATTAAAATTAATTCTCCTTAAGTGAGCAGCATTTCCCCAGCAAATAGCCATGCAAACAAAGTAATAATAATAGTTGAAAAACAAAAAAAAAAGAAAAACAAAGAAAGAAAATGGAGACAGTATGACAGGAAAACAAACCCAGGGGACTGGATTTATAAGAGGCAGGCTGTGTGTGTCTGCAAGTGTGTCTGAAGTGCAGGATCAGCCAAGAATGTGTTTCCCGGAGCAAAAGAATAGCTAGGAAAAGTGGACGTCTTTACTATCACTACAGAAGGTCCTGAGCAAAACCACAGCAAAGGTGAGGTGTGATAGATCCCAAAAGGAGGCAAATGTGCACAAGCCCTGGAGGTTGTGACTGTACCACATTTGTGACTGTACCACATTTGTGACTGTACCAGAAGAAGAGCTGCAGACCCAGTTTGGCAGTGACTGAAAGGGGGAACACGACTGTATGAACGCTGTAGGTGCTGAAGTTTCTCTTCATGGCTCCATTTCAGAGTTGCACTTTTGAGGTTCATTTGCAAAGGAAATGGTTACATTTGAATCCACCGAGGCACAGAGGAGGTGGTGAGAAATAGGGAGTGGATGGAGCTGTTCTACAAAGCAGTTCATGTGTCACCACCCTCCTAGGAGTGCTTGGCTGCCTACATTTTACTGGAAGTTATCCTCACAATGCCCTGATGAAGTAGGGAAGCATTTGTTGTGTTTTTACAGACAAACAAAGCATTGAGTAGATTCATTAATTACCCTGGGGAATTTCCTTTGTCGCTACCCACACGTGTTTTCAACATGATGTTGGTTTCTGGCTGGCCCTGGTTTTGCTTTGATCCATCAGACCATCTCGTTCAGCTTGCACTAACCAAGAGCTGGGATCTTCCTTCAATGGGTAGCTGCAAGTTACTGAAGTGAAGGGTTTATTACTGGATGTTAGCGGTTCATTCTGTGAAATTCTGAGTAAGGGGAAGGAAATTCCAAACCAATTATGTAGCAGAGAAAAGGAGTAAAATTCATCAAAGAAACAAAGCCATGTAAATTAATCACTCAACTGATGATTTTTTTTTCTCCACTCACGTGGACAGGACCCTATGTGGCTAGAGGAAAAAAAAATCCCAATAAAAAGCTTTGGGTTTGGCTACACAGCATAGACTGATTAAAGACCTTCTGCTGGGTTGTTAACCTTTTATTAGCATGAATCTAATAATAATAATATCACCACAAGTATATTTACTTTGCTGATGCCAAGGGCCTTCAGGCAACTTAATAAAATGCAGCTCAAATAGTGCTCAATCATTAATAGGACAATGTGCTGAAGTAAAACTGAGAGCAAGGGTGAGCTAAAAGCCTATGATTCTTCTCCAGTGCATGTAGGGTGATAATAAGGCAGATAAAATGTCTGTCCTCTTTTAGCAGCAGCTTCAGAGCACTGTGTATGTTGAACACAATGAATATGTTAGCTATTGGCATCTGCAATATAAGCATATCCATATATCCCAGTCTTAGGCTTCTGAAAATAAGATGGTAATCAGTCTCTGCTCAGAGCTCTCTGGCTCTGGGTTTTATCATGAGACCAAGCCCACAAAAGGACAAAAAGAAGATCCGATCCAAAGCTGTGGAAGGCATCAGAAAGACTCCCAAATTTTCACGTGGGTTTTGGTTAAACCTAGTTTTCTCTTGCCTTTCCCTCTTACTCCAGCTCAAAAGGAAGCCATTGGCATAGGATGCTTTTGAAGGCAACCCAAGTTCCTTAATGACATTAGGAAGTTTCTTCCAACAGCCCTGGAGACTAAAGGTGACTATGTTGTTACTACATAACACAGAAAGCACATTTCCAGTTTCCGTGTTCCCTCTTTTTCAGCCCTCACTCACTGCTGTTCGCACTTCATGACCCCTGAAAAAATCCTGCTTAGGCATGGAGGAGGAGCTGCATGGACTGAATTCTGAAGCTACATCTTGCTGGCATCTGCTACCAGACAAATGAAAGAAATGTCACAATCCTAATGGTCTGAGCAGGATGTGTCATTTTCCTCCTATGTGCCTCTTTTGCTGTGTCTATTGGGATGTGCTCCCAGTGATCCATGTTGGTAACACAACCTGCTGTATAAGTCTGTATCTAGAAGGAGCTTGTTCAGAGGTAAAAAAGACAGAGGAAGCAGTCCACATTTTCAGAAATAATAAAGAATTGGATAGGAAAGACATGCTGAAGAGTCAGACACTCATGGAGCGGAATGGAAAGAGGGAAAAAGGACATTGCTCCTGTAGAGATTTGGTTGTCGTAACCTCCACCTGCTGTGGATGTTCCCAGCTTGTCCTCCATTTCCCCTTGCCTTTTGGATCCCATCCCTGTCCTCTGTGGGAAAGCACTGGCAGCAGACAGCTGCTAGGGCTCAGATCCAAGAAGTGGGTCCATGCTCAAAGCCAGATGTGTGGCAACAGAACGTGGATGAGGAGCCGAAGAGGAAAGAAGCTGGGAAGGATAACCTTGAACAGATGGGAGAGAAACAGCAAACGGAGCTGTTTGGCCATGCCCATGACACAAGCAGTGGAAGAAAAGGAACCCTCTGAAGCTGAGCTCTGACACCAGGAAGAGCCTCCTTGTGCTGCCTGGTCAGATGTGACCGGATCTGGATGGGCATTTCGCTCAAACCTCTCGCATTATACGTGTAAAAAACGAGGGGGAAGTGGGAGGTGGCGTTTCTTAAATGGCATTTTTCCAAAGCAGGAGAACAATATGAATCCATAAACATTCTCATGTGCTGCCACAGACAGAGGGGGTAACTGGATCGTGTCCCTGCTCCTGTGACACTGCAGTGCATGGAGCAGGGCAGAGGGACCACGCTGCAGAAGTGCCAGTCCTGGATGGGCTCTTGGGGAGTGGTGCTCAAACTCAGACACATTTGCCTCCACATTGATTTTCAGAAGCAGTTTTTGCAACATATGAGGGCAGAAATCACTGCTAAAACATCCTCTCTGTACATCCAGTCAGATGTTTGGGGTGATGGAGGTTTAACAGCCTTCACTTGGCACCAGGCTAATTATTTGAGGTTGCTGTCACACACAGAGAGCTACCACCACCAGGTTCAAAAAACAATAGGAAAGCGTTTTTTTTTTCAATAAGTGAATTGATTCCTAATTAAATCATGTGTAATTACAAAATGTCTCGTGAGGTTTTTTTTATGAATTTCTCCTTGGCTGCAAGAGTCTAAAGCTCCTAGCTCAAAAAGCACAAACTGTGCATGGAAACACAGTACATTTAATTAGATTACAGATTAAAAGGGATTATATCAAACTGTTCATGAGAACCAAATAAAAAGCTGAAATTTGGAAAAAGTAAAAATAAATACAATAAAAATTAAATCTAAACAGTAGTGGTAAAATGTTGACCATTTAGACAGTGCACAAATGCACAGTGGGGAATTGCTATGTGAACTGTAGATGTAACAATTCTGGGGCACACTATACTGATGCATATATATTAAGATGAAGCCATACTCTATAGATATTTATTTTAAGATACAAACACATGATGAAAAAAGGCAGGGTTAAGGCTGAACTTTTTTGTCATCTTTCTAAACTACTTTAAGATTAGTGCTACGTAGACAATGGCTCTTTTGCACAGGATGTTTTATTTTAGTAATAATCTCAACTCTCTCCCACCCCTTCACCTCTCTGGATCTCTGGGAATGAGAGTGGTTCTCACAGGAGTGCTTTCCTGTGACCCAATTATCTAAACAAATTAAAAAACATAAAAGTGTCCCCACCTAAGTCATGTCATGCTAGCTCAAACTATTTTTTATCTTCCCTGAAAGAAGAAGCTAAAAATACACGTTGTTTGTTTGGGACTGATGATGAATGGACCATGGCTCCTGCTCTCAGGGGGTAAGAAGCCACATCACAAATGAACTAAATATCACTGCATAAATTCCTGTCTTCAGCACTCTCAGCAGAAAGTCTGTAGGATTTTTAATTAATAAGAGGCGTGCTTCTTTCCCACCAAACTCTATATGCACTTACTTACACGGAGGTAATGCCTCTGTGTTGCAAAACAAAAATGTCTGAGGGAAGGCCAGTTTTAGGGAAATGTAGCCTAAGTACTTACAGGGGATCCAGGTCATGGCAAGGGACACTGGTATCAGTGTGTTGTACTTCATATCGTTCAGTAGATGCACGGAAGGAAGGAAAGCTGGGTTTTTTTCAGGTTTGTTTGTTGGTTTGTTTTTTTCTCTGCCTAGTGAGTTATCTCCCTGCCTTGGACACTTATGAAGAATAGCTGAACTCCATTTACCCCTATTTGCTCTTTACCCCACCCATTAGCTCTGGCTCCTATTTGCAGCTGGTATCTCAGAACTTCAGAGGGTAGACATGGAGACACAAAGTCCTCAGGACAGGGACTTCAGCTGCTCCTGTGCCTGTGACACAGAAAAGGTGCAGTGAAATGGAATATTACCAGATCACTGCTGAAAATTTTGAGTTATGATTTGATTCCATATAAGATTTTGTATATTGCTATTTGCCTCAAGGCAAAATGAGATGAATTTCAGAGTCAATTCACAAGGAAGAGCATGAGTGTCAGGTATTTAGAATTCTCCTCGCCATCTAATCCATTGTTTATTTGGAAAGTGTGATATACTGTATTTGTTATTCCTTTTCAGCTATTCTTTACTTTTGAAATCCGTGGCTGACCAGGCAGGAAGGGGTTGCAATATCCTATAACTCTGGGTCCAGGTTGGCATCGTAGCCAATCCCCTGCCAGGCTGTCAGTCAGACACTGCCAGGTCGTTATTCATTAAAATTGGGTTGAAAGGAACACAGACAGAAAACAGTCTGTGTTCTGAGACTGCAGAAGGAGATTTATGGAACTGTTCTGCAGTGATCTAGAAATAAAATACATTTGCTCATAACTTCGTTTATTTCCCCCATTTTATAAAAATTCCTCCCCCTCACTACAGAACAATTAGTACTATAGTTTTCCCTGGAAACAAGCAACATCCAAACCAAGCCTTTGTGTAACTACCAACCTCTCTGAACTCCATCAGCTCCTTCACCCCACCTGCCTTTTTCATCTTCCCTGTGGAAAGACTTTCACATTAGCCAAAAGAAGTTTTTTTCCTTTCTTTTCATATGTCAGCATAAGGAATGAAGTGCAACAGGGAGACTCTGTCATGTTAAAGGTCAGTTGCATAAGTTCTCTTAAATGGCAATTAAGTGATTCTATGACAAACAGGATGCACTCGGAGTGCAGACATCAGCTCCGACCTTGGGACCTGGGAGAGTCTGGGAAAGAAAAAAAACACTTTGGGAAAATAAACATAACACCCAAAACTGTATTCATCTGCTGATGAATCAGCAGCAAAACTCTATCTAATTTCCCCTGTGTCTCTAGGGAAATGCAAAATGTAGTAATGCTTTAATTTCTTGCTCAAAGAAACCGGCTGTCTTAAGATCAGTTGTTCATCCTACAATGTTAGGAACAACCTGTCGGATTTCTCAGTGCTGGCCTAAGTATTTCAGCAGTTTGAGGGTAGAAGAGTCATATTAAGACCACATCTGGTCAACGATACACAGTTCTGTGGTGTAAGTCTGGGAAAGGGGTGATGCATGATTACAGAGTGCTCTGTGAATGAGAGAAGAAAGAGCAACACTTCCTGGGAGGAAGCCTGGCCAGTAGCTGGACAGAAGCCTCAAAAAGGAGTGTTCAGGCACACAAGACAGCCCCGTGAGGAGAACTGGTCCAAGCCACAGCCAAGATACACTCGTTACCCACCCCATCCAGTTGTCCTGCACATATCTCAACAGGAGACTAATTAGCCTGGAGGGTTCATCTAACGCTGAACTTTTTTCCTATAAAAGTTTTTGCTGAAACCTGAGACTTTCAGGTTTACTGGACACCACTGGAGAAGGTTAAGGTCTTCATCTGGAAAGGGCCACAGTGGGTGGTAGGGTGGATACGTAAGGACGAGATGTTCTGGATGTCTCATATTTTCAGCCTGGTAAAACAATGCACAAGACAAAGCAAACATGAGTTGGAGGACCCCAAAGAAAGCTTCAGTCAGACCAGGAATCACAGGATTATCAGCACAAATATGGAATATGTCAAGTGCAAGCCAAGTGTTTTTCTGACAATGAGATGTTGATCTGCCTTTAAAGCTCACTGGGCACAGTATGATGAGGAAAGGAAGGAAGCAATAAAAAGCCTCATGAATGAGGATGGAAAAACCCCCCCATGCTTGCCACATAGTGCCAGATCTGCAAGAGCTGGAGTGGATCTCAGTGAGGAAAAACGTAAGTCGAAAGTTATTCTCATGAGGGCCATTTTCCTGAGAAAGTTTGTGAGATATATAGACAAATTGATTGGCAGTGGAAAGCAGGCAAATGCAATACAGTTTGGTCTGGGATGTGTCTCCTTGGGAGATAGTTCCAAGTTTGGGATGATAATTGGACAGAAAGCAGTAAGGGCAAAACAGGTTCAGTTGAGAAAAAAAATTTGAAAAGAGAAAAAAAATACAGAGGATCAGTTCCTTGGTGAGGATGGAAAAACCCTAAAAACAAAACAAAACAAAACAAAAAAAACCAACAAAAAAAAACCAACAAAAAAAACCCAACAAACTTGGAAAAAAGAAATAAAAAAATCATTGTTTATGAAGGGCAAGAAAAACTTGAAGACAGCTCAACACACTGGCCTGGAAGTGCCAACAGCTTGAGATGTAGCACAGCATAATGCACTGAGAAAATGATCTCAGGGATGAGAGGGGGAGACTGAAATTACAGAGGGAAACAGGCAATCCAGGCCTGGACTCTCTCCTCTGCCTCTCCTCTCCAAGTCTTTCCTTGCCAGTGAGAGGTGACTTTGGAAAATATGAAGAATGGGATGGGCAAGCAAAATTCACTTGGCAACATCCAGTTTCAGGGGCTAGAAAAGAGAACTGAAGAGGATCCAGAGGCTGAGTTCCTGACCTCAAGGAGAATCCTGAGGGATATTTAAGCCACATTAATTCCAGCAGGCAGCGGGACATCCTGGCAGGAGATGCTGCAGGGAGGAAAAACTGAAGTGAAGGGAAATGCTCTTGTCTGAACTAGGGCTGATTAATGCCTTAGGAACCAAGAGTCTGCTCTCTTGTTTCACAGTGCTCAGTTATTCACCAGTCTGTCCATGGCAACAGGTGAAAAAAGGGCAGTAGACAACAGATTGCAGGATCCTTCAAGGAAAACCCAGACTTTGCATTAATCACTAATTCCAAAGTTTCAAGGAATAATGTGTAAAAACTCTTCTGCATTCCCTTCCCTCTGGTCTTATTTTTTAGGTCCCGGGTTGAGAACAGAAACAGAGGAAAAGCTTCTTTAGAGAAGAGGTTTATCCTGTGTTTTTCAAAGAGACATCACATTCCTCATTTGCTACCAGAGCTGGGAAATTCTGCATGCAGACCTCAGGACTGAGCAGAACCAAGCCTGCAGATGATAACGATATTGTAGCACATCAGATGCCACTTTGATCCTGACACCTGGCTCTGCACTTGAGCCCTTTGGCTGACTGGAGAGTCCTGGCAGCAGCCAGTGCACACCTGAGGCTCCATACCCTGGGGATCTCAGCGCATGGTCAAGATTTTGTAGCACAGGAGTTCAGATTTCGCATGGCATGCAAGAAGTGAAGACCCAGCAGGAACAAACACCACGTTCACCTTTCTGTGGCACCATTCATCAAAAACACCTTGAAATGAATGTAAGACTCACTTTATTTTGGCTAGGGAGAAACAGTGTTTATCTGCTCTAGCCAGCAGCTGAAGAACTGAAGAAGAGCACGGCATCCTACTGGAACAGAACCGAGAGTTTGAGTCAGAAGAGTGTAAATCAGCAGAGCTGGAATAGAGCCAGGACACCGGCATTTGCACCAGAGCTGCAATCAAATTATCAGAGAATTTCTAAAGACCAGAGCTGGTCAGGAGCTCAGATTTATATCTAGCAACCCACAACAGCCTTGAATACCAGGCAAGGGTGTTGGCTGACAGTTGATTCAAGGAGCAAAAATGCCACCTTTGGTTACATTCCCTATAGCAACCAAGCAATGCTCCCTAGGTCTCCCACCCAAGCAGCCATCCAGTATTCTTCATGGGCTCTGACAGGATTAGATCTGAGAATAAGGGTAAAGGTCTTCTCTGAGTCATGTTGGTGAAGTGGCAGAGTTCTTGGTCCTAAACTGTATCTGAAATGATCAGGCTATCCAGAAAATAAAATTAAGGGATAAGGCTTTCTTCAGACCTGAGAGAGATTCTGCAGCTTCCAGACTAGTTAAAAGTTCAGAATAGGAAATGGAAATCCCTGTTTTAGTTATTTTCTGATCAGTAGTTTTGAATAGTATGTGTTTTGTAATGGCAAGTGTTAGCTTCAAAAATTATTAAAGTAGTTAAGCTTCACAGTTATAGGCTAGGGAGAGTTCAGAGGTAGAGACTATTCGTTCTTAGACTGCTACAAGATTATCACTAACAATTATGTGCATACCTAAATAATCTCCTTGGGTGAATTAGTTAATAATCTCTGCTTCATTAATGAATTTTAACTGCCCAGCACCATTGTCAGACAGAAAAACTCACTAGACAGATGGGAAACTGAGGTAAGGGACAAATCAAAGTAGCGATTTCAAGGGCTGCCTGAAAAAAGGAAAATATGTGGATTCATTTTGGAGAACAGCTCCTCTTCTTAGTAGAGTTATTGCTCTCCTGTAAGATCTCACCCTGTGAGCTGTTGCAGTTTCTCCTGAGTCTGTGAAATGGTGACAACGGCAGAACAAGAATTATCTCTCTGTAAGAGGGAGGGAAAGTGCTGTATTTACTGTATTTGCTGATACACATCAAGAGGAGAGAAGCGCAGGGTGGGAAGAAAGAGAAAGAGGAGGCTTTGTTCTTGCAGCAGTTTGCTCAACAAAGCCCAGACTGTTTCAGTGATAGTGGATGCTGCATGTTTATTCCGAAAATTTATGGTTTAATTAATTTTGGGGTGAGATAGCGAACATGGTTCAGTGCCAGATCAGGTGAAATATGATCCTAGCATTTCAAGAATTTAAGCAGCTGAGGGGGCTGACTGAATGGCACCTGAAATCCAATAAAAGCCAGCACAATGGGAAGCCCTGGTATCTTAGAGGAAGATCTTTGGAGATTTTAAATACATCGAGCAGGGTGGCAGTGAGGAGGGGAGAGAGCTAGATTCATCCAGCAGCTACATTCATCACAGTGCCTGCTGAAAACATGCTGGTTTTTTTCCCTTGTTTGCAGTTCTGAAACAGAGCTCGTGCTTCAGGGGAAAACTTTGGAAAAGCACAAAACCCATAGAGCACAAAAGCCACCAAAACATTAAATTGCAGGACAAAGTGTTTCAGGGGAAAAAAAAAACGAGATTTGAAGCTCCTTTTTATTTGCTTCCCAGTCTGAGGAGCGGTCATATACAGTCATTGCTCATAACTTTTCTTTCTTCTGCCAGGAAGGCTGGGAACATAACTCTGGCTTTTCTTTTTAAAATGTGGATATACACTTTTAAATGCCAGAGCTTCAGTCAGGGAACACCAGAATCCTGAGGTTTACCCAACTATAGAAAGGCTGATTCTCACATCCCTTGTGCAAGTAACACTGTGTGAATATATTTTGTGTATGAACATGGCAACACTTCACAGCTGAAGTACTATGTGGTTTCCACAGTTCAATTGGAGCATCCATAGTACTTGCTGTACATCTTCTCCAGAGCAAGGAAGTGATATTTTTCACTGTTTATTGATGAGGAGCCATGTCACAGGACACAGAGGATTTGAATAGTAAAAATAAAGAGTTTAGCCTACGTCTTCTGTGGTGTAGGATACTGCTCTAAATACAGCACAGCTCTTCCACTTGGCAGAGCATGAGGAACCTGCAGGGATGGTGCTGACACAGGAATGACATCCCTGAGTCAAGACCCCCAGCTTTTGCAGTGTGAAAGTAGAGGAGCCAAGAGCAGGACTTTAAATCTCTTTCCAGAAATGCTCAGCTCTCCAGAGGAAAGTGGGAGGAAATGAAGAGTGTGGGATAACCTAGAGCATCTCCCTTTATGCTGGAAGGGAATATATGGATCACTGAGGCCAGCCCCAGTATCTCATCTCCCTTGCACCCTGCTGCCTTCATTTTTATAACCACCTACTCTCACAGAAGCAGACACTGTAGTCAGGCAGCCCAGGCCTGTCCTGTAGGGAATGCTGATTTCTGTAGATGCTGTGGCTGTCTGAGATGCCTCAGCTTTAGCTGGCAGACTCAGAGCAGGGATGTAAGAACTCGGTCTCTGGAGAGTCCTTTCTGTTATCCACAGAGCTTGTCCCAGCTAATGACCCGCAGTATTTGGCAAGGGGGGGAAAAAAGTAAATAAAAAAATATTTCCTTTCCCATCTCTTTGTGGATTTTCCCATAAGCTGGTTAAGTTACAGCTTCTGCTGCATCACACATGTACCTCTTCATTTTAGTGTCTGGTTTTGACCTTTGCTCATGGCATTCAGTCTCCCATGCACACCCCGCTTACTCTCTTTTTGTAATTTATGACACACACTGTACACCCATTTCCTTCTGCCCTTAACTCTCCTGCGTGTGTTCTTGTTATCTCAGCTGCTCGATAGATTTGCCATATTCTAGCCAGCTTCCAAGCCTGTTCTCATAACAGCCTCTCTCCTGGACAATATTCCACTATTTATGAGGGCCAGTCTGTGAATTCATATGGCTTGCTATGACTTCTCAGCCTGTCCTATGGCCTTCCCTCTTGAGTGAGGGGAAGTGATATTCATACAGTATTTGGGTCTTACTTGACTTTCGGGGTGTATGGGATTCGTACACTTTTTGAGGCTGTCAGTCAGATGTCAGTGTTGACCCTTTCCAAACTGAGAAATCAGCACTGAACATGATTTTTCCTCAGAGGTCTGCTCCTCCACTGGAGACAGGTAACACTTGGCTTTCTTTGGTTAATGTTTCTCCTATTACTCGGGGTTATAAATGGGAATGCTGCAGAAAATGCAGACTCTAGTCAGCCTGTGAATCTTTAGTGAGAATTTATTCCTCCTCCATGCTGGCTTTGTCGAAGATCATCACAATGCTTCAATTATATCTACTGAACTTCAGTTTCTCACTCTTCCATCAAATTCTTCCTTTGCTTCCTTGAGCCAACAAACACCTCAGATTATTTTCCTCCCCATGGGAGAGACAGGACATGAAGGAGCTCCTGCTGGAGGGCTGGGGTGCAGGGTTGGGGGTGGCCAGGAGAGATGTGGGGACACAGGGCTGCTGTGTGAGAAGAGGTAATGCAAGGTGGTCAGCCAGTAATTCCAGCAGGTCAAAAGCAGCTCTTAGCTGAGCAGCAGCAAGGTTGAGCTGTAGTTAGGAGGTGGGTCCTGCAGTGATACCTCATGTTGGCTTGTTTAGCAGTGAAGAAGCTGGAGAAAGTGGAATTCCACAAATGGACTTCTGAGAATCCCATTCCCCCTTTTCTCTTTGTTTTATGTCTCCTGGTAACAAAACTGTGTTGGTCTGAGCCCTCCACTGACCAACTTCCAGTTACAAGGCTTGTGAAGGATTCAAAGGATCCGATGAAGGAAGCCAAACACTCTCTTTGCTGCTGGCCTCAGAAATCCCAGCCTTCCCTCATGGTCTCCTTTTCTTCTCTCTCTGCCTACAGACAAAACCCTGTGTTACACATCTGCCTTTTTACAACTGGCCAGGAAGGAATGAGGATCTGCACAATGGTTGTGTAACCCTGTCCTTGTTTATCCAGATGGCTTTTCTGTGGCAGAAGTTATCTGAATGATGAATGCATTTTCCTCTTAGGACAGGATCCATTTCCTGGGATGCATCACCTGACTCTTTCTTCTCAGGTCATTTCTCTGAGCATCTGGACAGCTGTCTCACATTTCTGATGTCTTTAGATATTCAGCTGAGGTTGACTGCAAGCTTTGAGGTGCGGGGGAGGAGTGAGAGAGGAAGAGGAGGGAACTCCCAGAAGCAAATCAAGGTGTAAATATGTCTCCACTTCAACCATAGGTGTAACTGGAACCTACAGAGTGGTACCCAAGGGAGCTTTGATCTTTCTGCCTTAAGTCCCTAGATGAACAAAGACAAAGTGTCCACACAGTGGTTTCATCACAAAGGGCAATTAGGTTGGTTGAACCTGGTTTGTGTATGGTAAACCCATGCTGACTATTCTGACTGACTTCTTAAACCAGAAATTATTAGACCTGATAGCAGCTTTAGGCCCTCCATTAATGTAGCTCTTAGGGGCAGCAAATTAATCATTGTCACATCTCAAGAAGAACTTCTGGAAACCTCACTTCTCCTCCCCCAAAACAGTTGGAGCATCCAGGTTTTCCTTGTGTTCCTCCCTATCCCATGTGGGTATCAATGGAACAATTTAAGATATTTTGCCTCTCTGAGGCCAGTTCAATCGTCTGTGTAGCACTCAATAAGTACTACTGAATGAAACCTTTCAAGCTCCTTAAAAGGTTATAGACAAAGGTACTTACTTCGATATTGTTAAAATAAAACACTGTAATCCCTTCAAGAATATAATTCCCCAACTTCCTAAACACATTTACAAGGTCAGAGTGTAGGCAAATGGGGATTTAACAAATTTCACTGCCAGCAGTGAAACGGGCCTTTTCTGACCCATTTCCTGGACGGATGTGTTATTGTCAGGATTTCTCTTTAGTGCCTGAGAGCATCATATGGTGAATCACACGGAAGAGGCAAACTTCCTCCTTCCCCACCTCTCTCTGGCAGCGGTGGTTCAGGTCCTCAAGCACTGACTGCTGGAGCACTAGTGCTCCATTCAGTAAAATCAAGCCAACATCCTGGCAACTGTTTCAGTGACCTTAAGCACTGTGGAATCGATGGAGAACTTTGCGTTTCTTGTAAACACTTGTCACAAATAAAAAGATTATTTCAAATTCACAAATACAGAGACGATTAACTCAGGACTGTTTTTGGAGGCAAATCAAAGTAGAGAAGAGAATATATGTCAATACTCAAAGAGAGCATCACTTCCTGGCTAGAATAAGTGAGAAAGGTATCTGTCTGGTGGGACTCTTATTGCGAGTCTTGCCTTTAGTCTCATTATTTTTCCAAGAAATAAATAAAATCACATAGAAACGAATACACATCCGACCACTACCAAGTTTATTATTTACCTTCTCTTACTAATGGCTCAGGGCCGTGTTTTCTGTGGACTTTCAAACTATAAAGTAATTTGGAAAAAGCTGTTCTGGTTAGCAAAGTGGTCATGGAATGGAATTTACTGGTGCCTTCATATTTGCTCACTAGGAGAAGACTTCTTACCTTTATGCAAATGTGTTATTTGACTATATTTTCATTTGTTACAGTTAGTTTTAGTCAGGGCAGGAAAATCCAAGATGACTCACAGAACTTCTGACTTGAAAATCTTAGAGGAAACCACATGGCGAGCAAAGTTGTGTGATCAAAAAATCGCTCTCTGCAGAAGCTGTGGACTGGATCACCAAACCTTCGACTGCGTGGGTGGTCACCGCTCCCACTAAAGCCATACGGTGATAGAAAGACCACCCCAGAAACAAGATGTTAGTTCCTCACCATAAACTCGTATTTTCTCTGGTTGCTTCTTGCTCTGGGAGAGGAAGAAATGGATCCAGTATTTTGTGCTCGGACCACAAGGCAACACACAACACTGTCGGTGAGCCAGGAGACTGCATCCAGGGCCTTGCTTCGAGATTAAAACCAGACACATGTCAAAAATAGCAGAGCCTGTACCTGTGCAGCCTCTCGGGGACCAGCTCATGTTCTGGATCCGGTTTGCAGAGCCAAGTCCCTGGAACCTGTTTCATCCGCAGTGTCTGCAGGGGCAGAGCCCAGATGGGAACCAGCCCTTCCTGCCCTCTGCCCAAGTTTTCTCATCCAAACAGACAGCTCCAGACCAGAGCCAAAGGAGCAGCTATCATGTGGGCAGGAGCAGACAGTCAGCAAGTTAAGCTGTCATTTAAATTTCTAGTCTCATCCACTCAAGAGATTACAGGCAAAGCCAAAATCCACTGTGATATTCTTGCCAAGGGTGAAGGAAATCAATAGGCTGCAGTATAGGCTTACACATGGAGACATACAAAGTGTGCTTGGATGCATGGTTCCCAAATTAAACAGGGGAAACAAACAGGTCTCTGTTGCAAGCCTGAAAGCTGTTTGCAACATGTTCTGTGCCTGTCAAATTGCCCTGGAACAGCAGTCCCTTGGCCTGATCCTTGCCACCCTCTTCTTCTCAGGGAAGGCAGAACTGAAAAACGTGTCCTGCTTCGGACTGCTTGTCCCTATATTGCAGAAAGGACAGTTCTTGCAGCCTGTCCCCAACTCCCTCCCTTCTAATAGGAATGAAGCTGCTCCTCTGGGCTCAAGTAAGACTTCAGAGGTCTTCATGGTGGTGGTGAAGGGAAACTGGAGCATCCTTCTTTCCATGGAGCCATAGCAAATGCAGGTGCTCGCTACCACAGGAGAAACCCCACCCATGGCAGGCAGGTTGGAGTGTAAAACCAATTAATTATGCTTTCACAGCAGAGCAGAAGCAGTCAGTAAACTCCTTCTTGCCAGAAGGAAAACTTCAACAAGAATAATTTCCTGTTGACAGTTGGAGAAAATAAAATTTAAAAAAAAAAGCCAAAACCAAATAAACCCCCCCAAAATTAAACCCCTCAAAGAAACAGAGAGGAAGAAGAGGAAAAACCTGTTACTTTTTGCAGCTTCCCACTCAGAAAAGGAGCTGACATATTAAAACTGGCAACATTTCAGTGTCCCCTTAAAAGGCTACATTATCATTCCAGGCTAGGAAAAAATGTAAAAGGCTATGTGTAACAGCACCCTCTGGTGAATCCTGTCACAAGAGTATCTCTGTCCCTATAGATGGAAAATAGGATATTGCTGCAAACCATCCCAGAACAAGGCCATAAATGTAGGTGACCCTTTGGAGATAGGGGGGAACATAGAAAAGTGGAGACACCCCCGTCTAGAAGGAAGGAGCACAGATCCATGTGATCCTGCCAAGAATCCCCAGCTGTGATGGCCTCCTGTGAAACAGCTGTTGAGGCATCTCCTATTCAAACTGCTCAGTCTCCTGCCTTGGAGAGAGAGGATATGCTAATATTTCCAAAAAACTGGCTCATTCCCTCTTTTCTTCTTGGCCCTTTGCTCCCCAGCCCTTGAACTTAAGAGACTACCCAGGTAGAGGGAGGAGAGCATGCAGCATGATGCACTCAGCTGGAGAATCCTTTCCACAGACTGAGACATTGCTGGAATTACCCAGAGCTAATTTAAGCTCTGGTGAATGCAAAGTGTGTGCCAGCAGGGGAAGAGCTCATGGAGTTTGCCACCCAAGGTGGATTAAACCAGCTTGGAAACTTTCACGAGAGAAAGCATTTCTTTGAGGCAGGATGAGTGGCTGGCTAGTAATTCAACCATGAGAAGATCTGGCCTGTATGCAAGTCTGCAAATAATACATACGCTTACTCGTGCATTTCCATCTCAGAGGGGAGAAGAAAGTGGAGGATGAGGGCAGCTCAGAGCAGGAACAACATTTCCAGAAGTAGAAAAAATGTTCTGACTGCATACCCATATCCTGCACTTTCAAAAGGTATTTTAAGGCCACCAAAAATGTGTAGTATGGGAAACGGAAACCAGCCCAATCCCTCATTTAGAGAACCTCTCCCAGTTGCTTCTGCTGAGGCACCATTTCCAGAAGCAGCAGGAGGTTCAGCCTGCAAATGCAGGCCTGTTCTGCCATTGCAGGGTTATTGTCACAGTGCTTGACTTGGCTGCTCCGTGCCCCTTGGCAGGATGCACCAAGGGCTCTGCCCATCTCCTGCCACACAGAGCAGCAGCACACTTTGCTTGGACTACTCATGATGGGGACACAAGGACACACATGAGGCCAATAAGCCTGAGTTTGAGCTTTCTTTTCTTGGGCCTTTTGCTGTGCAAACGGTGTGCATGGTCAGTAAATCCACAGGCTCAGTTGTGCCCTTAATCCCTGCTGCTGACACGTCCTCACAGCCCAGGCTTTGGCACCACCACTCTTTAAATCTTGGTTTTTTCTGCCCACTGTTGCTTCTGGAATTTCTCCTCAGCACAGACAAATTTTCTCTGCATGAAGACAACTGCTTGGGACAGCAGGACAGAAAAAGATAGCACTTAACCCTAAAGGTAATAATCTGGTATCTCACAGAGGTGGACAGAAACCAGGGTATCTTAGTGGCTAGCAGATCAAGATTTGGACCTGACAAACTGGCTCTCCTGAGAGATGCAAGGTGTGTAGGGAGAGAGGTCCATGAGTAGTGGCACCAGGAGACTCAAGGGAATGTTCCCAGTGATCTGCTTCCTGCCTCCTTTTAGACCAGCCTCCAGCTGGGGCACAGCAGGCAGCTCTGTTTGTCACGTACTCTCCTGGAGCAGTGTAAGGGGTGGCCTTTCAGGGACCCTTCCTCCTCAAATTTTTTCTACTCCTGAAATTATGTGGTTTTCCCAGGTCTGAAGCCCTTTTTCTTTCTCTGAGGATAGGCTTAGTCTTGTTTGTAGTGAAGGAGACAGCAGGGTCAGTAGTCAGAATTGATGCTTCAGAAGAAGACACCCACAACTTATCTTGGAGAGAAATTTATTTCCAGTTCCAAGGAAAAGGCAGAATACAAAGGTTGTCTTTTATTTTGGGGGGCTTTCAGAGACTAAATCAGTGAAAATCAAAAGGTCACTTGTGAGCGCTGGACACACAGAGAAGGTCCTTCCACTGTGAGTTAGAACCAAGTGGGAAACAAGTTCAGAAGGCAAAAGTCTTATGCAGAGCCCTCCAGGAGGTCAGGGAAAGAAGCAGAAAAAGCAACTTGCTTCCTTGATTCTCAGTGTGATTTATCTCAAAGGTCATCTCTTCCATAATATCTCATTTTTCCCCAATGCATATTCCTAACTGTAAATGTTTCTGTTACTTGCTGAAAGATTCATGCTTTCTCAAAAGCTTGTTGTGCTTGGCAAAAAATATCTAATGGCAGAAAACTCATCACTTACTCCTGATTGCTGTAAAAGCTGCTTGTGTGTGTACATCTGTCAACAGAGTCAAGGAACAAGCAGCACATTCAATTTCCCACTTTTTTTTTCAGTTTCTCCTCACAAACAGATCTTCCAGATCAGATCATATTGCCATCTTTTTCCAGTCTCTGTCTTTCAAAACATGAGAGGAGGCATATTAGTAGCATATTGCTCAGCTTCAGTGGCAGGGGGGTTGGAACTAGATGATCTCTAAGGTCCCTTCCAACCCAAACCATTATGTGATTCAATGGTTTTTCCTTGATTCACTGCACAGGACAGCAAGCAGAGCCACGGGAGTTCACTTATTTGTTTTTAGCATTTTCCTCCCTTATACCTGCAGAAAGAGTAGGTGTGTTCAACTGAGATACCTACAACGATGCTAAGGTGGTTTGCAAAATCCTGTGGTTGAGTTGATAACTGTTCTCTATTCAACTAAGTACACCGGTGAGTCATTCAGAAACGCCCAAGGGTAGATAATATGGAGACTAAATTTGTTCTTTGAAGAGCCTGCCTCCATCTGTGAGGAGAGGACTAGCTGAAGCCAAACCCCTCCCATACCCAACAAAGAAAGTTCCCCACTGAGCTGTATCTAAAAGTAGGTGGTATACACCACTAACAAAGCCTCTCTCATCTCCTGCTAACTCCAGCCAGCTGCCAGATGAGCCCTACTGAAAGGAAGGCTTGCTTTCTAACTTTGCCTGCTTTTATAGATTCCCCAGTTGCCTAGCCTCACCTCCCTCACCTCCCTGTTCCCCTCTGGTTTTAATCAGCCTGCCATTTAAATCACCTGGAATGCAATTAACCAGGAAAGTCCACTAAAAAGTTCATTACAGAGAGGAGTTCCCTATCTCCAGTTTTCATCTTACCCGATCACAGTACTGAATCTCCAACCAAAATGTCCTTCCAGCTACAGAACTGCTTGTCCTGGGAAACTATGAGCCTGAGGTTTGGGTTAACAGCACTTTCCCAAGTGGGAGAAACCCTCTGTCCTAGATGTAATGAGACATGATCAATGACTACGCGTTCCAACTCCCAGTGGACTAATTCACAGGCACAGAGATCCAATTCAATCTGAGAACCAAAGTGAAAAGCTCCATTATGAATCAATAGAAAGTTAACTAGTGCTCTGCATTTTGCACAGCACAATTTCTAACTGAGCACTTGAGTATTTACTATTCCAAACCAGCTACATCCTTTCAAGCTTAGAATTCCCGACAGAGGTGCAGAGCTTGTAAACTTTTCTACCCTATTTTAATCCATGAAGGGGGAAGCTGAGGGACAAAGAGGGGAGAAATAGATCTAGGAACAGATCCTTGCTAATGTGTTACCCAGCATACAAGTTATCAGACAATGTTCTTTCCCCTATTTGTTTTCCTTTAGGTAAAATAAAATATTTTTTACAAGTAATCAATGAAAGGGAAAAAACTAAACCCCTAACCTAAGAAGGCACAGCCTCAAACTCCACCAAATTACAATAACTAGGATGGTTCCTTCCACCAAAGAAGGGTTTTATTGAAACTGGCATAACTCTGCTGGTGCTGGGCAGGAGGAGCCTTTTTCTGGGCCGTTTGCCTCCATTTGGTAGGAGTGAATTACGTCAGCGTCAGTCACCCATATCCATTTCCATACTCCACACGGCAGAGCTACATGCCATTTTCTTCCTTATGATTATGCTTTATTATTCCTATTACATCAGTGCCTGGAGGCCTTGGGGTAGACCAGGTCTCTATTGTGTTCATTGCTGAATTTACACAATGACACACAACCATGGCAGCAAAGAAGTTCCTGGAGCACTGAATGCTGTGAGCTGGAAAGGCATTTGGGGTAATAAAAAAGGGAAGGCAATGATAACATGTTCTCAACCAAAGCACAGTGAAATCATTGTAAATTCCGTGGTGGGTAGGTGATTGAGCTCCGATGGTGCATCACTGCAGAAAGCAACCTTGATCTAAGTGTCATAAAGCTTGGCACAGCATCAAACCCACACCAAATAAAGCTATAGGGCCAAAGTGTTCCAGCAGATCCTCCCCAGGCCCTTCCTTCTCCTTCCAAAGTTCTTCCTCATCAACCCCTTATTGTGTAAACTGTGTTTGAACATAATAGCTCTGCTAGAGGTGGGACATTACAGGGTTAGGACAAAGTTTGCTGTAAATTTTTCCTCTTCTTTTCTGTTTTTCTTTTTCTTTTTTTTTTTTTTTAAGTCTTCTGTGTTTCCTGGCTCTTGTGTCTTGAAATCGCACCCTTGATGTAAGTTCATTGTGGTTCATTTTTCTTGTGGTCTAATTAAATCTGGCTCCAGACAGAGTTGTGTGTTAGCAACAGGAGGAGGAGGTAGGAATCCAGAGATCTAGGAATCAGCAGGAATGTCATGCATGGCCTGAAAAGTGAAAAATCAAAGGGGAGGGAGCCCAGAGAAAATGAAGGAAGAAAATATGAGCAGATAAATTCCTTAACCAGTCTAAAGGCAGTTGAGTTGCTTATCAGAGTATTGATAACCCAGGGCAGATTTGGGTGTGGTGGAGGAATGTGAATTCCCTCAGCCTGGAACACAACAGCTGTACACAAGATCCCAGATGAGTCCTGGCCATAATGTCTTTGACGTTAACAGAATTACATCAAAGATGTAAATCCCAAAGGATGGAAATCAAATTAAGGGCTGTGTGCTTATGAAGTGAAGGCTTGGTTAGCAATGGAGAGGGGGGAGGGTCCGAAGGGTGGATTTGGTGGCCATCTCAAGGACTGAGTCTTTCTCAAGCAGTGCAGTGGTAGTTTAAGCAGCTGCTGAGGAGAAAGGAAAGGAGATCATTCTGAGATAAAGCCTCTAGCTGATTTTGGACCCTGGCACATAATCGTCTTGTTGCTGGCTGTGAAAGTTCCAAACCCTATCTCTAGAGTACGGTAAAAAAGCTCATTATTTGGGAGAATTTTAATGCAGAAAGTAAGTTTTCTTTTTCTGAATATTTCTATTTCCTTCAGTCTTTTTAATTTATTAAATGTTCAGAGCTGTTCTCCTGTGTCAGTGACCAGCTGGCTTCCAAAAACTGTACCCCTAAGAGAACATAGCATTTAGAGAGAGTAAAACAGGAGAGAGGGAGAAAAGCAGTGTACTATGTTGTATGTATGGCTGAACCTCTTTGAACCAAGAGCTGGTTATTCAAGACGTTATTAAGTTATTAAGAAGCAAATCCATGTATCAACTGCTGCTGGACATGCCTGCACTGTGAAGACTCCCATGTGCTCTGCTCCTAGCATGGTGCAACCTTTATTGACCTGAGAGATGTAAGACCCATGGTGGCTAAGAGCAGAGAAGCCAAAAAGTCTGTTTCCTCCCCTGTGGTGAAAGTAGGATGGTGAAGTGATTTAAATGCTGAAGTGGGGATTGAGACACTTCTATGCAATTCTCTGTCTTCAGTGTCTGATATGTGTAAGGACTCCAGTGGGACATTTCCCACATGGGTGAACATTTCTGCTTCTCCATGCCTATCATTATGAATACATATTTATATCCCATTAGCTTCTAGGTGAGCTATTACAAGAAGAAATAAAAAGGTAACTGTCACAGAGTCAGACCTTCAATCCCTGATCCTGCCTCCTTTCTCAGAGAGTGGAAGAAAGTGAGAAAGTCTGAGTGGTTTGTTCCTTGGGATCTCCTCTCAGATACCACAGCTGGTAGTTCAGGGATTTCCTGGGCTGCATCTTGAGGTTGTTGACTACACCTCTTGTTTTCCACAGATATCTCTTCCATCAGCCAGGGGAGTAACAGCACAGTTGTAAAAACATGGTACTGTCTTGGTCTGTGTTATCTGTGATGTCTGGTAAAGCTGTCACAGACTCTTGGTACCTGTAGGGGAAATTGATCTCAGCCTGAGTACCTAAAATTTATTTTTCTAAAGCTGAGCTAGACACCCTAGACTGCCTTTACAGGGAGGAGGGAGGAGATGAAAGGTGGGGACAGAAATGGGTGTCTTCAGCCTTTTGCCTGTGCCTGAGACATGTAGCCCAAGATGAGATGAATTTCTCCCTGAGGGCACATATCTATCTCTATGGACAATAAATGGAGTCTTGAATCCTACACTCAGCCTTCAAAGGTAGTGCCAGTGAAGCCAGGTTGTTCAGTACTAGTGAAAATAGGTATTTCTTCACCATGCATAGCTAAGCCAGCATCACTGCCACAGGTTGCTTACCTGGGTTCAAACCCTTAATAGAAAGATTTTAGGAAGAAAATACTTTTTCTGAAACACCACTTCTGACTCAGCAAGAGCCACAGAGGTGTTGAGTCAGGAAGGGTGCTCTGAGGAAGGTTCAAAACATGTTTATAGTGTCCTTAATGTCCCTTGAAATCTGCTGGTTATGGATGCCAGCACAGCTGAACCTGTGGTCTGACCCAGACACTGGTGTTCCTTTGCTCATACCTGGAAGCTTAAGAAGGGACATAAGGATCCTGTCCCATTGCTCTTGGCAAGAATGACTTCCTGATCAATTCCAACGTATTAAAAAATGGGTTTCCTTTCTAATTTTGTAGGAAAAGGGCAGACATAATTTCACATATAGTACAGTCTACTGTTGGATTTTCTTTTTTTTTTTTTTAGAGGGTAGGACAGGAGGAATGAAAAGACTTTTGTCTAACTGTTTTCTGAAGCAAAGCAAAAAAAAAAACAAACCAAGAAAAAGGAGAAAAAAAAATCAGCCAACTGCTCTGAATTCTGGGAATTTCAGGGCTACTGTCTTGGATCTTGGATTGGGAAAATATGGGGAATCCCTGCCATTCAGGAAAATCCCCCACTTCAGAGCAGTTTCCTGGTGCCACTGAGGATGCCTGGAGCATCAGAGCTGCCAAGAGCTCAGCTGCTTCCTGGCAAAATGTTGCTGAGGCCAGGGAGACAGGAGTGTTTTTACCAGCAAGGCTTCTGGCTGCTCAGAGGACTTCTGTTCAAGTAGGACACTCCCAGAATGTTCTCAGCCGAGGAACATCATCTTCTTCCCTGCCCCAGAGGTCACAGGTACACTGGAGAAGACAGGCAGACAGTAGGAGGAAAGATGAGTCCCAGGAAAAGGGAGGAACTTGCCCAGGGTTGCACAGTGTGTCGGGGTTAAAGTCAGGAGCAGGACCTTCCCCAGCTGAGCCCAAATACAGCACCTTGTCCACTGTTCCTCTCCACTCCACCAAAACAGCCTTGTGGTTGGCTTAAGGCAAAAAGGGGCAACAGTTCCCCTTTGAAAACCTTTCTGGTGAGTCATGTTACATCCCAGCTCCCAACACCTTTAGTTGGTTCTCTGTTTTTATTTTTAAGATACGTTTTATTATCACTGTTCTTCCACCACTGTTTTCCTTTGTTTTTTCCATGCTACCTTGCATGACTCCATTCACTGAGGCAGCCTCCAAACCTCTCCTCTAACANGAAAGCAGTGGGAACTGCATAGATTTTTTTTCTTTTTCTTCCTTTTGCTGTTTTCTTTCCCCTCAGGCTGGTTAGTTCTGCTGACGTTGAATTGTCCAGTGTTTACTTTTTTAGTGGAAAATTGGTTGTCTGCTCTTCATCAGCATCACTTTGGAATCCATCACTCTCAATGCCATGGATCCTCAGCCATCACAGCAACAGGTTTGCTCTGATGATGCCTACATGATGCTACACCTTGCCCTGCAGTCTGGCACTGGAGCTACACAAGGCTCGTTGGGAGATGCCAAATATCATGATGGGTGCTAGGCAGCATTGTGCCAAGTTGAAGCAACAAGTGTTAGAAGATGTCCAACAGAGCAAACGCCTTCAGAGTCAGGTTGAACAGCTCTTAGGAAAAAAGAAGGGTAAAGTCTCATCCAGATTTCCAATTGTTGCCTTAGTAATGAGATATGAAAATCATTAAAAATAGTTTTGCATCCTTGGAAGTAATTTGTTTTCCAGAAGGGAAAGGGGAACTTAAAAATTTTTTATTAGGCAAAGGACTGACATCTTGGATATAAAGCAGGTTCTCTTCATATGCAAGGAAGTGGCTCAGCCATGTTTCACTGGGAATTTCTCTTAAGCTACTGGGAAGGGACCGTTCAGACTCAGTAGCATCAGTTATTTTTGGCTTCCATGCTGAGATGGCCTCCTACCTTGGGTCAATGTCTTCAGAGCTGTCATCCCTTAAGTTTTTTACTTGGTTTTCTGGACGTGTCTTTACTATCCACTAACAGTGGCCTCAGGACCATGCTTGTCTCCTGCCCACATGCTAAGGCACAGCTGGAGAGCATCCTTCCAGCTGGGTTTGGCTCTGCCAGCTGGGGGAACAGGACCCGGCCTGCCCACGGATGAGATCTGCAGGCGGGCTGGAGGCACCTGTGAGGCAGCCCCGGGCTCAGGGCATGGGTGGGACTCAGAGTTCCTCTCTCCAGGGGCTGAGAGGCCTGAAAGGGTGGTGGGTTTGTCCCAGAGTGAGAGTGGCATTCATGTAAAGTAGTAAACACTTGTAGAATGTCTCTTGACAGAGAGTTCGCTTGTCAGGCCATTCCTGAGAAACGTGATAGGTGATATAAAATAGTGGTCCAGACCACAGACTGTCAAATTGATGTAGCTGAGGGATCATCTTTAAAATGTCAGCTTCCCAATGAACTCGAGGGGGTGGAAAAGGCAGGTTCCTCTGTTTCTGAAAGTCCCACTCACCGTCATCTTTTTCCTTGAGTGCAAGTGGGCTCGTGATCTTTTAGCTGGAAAACTTTCCTCGTTTCTTTCTTTACAAGACACCTGAAGCCAGAACAACCTTTTGGTCTAAGTTGCTGGTATCTTTCGGGGAGAAAGCACAGTACTGTGGAGGTGAAGGTATGTTGGCCTTTTTCTATGCCCAGCTGAGATAAATCACCTATTCCTTGAGGAACCCAGTGTCTTGCTGCAAAATTTTGTGCATTACATGAAGACAAAAATCTTTTTGTGAAAAAAAATGCTTTTCCTAATGTAAATGTGCTATATTTAACCCAGTTCATCCCATATCTCAGAGATATTGTGAAATAAATAATAAGGGTGTAATTCTAGCAGCCTTGACATGATTTTTAGCACTCATACCTTGTCTATCTTCTTCACTGCACTGTGAAATATACCCTTCACAAATTATTCAGATAACTTCATGTTCCCTGTGCACTCAAAGTGATCTCCTCTGGCAGCTCACTGTTTGAAAATTTGTAAATGAATTCCACCTGGGATTTTGAAAGTACTTCATTCCATCTTTCTGGACTGCCTGCAATGTCTGTATTCCTCTGACAATTTTTGATTGTACATATTAGAAACTCCTAGATAAGTTCAGATCTTTTCAGATCTGTTAACCCACTAACCTCATGCATTTAGAATAGGACGTGAGAGTTACCCCTTCTCGTTTAACAAAAATTCAATATCTCTCCAAGGCTCTGGGCCATGAACCTGCTGATTCAAAGAATCCTGTAAAATGGTAAGGTAAAACAATTTTATTATAAGATGGTACAAAGGGATTCCTTA
Source organism: Daphoenositta chrysoptera (assembly GCA_013397915.1). Classification (NCBI taxonomy): domain Eukaryota; kingdom Metazoa; phylum Chordata; class Aves; order Passeriformes; genus Daphoenositta; species Daphoenositta chrysoptera. The sequence goes on along the minus strand of VZRO01000111.1, from coordinate 215,084 downwards.
GTTTAGGGAGGTTCAAGTGGGTGTGTCTTGGCCAGTTCCAGATTGTAGAGATGACTACAGGCAGTGTCCCACCTTTGCATGGGGTGGGGGAAGGACAGTGGCCACCAGGAAATGTGCAAAGTCCAACAGCCCCTGTGGCCAAAAGGATGAGGACAACTCCTGAAGGACAGGTCCACTGGTGGCTTCCAAGTGTGATCATCTGATCAGAGCTTCCCACTGCTGAAGGCTGGATGTCCAGAGGAAACAGGGAAGAATTTCTCTGTACGTGCTACATTTCCTGGAGCCCTGAACTAATATTTACCGTAGGCCTCTTGTAGGTGGGGCTTTGGGCTGACTGAAAAAGATGCTCTTTTGTACACCAGCCTTGTGCTTTTCTGCACCTAAACACAGCCTGGCCTTTGGAGATGTGACATGTACTACCACCTCCAGGTGTTCACATGTGGCATTTCAAAACAGGTTCTGCTGCTGGAATGATTGGATTATCCAGAGATAACAGAAAGCCTTGTCCAGCTCTTCTGTATTTCTTTATCTTTTTAATTTGCAGTTTGTGTTTGGCCATGTAAAGGGTGGCGGTGTTCTAAGAAATCCATGAAGGCAGTAAAAGTATAAATCCTTCTGTCAATGTGCCTGTTCCCCATAAAGCAATATCCACACATAATCCTCTTGTAGCTGATTCCCACCAATGTATTGTTCAATGCTGGCAGAACCAAATCCCTCTAAGGGTATTTGTACAGAGTGACTTGTGACAGTAATCCAGATTTATGCTCCTTAATTACTTACAGCCAATAGGGCATGTGACCACATTTGCCATACTTGCTGAGACATCTCCAAAGCTCACATTGGGCCAAGCTGTCCAAGGTTGACTTGATTTTTTTTTTTCTTATTCCATCAGACCTCACCCAGGCATCACTCCCAATGACTTGAAGACAAGAGCTTCCCGTTGTTCCTGATTTTCATTAATCAAGCTAAAATCAGATACAGACCTAAAGCAGTTTCCCCACTTACAGAAGGAGTGAAAACTAAGTAAGGAGACAAGAACTTCTGTGTTGATCTGTGCTATCTTCCAGTTTATGTGCATCCACTACCTGTTAACTGCAATCTTTAAATGGTCTAAAACATCACAGGAACTGGAACACATAGGTGTCTAAATTCTTATGAACATATGATACTCTTTTACAAAATCCCTCCCACCCTCTGAGCATCCACCCATACTTCAAAGTAAGATGTAAATTCTGGGGCCAAAGCATTACACCAAAAATTTGGCAAAATTCATCTGTAGCAAATCCTGACATTTCAATGTTTGTTTTCATCCCACATTGGAACAAAGAGCTGAAATGTCAAGACTTTTTCTCTGGGTGGAAATTTTGGGAAAAAAAACCCAAAAAACCCCCAAAAAGCTTTTTAATTTTTCTGGCAAAGCCACAGCATTTTGCCTGACATTTTCAAGCAAAACAAAATATTTCACCATTCCTGAAATCAAAATGTTTTCTTGTGGTGTGTCAAATTGACCCCAAAATGCTCTATTTCAGGTCACTTCTGAGCTTTTGCCTTGTGTTACAGCCTTCTGGGACATGTAGTTTGGAAGTTTGCTCTTTGCAGTCTCCATGTCTGGATTGTGTGAAAACTCTGAAAACCCATATAGATAATCATCCTTGCACAAGGCAGAGAGGGAAACATCTGTATTGCATTATAGGATAACAAAGAGTGTCCCATCTACTGAGAAAACCTCCTGAACTGTAACCCTGCACTGTAACTGGAAAGTCATTCGTTATTGAACTCATCTGACTCAAAATATTTTGAGCCAATTCAGAAATAAAATGTTCTGTCTCAGGTCAGCGGTTTTTGTTTGTTTGTTTGTTTTTTTCCTGGTGTATATGGGTTTTCCTCCAATTCACCTAGAATTGTAACAAAATAGCAATATATCTGCAAAGACTGTTTCCCTTTGAGTTTTTATTTAAAAATGGCACATCTGCTTACATCTAGGAAGGAAGGGAAAATTGTTAATCCTGGTATTTTCTTGATGCTCAGAGCAGGAGGCAGAATTTTAGGTCACTCCTTGTTTTGGCATTTCTAGTAGGAAATTAAGGCAATTTGTTAATCTAGTTTTTTAGTCTGCTTGAGCCTGCCTACTTCTAAGGGGAACCTGGGATGAGGAAAGTCCTACTTGATGGCTGCTACACCTAAAAACCTGTGGATCTACTTCTAAAGAGGCTGCCCACCATCACATATGAAGGTTGCAGTAACACAAGAACTCCAATATGGGCTTGAAAGGTCTTGTCTTAGGGTATGTGCAGTTTTCTCTTTGTGACACCAGTCAGACAATCACCACTTTTTCTGCTCAGATCCACCTTCCTTGGTTTTGTGATCTTCAATGAGAAGACAACATGTGATTACCTTAACATGAAAATATCAAAAGAAAAGTAGTCTTGGTAATATCTCTCCTCAGAGTTCATAAATTACTGCCTTGAAATTTGGACCACTCACTGTGCTTTCACTCTGAGCATTGTCTAATGATAGCTGCCAACCTCTGTAAGGTCTTCTCCCTATGGACTGATATAATTTCTTCAGGGAATCAAGCAGAACAGTGCAAACTAGTAAGGATTATACAGTGGAGAGGATGCCCTTATTGCATGGGAGGACTCCTAAATAGGCTGCTGTTGCATTACAGATCTTAAAATTCAAGTAATCCTCCTGTGTGAGAGGTCTCCACTCTGCTTTGAACTTCTGCTTTAATACCCACATTCATGCCATCTAAAGTGCACAGAACCCTGTTTCTCTAGCCTATGAGTAGAAAAATAGAAACAGAATTGTTTAGGTTGAAAACACCTTTAATATTGTCAAGTCCAGTCATTAACCCAACACTGCCAAGTCCATCACCAAACCGTGTCCCCAAGTGCCACATCTACACATCTGTTAAATACCTCCAGGGATGGTGGCTGCACCACTTCCTTGGGCAACCTCTTCCAGTGCTCAACAACCCTTTTGATGGAGAATTTTTTCCCAATATCCAATATAAACCTCCCCTAGTGCAATTTGAGGCCATTTTCTCCTGTCCTATCGCATCTTGTGAGAAAAGACTCATGCCCACCTGGCCGCATCCTCCTTTCAGGCAGTTGTAGAGAGTGATAAGGTTCTCCCCGAGCCTCCTTTTCTCCGGCCAAAACACCCCCAGCTCCCTCAGCTGTTCCTCACAGGACTTGTGCTCCAGACCCCTCACCAGCCTCATTGCCCTTCTCTGGACACACTCCTGTCCCACAATGTTTTTCTGACAATGAGAGGCCCCAGACTAAACACTTGGTTTAGGTACAGCCTCACCAGTGCCGCGTGCAGGCAGAGGATCACTGCCCAAATCCTGCTGGCCACACCGTAAAGACAAAGAATGCTTCAGGTCTTAGCTGTGATGGACCTTCCTCAGCTGATTATGGAGGGAGTTTCACTAGAGTTTCCCTTAATTTTGCACCTTTGTTAGGAGCCTGGAGATAGATGGGGGAAACAGAAGCGCTTGTGCCTCCTCAAGGCTCCCCAGGGTGTTTAGGTGTCAGCTGGGTGAGAGGCACTGAAGTACAGCTGGTGTGTGTCGTCTCAGCACTACAACACAATCCTAAAACCCGTGGTAAAAAGCCAGTAATGTGTTACATGTATGTTTAAACACTGACTCTGCATCAAACTCGTTCACATCGTGTTTGTCGAATTACGGTCACAGACGTTGGTTCTTTCTCCATAGCGTGCAAGTCAGACCCTGCTCACAGGTGTATCAAAATCTGCCGAGGCAAAACCTGGGGGAAAATCCACAGTAGTAATTCAGGCAAATGCTGCTCTGACCTTTCCCACTCTTTGAATATTGCCAGCCACGGAATATGAGCTTTTAGCAAAGAGATGAGTGGGTCGTATCTTTCCACACGTGTGGATATCACCTAATATACCCTGTGTAGTAGCATGGTAACCATAGCAGTAGGAATAATCTCATACGCCCACTACCCAGTATTCCCATGGGTTCTGGGCAGATAACTAATCCTTATTAATAAAATAAATTTATAAATCCAGCATAATGCTGCAGAATCTGTGTGAAGTGAGTATTGGCCCTGTTTTGGAAGGTGTCGTTTGCATGTCTGTACTTTCATTTCATTTGCAGCTGTTCTTTTATGGGTTAAACAGCAGTAAACAAGAGGTTAAGGTACAACTGGTGGTGTGAGGAGTTTCAAGCAGATTCCTTCTTTGATACAGCAAGGATTTTGCTGGAGGTGAGCTGTAGGGGACAGAGCAGGTAACACAGCCAGTTTGATGACATGTAAATAATACCTAATGACCACAAAATAGAGATTTCCATGAGATCATAGTTAGTCTCACACATACTCATTATAAGGAAGAATTTGGGCAGGAGATCACTTTTTTTCCCCCTTTCTCCTCTGGTATCAGTTCTGAACCACGATAGGGGTAGTACAAAACATTTTGTGTGTTCACAGCGAATTTGGCACTGATTTCCAGAGAGTCCAAAATATAATACCCTGCTGCTGCAAAGGGATTCATGTGTACCTATTCAGCAGGAAACATTCCTGGATATCCTTTTTTTGGTTAAATATGCATTAATTTTGGTAGGATTTCAGTTCAGTTCCAAGTGAAATAAAAGGATAGTAATTCCCTGCAGAGTGGAACTGCTCCTGAATGCAGCATGGCCAAGACCTTAAAATGCCCAGAGCATATGAAGTGAATGAATCTTCATGAATCTTGTGGCTTTTTCAGATCTGTCGCCCATGTGGAATAAATATTAACAAATACTGGAAAATGAAAAAAACCTAAAAATATCAAATATTTAAAAGTACTGAATGTTTCCTGGCAAAAATATGTCCCTGTCCTACAGATGCTATTGTCAGAGCACATTCATCTGCCTAACTGGCTCTTGCTGCTTGTTCTATGTAGGGCAGGCAGAAACTAAATTCATCACTGTAAAATAATGTCAAACACAACAAAATCATAAAGGTGCTCTTCCAAGTCGAGCTGTTACTCTGATCTGCAGGAAATCCTGTTCCAAGCCTCCAGAAAAGAGGAATGATTTCTAAGAACTGTCAAGATTTCTTCCCAGTATCATGGCTGAGGTTTTATTCCTTAGGGACAACATCAGCCTTCATGAGCAAATCATGTCCAGGATTTTACCTAAAGGGAAAGAGGGTGTTGTTCCTAATTCCTGTGAGTGATACAGTTATATCCTGACACAGGAGAAAGTTCATAACAAGTGTCAAACTGTAGGGAAAGTATTATGAAGTAGTCATAGATCCTTGTAGATTATCTTCACCACAGAAAAGAGAAATAACCTGGATACGGGATATATTATAAAATAAACTCCAGTTTCTTTAGTCCTGAGTTTCTTTATGATGCTCTGACAACAGAGCTTCTTTTTAAGGTCCATTTGCCTTGCCATAAAGAACCTGGCTTTCCAAAAAAATTTTGGAGCTGCTGCATAACTAGTAGTTCTAATTATGCAGACCATAAGGATTTAATTAAAAAATCAAGTTGCATTACTTGCTCCAAAGAGCTTTCTTCAACCCAGAGGATGCAAATTCTCCATCCCATTGTTTTCCCTTTCCCAGTACCCATTAACCAAGAGAAACACAGTGGGGATGACCCCACAGAGGCACTAGGTTACCTGGGGTGGGGTTGGTTGAGGTCTCTTTACTTCTTAATAACTTTGTGGAAAATTGACAGAGACTGTTGCTTTAATTCTTCCAGGGTTCCAAGATGAAGTGTGGTTGTCTTAACCTATCCACCTTCTGTAATTAGCTCTCTTTCACATTTGACTTAGAAGACACTTATTTAAGAGAAACTAGCAAAGAAAGAATGGAAGAGTGGAGAGCAGAAGGGTTTTAACATGATTTTTTTTTTTTCTGTTTATCTGGTTGCTATCTTTGATTCTTTTTATAGCTGATAGGTGCAAACTGAGCTACCCAAAGGGCAAGTGGAATGAGGGCTGTCAGATGACCATTTCTCTGCCTTAGAGGTGCCTAATTATATTGTGTACCCAAAGTTGGGTGGGCTGCCTACTGTCACACTGGTATCCTTTATGTTAGGACAAGTGTGTCTTTCTACAAGGGCATCAAACTTAATTTATTAATGAGGAGGCATATTAATGAGGACAGAAATGTAAATGATATCCACCCTAGGGCCTTTCTCACATGTTATTTTGTGAAAACCAAGATGCTCCCTGCTGACTTTCATTCTGTGGTTAGGAACAAGTGTGTGAGCTGCTCTAAAGAGGATTCTGGGGAAGTAGCCATCATTACTGGGTTCAGATGATTGGAAGCTGACTGATGTTGCGGTCACTTTGGTATCACTTGAGGAATTGTTGTATGCAGAGATGAGTCATGTTATTGGTGGAGCAGAACCTGACCCTAGGGCCTGCAAGCAGTGGGAAGAACAACCATTGCACCACCCTCTAATAACACACAGACCCAGGCAAGAGCACTGGCCAGCCAAAATAAATTAATTGCATCATCTAGTGGATATTGTGCTGTATCAAAGCCTCCTTCTCCCTTTAATAAGGGTAGTAAAAATGTCTCCGTTAATTGCTTTCACTTCAATTAGACAGCTTGTGCCTTCCAAGCCTGCTGAGGACAAGGGATGGTGTGAAGAGATATCTCCTTTCAGAAGCACTAGCAGAGTGAATTCCTTGCACCTTGAAGTTACAGGAACTTTTTGTTTGCCAGAGATGGCTAAAGTGTACCCAAGATTTTCTAAGCCTTTGGTGATTTGCTTTCTTTATCTTTGTCATTCTACCTGCTGCTGTTCAGTAGCAGAAGAACCACATATATAATGGATATAATGGAGATTTAGACATGACAGAAATCCCTCTCCACTTCCAACATTGCTATGTTCCAGGATGGAGAGCCCACAGCATCATTTAATTTCCCAAGGGGAGAAAAGAAACACAAAAAAAGGAACTCTTGGAATTCAGGGCATTTGGCCCTCAACCAGACAGATTTGAGCAAAGAAATAATGAACAAGAGGGAGAGAATCTGCCTAGGGTGAACTGCGAAATCAGTGCTAAGCCATCTTGGCATTGGTAGGAGCATGCAGCAAGGCAAGAAAACTAGAAGCACAAATAGGCAAAAGGCTGCAAATTAAAGTGAAGATGGAGGCTCTGATGCAGGGACAAATGTAGACCTGTTGAGATGTGCAGAGATAAAGGAGCAGGGAAGACAACCTTCTCTTGGGAAATCTGTCTATTCCTCCACTCGAAAACCTTCAGAATATGGTCAAATCCTGTCACTGCTCATGGTATTTACCCTACAGATTTCTTGTATGCCTCTCATAAATCCTTGTTTAGACTTTGATCCACCCAGGAACTTTTTCAATTTTTACTTCATCACCCCTTTTCCCAGCTGTCCTGCACCCCACCCAGTCTATGGGCTTGTCTTTCAGCTTCCACACACCCCTATACTTTCTTCAGAAGGCTTTGTGTCTGCCTTGAATGAAGATCTCTGATTCTCTCTTTCCAGTCCTGAGACCCAGCTTATTCTACCGACATCTCTGGCGGCTTCTCTCTTACTCACATGTTAGAAGCTCACGAAGTTTTTTTCTTAAAAAAGATGAGACATTAGGGTGTGAGATTAACAAAGCTGAATTCTTATTTAAGACCATATTTTTATGCCCAGTAGGGAATGTGATATTGCTGACCATGTCTAATGATGTCACAGACAGAGCTAGACAGCACGCCCGAAGTTCACACTGGACTGTGACTGGCACAGGTGGAGAGTTAAAGTACCTAAGGCTTGAAGATCAGCCAATTCTATCAGCGTTGGCTACAATTAGAAGAATCCCTTGCTTTGGGAAGTGTGGGCCAAGGATCTGAGAGACCTGCTTTCTGTCGAATCTCTATCATTTTTGAGGCTAAACTGTCTCCTTATTTTGGCGTATTGGTATCCTCCTCCCAAACTAATTTCTTATTCTCTTTATGTCTTGAAAGAATGTCCTCCCTTCTGTTGGGCCAAATAAGATCCTCCTCCAACTTCTTTCTGCAAGACCTTTCAGCATTTGGTTATTTTAGATCCCTGTGCAATCTCAGCTGGGATGCCTTTTGAGTGCAATAGGATGTACCAGGTGCACACGTTGGGTTTCCATTAACATAATGCCAGCAGCAAGCCTCTTCTTGCATGGTTCCAGTGGGAAACAGATGTAAGATGAACTGCAGAAGAATCCTACAGTGATGGAATCAGCTGGGTCAGACACCCAGGACAATACCATCTGCCTCACTCAGAGACCAACAGTTGTGGGCATCAGCATGTGAATCCCTGGGAGCACAAAAGAGCAGATGCTTCAAACCCTTTGAGGTTGACCCATTGCTGAGCAACGTTCCTAGTGTTTGGCTCTGCCTCAAGACAAGCATTGAGTTTCGTGCATTTATAAGGGCAGAAGTCAGCTCTGATAGAATCAGAATGGGTCGCCTGAAATGAAAGCTCAGCATTGGGTGTGTAGTAAAAAACATGCCAGATGTCCAACTGGGCAAAACATGAAAGAGGTGTGAGTGGGTAAGAGGCACAAAACAACCCTTTCCTCGCTGCTTGCTACACAGCTGGTTTAAATGTGTCAATACAGGTATTGCAGGGATTTTGCAACTCTCCTCTTATCCTGGTAGGGGCCCTGAGTTTTGGGTACACCTGATTCCCATTCAGACCTATGTGTGTTAACCCATATTGGAGCTGGAACCATATGGCGTGTGACGGAAATTAGATGGTCTCAAAACTTGGTAGAATGCTTCTTATTGCAGAAGCGAAGGGAAGGGCCCTCTGATCATGGCTGTCTGGCAGACCCAAATTTTCCCATTCACCTCTGTGACCAGGATAAGTGTGAGCAGGCCTTTTGCAAGTAGAACATGAATTATATAGCACATAGTGCATCTATAGGGAAGTAAATGTGGATTTATATAATTGATTTTCAGATGTCATGAAATGATAGTGTTGAACCAAAGGGCAAGACTCTTCTAAATGGAAGATACACTTATAGAAGCTGGTGAAATCAAAGACCAAACCTGATACACAGACCTGGGCAGAGTATATTCAGAGTGTATTCTTGTTTGTCTTCTCAGAGCAGTCAGGTAGGGCTCAGCAGGGGAGTAATGTTAAAACTGGACTTGAAGAACAGGCCCAACAATCATCCTTCCCCCACCTCCCCCCAAAAAGAAGCCTTTTTCTCCACGATGCAAAGTCTTTTTCTCAAATGGACAGAGACTTCGTGACGCCAGATGAAATGAATTGCATCATTTGATGGATTTTATCTTCAATCAAAGTGCACCTCTCTCTTTAGCAGAAAAGCTGTAAAAATGTCTTGATTAAACATGAAATCTCCAAGGTGATTCTTCAGACTGAGTAGTGAAATTGTTAGAAAGTGACCTCCAGGTTAACTCCTTTTAGGTTCCTGGCCTTGAAGCTGATAAAAGAATCCTTCATGAGAGCATAGCATTGTCGTTTGAAACCCAGTAAAAAAGAAGATAAACACAGATGCTTTCAAATGTCAGGAGGGAGGTGACAGGTCAGGTGGAGATTGCATGCATGATTTTGGGGGTGGGCGGGTGTTAGTCTTGGAATGGCATTTTCTTATCAGAAAGAAAAAAAGGACATGAGAAATACAATCCAAGAGGGTTTTCCCCTAGATGGTTCAGGAGTCAAACCACTGCCTTGGTTTACTCACCACAGCTGGTGCTTTTGATACAGCAGGCCTTGAAACATACCAAGATTTTGCCTGGCAGGCTGGGCCAAACCCAAACACATGAATGAGCCCAAAAGAATTAACTCTGCTTATCCAACACTCATTTTAGAAACATCCAGTCTCCTTCTGCCTTGGAGAGATCCCAGACCTCGGGTATGTTTTAATGTGTCAGGGAGAGGAATCATGGTCACATCACAACCTTGTGGGCTTGGTCTGAGTGTAGGCAGAGAGGTTCATTCCCTATGGCTGTGAGATGAACACTTTTAAAATTCATATAAATACACTGTATTTAGCAAAAGAACACTGCAGAAGCTCTTTGCTGAGCTGGCCTGGGTTCAGCCAAGCTAGGGCAGCCTCCTCCCCAGGCTGGTGGCTCACATCAAATGGAAGAACCACAGCTAGCAGAGCACTCAAAGTGCCTTGATGTAGTGCCCCAGCTTGTCCTTCCTTTCTGCACAGCCTTTGCTGGCACCTGAACTGCCTTGTCATCACCCAGCAGAAGCATGGTCAACTGAGGGAGTCATTCAAGCTGGAAAAGTTACTGCTCACCCTCCACACCCAGCTTGACCATGTGAACACTCCTTGCTCGCCCTGCTTGTAAAACAGTCACTCCACTCACCTTCTTGTGAGAGATGTGGGAAGCAGACAGCCTCCAACCAGTGCCTGGGTAAACCTTTGTGTTTGTCTTTTCTCTTTCTACCCTTTTGTCTGGCTTGTATCTGTAAACCATAACTCCTCAGTGTGGGAAGTCTCTCCTGCTACACACAGATCCCAACACAACAGAGCAGAGTGTAGATGTTACTACAACAGTGATGCTGGTGGTAAAACCCTGATGACCCCTTTTGAAAAGTTCCAAGTATCACATCTTGCATCCTAATTGTATTCCAGTCATGCAATTCTTCAAGTTCCTCTGCAATTTCATATAATGGAATTCCACATTTTTGGCCTTAAACTGCGAGAACTATGTTGTCACTTGGTATTTACAGGGTGACCCCCTCCTGCAGATGGGCAGACAAATGACCAAGGTCAAAGGTTTGGTTCCTCAGCAGCTCTCCAGAGTGGTGCAAGAAAGGCTGCATCCCTGCCTGTAGTCTTTACACCACAGGGAGATCATCTTCTCTGGAGACCACCCAGGCCAGGGGTACAGGTCCAGATGCTGAAAGCTGCCCCTGGCCACCTGCAAAGGAGACTCTGACCCTGACAGTCATCTCTCCTCTGGGTTGCAGCCATTCCTTTCCCTCATCAGGCTGTTGCTCCTCACAGCTGCTAGAGCAGAGTTCAAACATGTCGCATAATCCTCAAGAAAAAAACTCAACTCCCCCACCTTAAAGAGAGGGAAAAAAGCGTGGCAAGGGTCTGCCCACATGTATTCACACTTTCCATAGAGCACACAATGTCCTTCCCATTTTCAGTGATTGATGGGATGTGGCATTTTTCTCTGTTGGTATCCAGACAAATAGACCCAGCCCCTTGCTTCACTCACCCTCTTCCTCCTTGAAGAGGCAGCAACACTGTCTGACGTAAAATCCTGTAAAGACCAAAGAAAGAACTGAATTCCACCTCTCTAGGCTGTGGTTGAGGGGGCGAGACAGGTAAAATGCATCAGGCCACAACATCTGTGAGATTAAATTCTAGCTCTCATCTGTCTTGGAAAGGCTGACCCTGACAATTTCTCTCTGTGCTGGGCTCCCTGTGTGTTTTCTTTAGGTGACCATGCTTTGTTCTACTTTATTTTATTTTACTGTACTCTCCCTCCCATGTTTGCAAATGCTCACAACGAATTGAAGACAGCTCTCCAGCTCAGATTTACAGCTGCACGGAAAGACTGTTGCTATTTATAGTCATCTCAAATTTGTTTCATCTGCCTACACAATCAATTAGCTTCAGCTCCAGCTAATTTTGCAATCAGCCCAAGAAAAATGTCTCTGGCATAGTATCTTGTTTTCTCCTTCTCCCTGGAGCTATAAAATCTCTGTACCCCTTCCTTATCCAAGTTCTACACCTTAATACAACATTAGCCGGACTCATCCTCCATGTCTTTTCCTTTTAGAAGCTTCTTCCTGGCTGACTTGAAGAGTATTTACTTTATTGAAGAGTATTTACTTTACATGATGGAGACCTTTTTTCCTCTCCAATGGAGGTTTGGAAAGAATACTCCACCGTTTATTTTTCCATCAGCTAATTGCAAATACTGAAAGCGTCTAGACAGGGGGAAAATAGCTTTATAAATCATCAGCAAAAGGAATTTCAATGTTATCTTAAATCCCACACAAATACTTTTTAAAGATGTTCAGTAAATATCTATTTGTATATAGAAAAATTATGCTAACCTGGAACTCAAGTTGAGTTCACATAAGGAATATAAATGTTCAGGGAAGGGAATCACAGAATAAGGATGTTGTAACTGTACCGCAAACAAGCAATAAAACACAGCAGATTAAAAGGGAGGGTGTAGTGAAGAGCAATGCTGAAGATAGTCATTTGGGGCAACTCTTCAGTTCCTCATAACTGGAGTCTTGGACCTCAGCAAGTCTTTGTCAATCTCACCTTAGCTGATGGTTCAAGTGGTATGAACTGTGGAGAATCATTAGGAATCTTTGAACAGAAACAGAAATCTGTGCTGATCCTGGCATCAGAGCATCCTCTATCAGAGTCACAAGGTGGAGGGATGTCTCCTCAAGCCCCAGTGGTGACAAGACACTCTGAGGGCAACCTTGCAATTCTACCTAGCACTTACTGCCATCACAACCAGCAGGGCTCACGAGGTGTCCTCTGGTGCATGTTCTCCTGTATGGTAGGGTCAGAAAAGTTTAAATCAGTCCTGACAGGTGCAGCATAAATCTGTACTGTAAAACCTCCAGCTATGAACGTGTTACTCATTCTTCTTCTGAGCACTAAAACGTATCCTGTGGTTACAGATCTAAGTTGAACTGTAAGCCCAGGACTTTGCACATTTACATCTGTAAGTTGGCTTCCAGAGGGGCATGGACTGAAAGCATTGTCCTTTGGGAGCCCAGTCTCAAAGGATCTCTCAGCTCAGACATGAGATTCCTGTGGGTTTTCAGTAATTCTACATGCCCAAGACAACTTATTTAGAGAAACAAAAACATTGTTTGTCCTTGTGGGTAAACTATTTACTCAGTTCCTTTAAAACTGTTACATCTCTTTCAAAATTTTAGAGGCTTGTTTTGGTTTGGTTTGGTTATGGGTATTTAGTTTCTTGCTTAGCAGAAGAGAGACTGTCTTGAGGAGAAAGGCAGGCATGGGTTCTGTATTCAGTGAGGATTTAGGGAGAGGGTTTGTCCCTTAGAAGGGCGAGAGTCTCAGGATAGCCCCTTTCCCTTTGGGTTACTGTTTGTGCTTGGGCAAAACTGGAGACAAAATATGCAGATAAGGATGGAAAAGAGAGTGTGAGAGTATGGAGTACAGGGAACAGAAGGTGGAGGGTGTTAACAGCATACAAGAAAAGGTTTGAAACAATGAAACTTTTCATTGATAGTCTAATGCAGTCCCCAGTTACCCATCCAGGATGGATCCCTGCCTGTTTTGGCATCTTGTCTCTCAGTTCCTGTCAGAGTTAAACTGTGGTCCACATGCGAATGGTATTTTTTCCTTAAGTTTTGATAATCACAGCCTGCAAATGTTTTAGGAATTGTTTAGTTTGTTTGTCTAAAACACATATTTGCCTTTCCTTTCCCTGACAGCAATGCTCTGATACTTTATGGAACTGGCAATCTGTTCAACTTCCCTGGAATCAGGATCACATTCTTTCCACATCCTGCAAAGCTCTGCCTTTACTATGTATCACTGCTAAATACTGCTGTAGGAACTAAGATTTCTTCATCTTCTTCTTCTCCTTCTTTCTTCTTCTTCTTTTTTATGATAAGCAGGAGGAAACACATTTTATTACCCAGCTCTGCAGGAATCCTGGAATCCCAGGAGCAGCCACCACTCATTAGACATCTGCAATTCCTGCTGGCATCGATTGTAAGAAGTGACAACTAAGCTGCAGCCCTCAAAGTACTTCATTTTTGGTGAAAGTTGATATTGATCTCCATACCTATAATGAACCAGACACGAGTTTCTAGCCTTTGAGAAAAGCCATATTAGCATGCAGGTTATGCCTGAACACGTGGCTGTAGAACGTCGTGTACTGTTGGGGTATTTTCTGTCTGTGTGGAGAAAGAAGGAATTGAGCTGAGATTTGAGGATTGCTCCTACCCCAGCTTGGGCTGCTGCTAGATTTGGAATTTAAGACAACACGTGAATGAATGGAAGAAATCATGCAGGCTGAAGGAAGCAACAGAAGTCAGTGGGGACTTTGTGACATTTTCGTAGGAGGACAAGAGGTGTTGGCTTTTGCTTCCTTGACAGCGAGCTGGTAATTTGGCTGCTGGTCCCACTTCTGTGACATTTTGTTTACAGAGGTTGCTATAGGAGTACAGCAAGTTCCTTTGAGCTACAATTGCTTCAGATCTGCCTCTAAGGCAGATTAGAAAGGGTGTGGTAGATAGACTCCCTGGCTAACATCTGTGGAGGGTGGAAGAAGTTAGAAGCAACATTTTCTGCTTTGCACCTCAAAGTTGTTTCCAAGCACCATTCCACTAAGTCTGGGAGTCCTCCACCCCCTCAATCCCAGCTGTCCACTCCCCTTGCCCTTCTCCATGATAGGAAAGAAATACATCCTGACAGCAGCACAAAGGGCTCAGAGCATGGGTCTCAGCAGCAGTGCTTGTGAGACGTGGGAGCAGCGTGCTGTGGTTCAGAGGCTGGACTGAGCCACCGAGGCTGGGTGGTGTCACAGAAGCTCTTGCAGCTGGTGTATCCAATACCATCTGTCTTATCAAACTGCAGGCTTAGCTGCTGGTAGCCTCTGAACCCCATTTTTCCTCTACCTCCCACTTCATCTTGCATTTGCAGTTAAATAAATCCTACTGAAGTCAGCTGTAAAAGCTGGGGACAAGACGTTGAACCTGTTTTTATCGTTCCAGGATAATTGTCTTGCTCACAGCCATCAGAGCTTTTCTTAACTATTTGTATGGCCATGGACATTATCAGACACAAAACATTTGGGATAGCTCCATTGCCTTTAACCAAAAGACCAATCTGGTTAAACATCTTTCTAATCCTCAAGGCCAAATGAAGATGTTCCTGGCCTGGTGGTAGAAGAAGTAGATGAAAAAGCTCTCCCTGACTGTGTACATAATCCTCGCTTGTTTGCAATAAAAATCTTTGATGCTGATTTTCCTTGGTCATTCCCCAAGTTCAGTCCAACTCAGAGAAATTTGCCATCTCTGGAACCTATCTTCTGAAGCAACCCCAAGTTTTGGGTTTAGTATGTTTAAAAACTTACACATCAAGTTTGTGAGGCTGCATTATTTCAAAATATGTTGTGTTGCTTTCACTGCCTAAACCAGTCAGTCACTTTCTTGCAAGAGCTCCAGGGAAAAAAGTCAGGTGAAGTGATGTTAACAAGTCACCTGAGACCAAGATTTCTTTGGCTTTTGAGTCTTCATTGACCTTGGCTTGCATAATGAAAGACTTATGTAAAGAATTATGCTGAGGTTTCTGAACTACCTTTGTGTTTGTGTAGTTTTACATTTTAAAATATATTAGGAAAATAAAGCACACTTACCACAAGGGCTGAAGATGTGCTTTAAAGCCTTGTCTAGTTTGCTAAAGTGGTACCTTGTGTGTCCTTCAGTTTCCCCCATAGATTGATCTTGACAGAACATTCTGCTTCACTTCCTGCTCTGGAGTATGATGTGTTTACCTCTGCTGTACAAGAGGTATTGCTTCCCACACTGAGGATAACTGCATGATCCTTACAGACAATATGTTTCAGGGTGAAGTTGCAGCTACCTCCACAGAACTTAATATCTGCCTAACTTCGTGCATGTTCAGGACACTGACCAGTGTGGTTTGAAAGGCAGTAAGAGTGCTCTGGTGGAAAAGTTGCAAAGGATCATGGCTGATTCCTGTTCCACTCCCACAGCCTGCTCATTTTGTTGTGTGGCTTGTAGATGCACTGGTCTTAGGTGAGATAGTGGCCCCTAAGTGCAGGGATTTGTTTCTGGCATTTCTGTATTTCCCTCTAGTTCAAATGTCACCATAATCAGCTTGAGACACCTGCCTCATGAGAGGAATTTCCACTTGATGGTAATCCAGAAAGGAAGACAGGAGTCAGTCAGACCTTTTCCAGTGATGCTTGCCAAGGTGGGTGGATCAGCTCTCAGCTCAGCCATGTGCCTGAGGAACACCATGTGACAGAATTTAAATAATAATGATAATGATGATAATAATAATAAACCTGTAAAAATTAGAAAATCCACAGCCTACTACAGACTGTGACAAGGTGAGAGAAACTTTACACAAAGGCCTCAAGACCCCTGGGGATTTTGCCAGCTCTACTACAACAGGCTGAGCAGGAAGGAGGGAGAAAGAGCTCCGTTTTCCCAGAAGGGATTTTTTACATACCCCTACCATTTCTTTCAAAGCTTTCTTTTCTCTACCTGGTGCAGGCACTGGACATGGGCCAGGTGCCCTCTGTGTCCCTGGATGTGAAGCAGCCAGGGGCTGGGGGAAGCCGAAACTGCAGCACAAGCAAAGCTGCCAGTGCACTGAGCTGAGCTGCCAGTGTCAGCCCTGAGGACAAAGGTTATCCTTACAGTGTCTGATGCCAACTGGCACAGCCTCCCTCGTCTTCCTTCACACAAGTGTTGCCTGCTTCCCCCTCCCTCTCCACAGTATTTTGCCTTTGAAGTCACTTCATCAAGAAATTCTTCCTCTGTCAGAATTAATCTTCCACCTGCCAGGCCATGAATAGTCACCTTTCTGTGTGTCTGCAGTATGCTGCCAAAGAAAGGGAGCAGAGAAGAAGGGGTAAGCCTGGAAGAGGTAAATGGTACAAAGTATCACCAAGAAATCCTGCCTATCCCTTTAACCCTGAAGCAACACAATGTCCTTGTCCCTCCCGATCCCACAGTCCCACACATAGTTTTCTCTAACTTGGTTAGATTTGAAAAAAGTCTCCAAGCTGTAATCCTGTGTGGCCAGGAGCCTACAGAGGAATTTTCCCCTGTCTAAATCCATGGTGAGAGCAAATGCCTGGGTTCCTGGCACTTAAAGAAACCTAAATATGTATTTTTTAGAAACAGAAAATTAGGGTCCTGGTCTGAGCCAGGACCTTGGCTGTCTAATGGGATGTCTTTCTCAGTCCTCTACAGGAAAGCTGACCTATCATTCCTGGGCATCTCTTATACTCATTAGGATTCAGACTAACGATTATTGGCTTGAAAAATCTCTTCCCATGATGCTGAACAATCTGAATACGAATTCAGAAAAATATCTGGGTATCTGATTGCCCTACAGCTGTGTAGGAGATAGGTAAGAACACTGAAGTAATAGGGTACCCCAGCCCTTAGCTGGAGACCTTGACAAAATCAAAGCAGACCAAGTTAAAATCTAATGGTATGGAACATCTCCTAGGTCATGTGGATCCAAGATGCTTTGTGAGAAGTAGTAGCTGAATTAATACTTTTGATTCTTTCAGTGAGTATCCCAGAAAAAAGACTACTGATTTTTGTGCAAATAAGCTACCATGGCTCCTATTACAAAGAGCCTTTCATGGCTGCATTCCCCAAATAGGACAAGACATTTTCTTTTCACCTGGTCAGATGCCAAATTTCCTACAACAGGTGAGATCAAGTGGCTGCATAAAATACTTCAAATGTAAACTTTTCTAGAGTAAAATGGGAATAGGATGCACAGCAATCCTGAATCAGGCCTACTAAGGTGGATACATAAAAAATTCCAAGATCAAGATTCTTTTGACTTGACACTGGTGCCTTGCCTCTTGCTCTCCCTTGTAGACAGCAAGCAGTGATGCATCTTTTAAAAGCTGGAAGTTCTAATCACAAAGCAACACTGGTGGTTACAACACTGGGCTGGGATGCAGGGAAATCAGATCCTATTCCTATTCACAGAATCGCTGAATATTCTGGTATGGAAGGGACCTGCAAGGATCATCAAAGTCCAATTGATGGCCCTGCACAGGACAGCCCCGAGAATCATGTCATATGCCTGAAGGGGTTGTCCAAACACTTCTTGAACTTTGGCAGGCTTGCTGCTGTGGCTACTCAGACTGATAGTTTTGACTCTGAAAAACTGATATTGCTTTTATTGTCCATATACATCCTTGCCCTTCTCATCCCTTGAGACAGCTGGAGAAAAGGCCTCATCTTCACATATCTGTGATCACTGGACTAGGAGGACTGAACAAATTTTCGTGGGGTTTGGTTGTTGGTTTGTTTTTTGGGTTTTTTTTTTTTTTTGATCAGAAATGTCTCAAGGTTCTCAAGGTTCTTTTAAGATCAGTCCTGCCCCTTAGTAATCCTTACCTTTGACGTTCAAGTGCAGTTAGTACCACCCCAGGCAGGGGCAGCAATAGAGCATTAGACACCTAAATGTCAGATTGAATCCCTTTCCCCTTCTCTCTCTTCCACAGCTCCTGTATGAAGTCAGACTGCATAATAGAAACACTATCCTGGAAGCCTGCTTCCTGTTCCATTTTACATTCCTGCAGCTCTAAATAAAGCCAAAACAATTTCATTGCATTGTTAGAAAATTATCTAACGCTGTCCCTCTGTGGTATAAACATAAAGACTTGTGCCTCCACTTTTCTATTTCTTTGAGAGGCAAATAAGACTTTTTAACAGTGCTCAGTGCTGCAAAATCAGGGTGGAGTACAGGTCTGAATCACATCTGTGTGTACTCCCCAGGCTTCAGACTGGAAGGGGACAGAACCTGAGGACTCATATGGCAAGCTGAACTCAGAAACAGGCTTTTATGACTGAGTAATAAACTCATGAAAATTTGGGGTTTATTAACAAAAATGTTGACAGACCTTTAACTTTAGTGGTGCTACTGAGCACTGCTATATGTAAAAACGAAACCTTTCTGCACTTATCAAATTTATTAGCTGTAATTTTATTTATTTATTTTTTTCTTTCCACATATAGAATATGTGCTAGGAAAACAAGAGCACTTTATGCCCTGTGAAACCAGAGTTGTTGTGAGATTTTTTTTCCTAGAGGATTTAAGGGTATGCATGAAGGGTATTTGTTTCTCAAGCTCTGGCATGTCTGAAAGTCCAACCCACTCCTGCAAAGTTCAGTGGGATTGTTGTCTAATTTCAGTGCAGCTCTACAGCCAGATTGGAAAGTCACTTGCTGACGAAGGCACACACCAGAACAAATGGCTCACAAAGGGGAGAGCCCTGTTTCCTTCTCTTTGAAACACAGCTTACTCCATCCTTTCCATCAGCTTGTGTGTTTTCCCAAATCAGAGCAAATCCTGCCAGCAAAAGTGACAGAGAGTGACTGACTTTTATCCAATTATGAACCAAGAAGTTTGCCTTGGCATCTCAGAAACAAGCTGTTTCCCAAGACTGACTCCCTAATCTTGTTGTTTCTGCAAGCCCTCACTGCCTCCGTGGCTCTCCCAGTGGACTGTGACAATTGTCACTGGTTTGCAGCAGAGACCCAAGTGCTTGCTCCTACCCCAGGAGGTAACACCATCCTATCCAAAAGTTTTCTCCTATAAACACGTCTACTTTGATAATTGTTCTGGAGTAGGAAGTTCCCTGAGTGAATTACCTCTCTGAAACCTCTCCTCATGCACAGCCTGCTCTGAACTTTTCTCTCCTTCCCTGACTGTGACCATGGAGAGGGTGAGGGCTGCAGGGTAGCCTGCCCAGGGTTGGGAAAGCCAAGTTTGTTTCTGAGCAGTGGTAAAAAGGAACACCACGGGGGAAAATAGTTCCCCATGTTATGAGCAGGACCTCATGCGTGGTGTTTTACCCTTGCTCACCAAGAAACCTTTTGATCTGCAGGCGGGAGCTCACAGTGCAGCCAGGGAGTCATCACCACTCGCTCAGAGCAACTTCTTCCTTCAGACTCCAAGAAGAACCTGAAACACAGGAAAGCACACGTCTTGTGTCTCACAGGCTCAGGTCATGGTATGGAACAAATCAGCCTGAAGTAACACAGGCCACACTGAAAATCTGCAAGTCATTACCCATAATGATTATTCAGAAAGGGAGCTGGCATCAAAACTGTTTTCCCCCTCCTCTCGTCTAAATCTTTTCCCTCCCTTTTTCTTTCACTCCTTCATGCTTTCAAGCAACAAAGGGTCTCTGAGGATATTTTCCCTCCTGTTGCGAGGCATCAAACATCTGCTCAGGAGCAAGGCATGGTGGAGCCACCGGGAAAGGCAGGCAGGAGACAGAGGGCAGGGAGCTGGTCCCATTCAGCTGTGCCCATCCTCATCCTTGTAGAAACATGTGCCCAGCTGGGAGGGGAAAGCCTGAAGGCACATGGGGAGACAGGGACTGTGAAAGCATCTCTGTTCTGCCTTTCTGACAAAAGAAAGAGAGAAGGCGAGCACTCACTAGAGCAAAATCATTTCCCTTCAACTAAGAAAGCAATGGAAGGTGTAATGTCCAAGTCTTACCATTACCTTCTGGTCTGAAAACACCTGAGACCCCTCTCTCTCCCTACCCAGGTGGGGAGTACTCACTTGGTGACACCTGCAAACACCCACATACACCAACCCCCATCATTCCTTGCATCTGCAATAGCAAATATATTCCTTTTCTTTACTATTAAAGCAGGAACGTGGATGAATGCATTTGGAAACCTTTGCTTCTCCTATTGTAATGCCAGATGCACAAAGATATGCAAGAATAAAAGCAGCAAAGAGCTTGGGGGAGCAGAAATTTTGGCTGAGGGTAATGCAGAGTACAGAAAAGCCTGCAGAAATGTTTAACTGTACCTTTGACTGAGAGAATGAAGAAGCCTTCTCTGGGGCTTGTTAGAACTGTAACTGTCTAATTTAGAGGAGCAGGATAGGATGAATATTTTATGAGGGTTTTTCCACAGGGCTGTTAACATTTAGCAAACAAAAGACAGCCGTGATTCATTTTCCTTCTCACAGGGGGCAAATGAGTTAACAGCTGTAACAAGGGAATTAAAAAGGGATGCTCCCAGCACTGAGAACAGCTGTTGCCTTCTCAGGTACTTGGAAAACTGGGAGAACTGAGGTTCGTGCAGCACCTATAGGACAAGGTGGGACTTGGGTAGAGTTTGTAAACTGATTCAAACTTGTTTTCTGCTCCAGGGTCCTTGGATAAGTGCTGCTCGTCCCAATCCTGGGACTTTAGTGTCTAAATGCCTTTGATAATCTATAGCTGTGCTCATTTTCTCTAAACAGGTGAAGGAAATATGCAATCTGTCTCCTGATCTAGATGGAGGGTAACTCCTGGGCTGTGGTCAGCACAGTCCAGCTAGTCATGACCTGACTCCAGGTACTTCCCCAGGTGCTCAACCTGCAGAGGAGGCAGGAGAATGTGTTTCAAGGAGGGCCCTGACCACACCAAGAGAGGGAGCAGACAGGCCTGTCCACAACAGCTATGATCTCTCTGCAGGGCTGTGGGGCAGGGGATCAGCCCCAGAGGGCATGCAAAGAGGTGCTGCCTCTCCCATCTCCTGCTCCCGTGACTCAGTGCCTCTGCAGCACATCCTGCCATCCCTGTGGTAGGTCAGTTGGGGAATGAAATGCTTCCTTTCCACAGGGAGGTGTCCTGCTCCCAAGCAGATGGCCTTGGGCACCTTGCCCCATCCTGCCAATTCCACCAGCCTATGTAGGTGTCTTGAAATTAGCCCAAACCTTTGAATAGGTTGGTCCACTCTGGGCCTGTGCCTGCTGCATTTTTAATGAATGACTGAGCCTGGCATGCTCTGTCTTGCTTCTGGCTGCTCAGATGCCTTGCACAGAGCCTGCAGACAGCCTGCTTAGGCTTTTTCTTGTGATGTTTGCTCCTGGGGATGCTCTCAGCCAGCCTCTGTTGCAGATGAGTGTCAAGCTACAGTTCACGATGTACAAATCACAAAAAAACCCATCTAGACATACCCCTAGAGACTGATTCTTTTATGCACATGCCAGCACCCCTAACACAGACATTTCTTATGCAGACACATAGATGTGCATGTCAGTAGAACACAGTGCCATGAAAACACTCCTGACTCTCCAGGTAAGGCACATCAGCAGCTCCATCACTGGACTGATGAACATTTCAGGCCTTGCCTTTTCTAAGCTGTGTCATGCAAGGTCTGTTTTCAGGAGAATGTTCCCTTTGCTGTAGTACCAGGATTTTACAAATCTAAATAGGAGCCAGATGCACAAAAGAGCTCTAAGAGACTGAATGTTGCATTTTTCTTAGTCCTTCCTCCTCATTTTGACTCCTAATTCAGAAGTTCATGTCTAGCAAAAGCTGCAAAACCTGTTCTTGCAGTCTTTTCTAGAGAACCACATCAAAGGAAAACAGCGAGATGATGACCAGATATACTGGTGCAACCCTAATCCTTCCCAACTCTAGGCTTCCCCTCCCTCCCACTAAATCTGACCACAGCTCTCTGCTGTGGGGCCAATATTGCTTAGGCCTATTTTGGAAATCTACTACTACTGGTTTTTACACAAACAGCAGGGACTAAACACAGATCACAGGCACGATGGAGATTTTTTGAATTGGTAGTAGGAGACAGACACGATGCAGAGCCCAGGTCTAAAGCAAGGCAAGTCTTTCTTTCTATTGCACTCTGTCCCTGGAGTGCACTTCATATTCCAGCAAGGCCCACACACCTGTCTGTGCTGGCCTCTGTTTTGTTTTTCTCCTGGAGAAAGTGCAGTATTCATGCTCAGCCCCTGTTCTGACATGATTCTCCACAGCAATATTCTGCAAGCAGCTATCTTCCGAGGGTGGAGGTCCAAGGCTGGGCTCGTTCCATGTTTTAGGGCCTAAAATCACAGCAGAAGTGTCATCATATCATGTCATAACACCAATGCCTGCCAACAGCCACCCTCTTTGACTAATTTTGGTGCCTGTATCTGAAAACCACAATGATGCCAGCTTAGCAGATAACTGTCCCAAACCTGCTCAGAGCTCTGTTATTCCTTCAGACAGCAATATTATCCTGGACTTCCCCTCACCTGCAGCCACCTCCTTGTGGCACTTTCTGTGTCCCACTTGGGCAGAAAATTCAGCCCAGAAACAGATTTTAGTTCTGTTCTGGAGTGTGATGGTGAGCATGTAGTCTGCTTCTACATCTTGTGAAAGCAAACACGGGAAAACACCACCATTCTTGGATTTAGACCCCCTCAAATATTTGTTAGGAAAGTGATGAAGGTGCAAAGGAGAAGAGGACCCAATATATACCAGAGAAACGCATAAAAAGAAGGCCTGATAGTTGATTAATTTTGTGGCTTTGAACCAAATATAAATCTACTTCTTTTTCCACTGACCCCTCTTTGAAGGGAGAATAAAAACATTGGGTTAAGACTGATTATTTTATTCGATGTAAAAAGCAACAACATGTGGCACAGAAAGGTCATGTTCATATTCATACTTGCACTGGTATTTGTACTGATATGCATTATTACATATTAATGCATTATTACATATTAATTACCAGGAAACTGGATGGCATGAGTTGGAATAAATTTGGAGGCTTAGAAAGGAGCATTTCAACAAGATTTAACACAAAAGGCTAAATAACATACAATAGCAATGTACTGAAGACAAAGGTGAGTGGCTCCATTTGGGTTGGAATGCATTCAGCCTTTTCCCAGAGATACACCAAAAATGAAATTGCGATAACATTTCAGCTTCTGTTCCACTCCTTTGCATAGGCTGATTTCCTTTTTATTATCTGGCCTTGGGACATCATCATTATTGAAAAAATTATTGAGTGACACTTGTGAAAATGAGAGAGCATGAAGATTTTTAAAGGACAGGCCTAATGGAGTGCTGAGCACTTCTTCCTGAAGCCAGTTCTGCTGAAGCAGCTCACTTCTGACTCACAAAACGTATCATTCACCAGTGGTAAATCACCCTCAGCTCCAGGTTTCCCTGTCATGATTTAACACTCTCCCTAGTGTTCTGTGGTTGAGTTTCAAGGCCACTAATGCATAAACAGCTTCTTCAGCCCTGAACTTCCCTGGAATACAGTCTGATGTTTACCTAGATATACAAAGAGATATATGTGTGTTTATATACACGTATATGTGTATCTATAAATATGTATATCTGCAGCATATACCTTTCCAAAGGTCTCACGTTAGTTAATTGATTGTAGGGCACAATTAATTCATTCATTGTTCGGAAATTCCAGGAGCATTAGTTGTTGGACTCCAGCAGGAACTTAGCCAGAGAAATTTCAGAAACTTCTCTCCATGGCTTTGTCCTTCTGGGAAACAGGTTTTTTAGCAAAACTTTTTTACAGAACAGATGGCTCATGTAAAATGCTTGAAATTCCACCAAATCAGAGCTGATAAAACCAGAGAGTTTCACTGGAACTGGTGGGTGCTAGGTAACTCACGGGGGAAAGAAATCATGTGTGAGGCTGACACTGGCAGTGATTACAGCTTGGGATTTTTGCTGTGTCCTCGTTCATATGCTTTACTTTTCAATTAATCTGAAGTGTTTGCACTGTGCTGGGCACAGCACAGAGCACGGGAGCCTTTCTGCCTCACTGCACTAACGCAGCCCCACCAAGCACCACGAGCTTCCTCTTCTGCTCTGTGACCAAAGAGCACGAGGTGACACCCACAGCAGCAGCGTGCTGAAATGGGATGCCTTCACCACTTCCTATGACTGCAGAAAAGGAGAGAGCATGACATATTCCTCTGACTCCGTGGCTGTGCAGGATTTAAGGGAGAAGAAGGAAGAAATGTTCTTCAAGGATCTTCTTTCTGTGACCAAGCAAAAAAGCAAGTCTGGGTCATGACTGACGTTTTATTGACTTTCTTTTAACTAGCATTTTTCTGGGAAATTTTAACAGTCTAGTCTCTACATTTTCAGTCTGAAATTAACTTTTACAACTTCTGAAATCCAAATGGAAGGAAAATATCTCCTTATTTTCTTTTCAAAACAAGAATTTCAAACTAATATCTAAAAATCTATAAATTATAAAGAGGAAAAAGGAGAGTGAGAGAAAAGGAAAATCTGAACTTTTGTTTCTGTATTAAACTGGTATGAAGCTGTGGTATTTTCTTTTTGTTTTGAATTCCAAATTTGAAATGATCTTAAAAATCATGTGCCAGTAACAATCCGATTTTGTATTCACTCACCCATGCTGGATTGGTGTCAACAACAAGAACGATACATTACAGGTGGAGAATCAATATTACCAGCTTTTACTTCAGTACAGTTAAAGGAGCAGTTCTGTTTTTAGGGAGTATTTATCCTTTAGAAATACTCTACAAAGACACCAAGCAGAGAATTGTCCTAGGCTGGGAAATCAGCACCAGATAATTTTGCCTCAATTACACATGTTAACTTCTAACCTTTGGTCTGGCAAATGGAAACATCATCAGTAGGGGTACTCTAAATACCTGGAGGTATGAAAACTTGTAGGCACCTACATAAAGACTTTTAATGTCAATGTCCAAACATACAAATTCATTTCTCTGAAGGAGAAAATTCAGAGTGACAACCAAGGGTTTGTAGGTGGCTCTTTGTCTAGGCATTTTTTAATGCTACTAATTATAACATAAATTACATCGGTGCATGTCCTCTCCCTTAGTACCTCCATTGGACTCCATGAACTTCCCTTCAAAATTCCTCCACAGACTCCTCTTCACTCCCAGACTGTAAATGGAGCCCAGAGGGACAGAGAAATCATCCTCACAGAAGAGGAAGCTGAGCCTGTCACCCAGGTATCACCAAATGATTTCTGAGTAACCTGAAGGTGAGTTCTCTTGAGAAAAGGATACCCACTTAGTTAAATCCCTGCTAAAGGGCTTCAGTATGGAAATGTTATGATCTGCCCAGTTGTTAAGGGAATTAATGAGGAAATGGGCAAAGACAGGTTCTGCAGTTGTGCCATGCTGCAGGAACATAACATTTCCGTCTGCTCTGAAAAATAATACAAATGGGATAGACAGGCAGTTTTCCTAGCCAGGATTTTACTCAACAAAATGTTTTCAAATGAAAAACAAGCATATCCACTGGGTAGCAGTAGGTATTATGGAGGTTTCCACTGCCAGTCTCTTGCCAAAACCACATGAAATGTCCTTTGCCTCAGTAGATGGTGACATGTGCACAACTCCTCAGAGACTGAATTGCGCTAAATATGTTGGAATTCCCTTTTTCCTTGCTCAGCAGGAAGGAAGGCACTAGATGGGTAAAAGTCTTCAGAAAAGTTTGAAGATACCTTCAGGACAGCAAGGCTGCTCCTTTGCCAGTGTACCAGGTATGAGGATTAGAAATAACTAGGTCAGGAGATTTTGCTGTTGCCAGAGAGCCTGGCCAGAGGAGCTGGGAAATGCACCAATTTAATGATGAATCTAGAGGCTGACAGAGGGTAAGTACAGAAAACATTAATATTGTTCAAGGCCTCTTTACAGGAGACTTGAGCTAGCAAAAGCAGCTGCCAAGGTCCTGACTGAGCATTTGAGCCTGCTGCTGGGCACATATGTTGAGTGAAGGTTTACAGAAGAATCTGTAAAAAAATTTTGGTTCTCCTTAACTACTCAGGGACTATGCTTACAGAGCAGCTTTTCAATGGCCCTACAGGAGGACACCTTACTCCTGGATCATGTGCATACAATTATGTCCACTTTCCTTGTAATCCTTTTTTTTGGAGTAACCCTCAATGAATTCCAGATGAATATATTGTTTTGGTTTTTGTTTTGTTTTGGTTTTTTTTGTTTTGTTTTGTTTTGACCAAATGGTCTCCACTGGGGCTCAAAAGCTGAGCTGATAGATCTTTCTTTTACTATCAGCCTTTGGAATGTATCACTCCCATTGTTTTAGCTCTCATCCTTCATATTCAGCAGTGAACTGTGTAAGTCACATTTTTTAGAATTGCTTTAACCCTCTGACATCATGCAAGACCTTAGATTAAAGGGCAAGAGTGTCCCACTCTCTCCCGCTCTGATTAGTTATAATTTTTAGTAATTTTTATTACTGTGTTAGGATCCTTACAGAGACACATCAGGATGTATGTACCCTTATATTTCCAGTTCCAGTTCAAGAACAGGAAACAGGAATTTAGAGCAGGTACAAGTAGAATAATCAAGACCTTGAGACCCTGGACATCACTCTCCTGACTGCAGTGCTAAGAAGCAGTAAGTTCCATCCATATACAAACCAAAAAGGCATTTAGAAAATTAAAACTCTGAACTCTTCTGTGCCAATACATTTGACAGAGGAAGCCTTCAGTTACTATACAACTGATTTGCACATTTCAGTTTGGTGCCTAATATTTAGTGACTGAAGTCTGCTTATGAGTCTGAGAGTTGGGTGCTTTAAGTATCTGCAGTTTTTGTTGACTTTTCTTGACTATGTAGGTGCCCCTCACCTCTCAAAACAAAATTCTAAATGGCTTCTTCTAGTGAGCTTCTGCAAGGAAAAGGAATTTTTATTATTTTAATACATTTATGATATTTATTGTTTTATTATTTGAATTTAATTCAGAGCTTATTGGTACAGGCTGGGTGTGTTTGGTCATCCACTTCATAGGCTTTCCAGTTCATAGGGACTTCCTCCTCTGAACACATGCATCTGTCAGTGCTCACACTATCAGAAATAACTGTGTTTCCCAGAACAGGACCTGCCTCTGCTAGTTCCAGCTGAAGAAGGGAATGAAACAGCTGGTTTTTAAAAATGTAATTAATACTAATGGAAAACAAATAGATACATATGTTCCCTGTGGCCTGTGATGGCCATTTCTCAGAACGCTTGTTCATAGTTAAGTCCAGCAAAATGTGTGTGGTTTTCAAATGAGCAATCACTTCAGGCTGGAAGGAAAGGACAGGATGTCTGAGATATCCCGAGCAGAAGGCTGAGCACCAACAAGATCAGAGCCCATCCTTGGTAAATCTCATTGCACAAAGCATGTCTCAGCACAGTCCCATACAC
The DNA here is from genome assembly GCA_013397915.1 of Daphoenositta chrysoptera. Classification (NCBI taxonomy): domain Eukaryota; kingdom Metazoa; phylum Chordata; class Aves; order Passeriformes; genus Daphoenositta; species Daphoenositta chrysoptera. The sequence goes on along the minus strand of VZRO01000111.1, from coordinate 187,408 downwards.
ACCAGGCCCTCTCCAACCATCTGCATCTTTCTTCAAACCTTTGCATGAAGCTGGCTCTGCCCCTGCCACCCATCTGAGCTCAGCTGGAGCTGGGCCACCAGCAGGGTCTGGTTTTGATTAACCTTCTCATTCATGCAGCGTCAACTGGTTTAATTTTTTTATTATTGCTGTGAGAGAGAAAATTAAAGAAGGAGTTGCCTGGCATGATGCATCCTGCAGCTGTTTCATCTGAATTTCAGAAAGCGAGAGCGGAAGTATGGTGAGACTTGGAGAAAATGGAAAATGCTAAGGGGGGATCGGGTACATAAAACACAGCTGCTACTGGGCAAGGGTCTGGCTCCTGGGCCAGAAATCTGGATTGCAATACCCTCTCAGAAGCTTGGAAATAACATCTGTATTGATTGATGTTTGTCCTTCTTCCTTTGGCCAAGCCCTGGTTCCAGCTGCTTGGATGCTTTGACAGAGCCTGATATTCAGCTTTTCTTTCTTCCCCTCCATTTCCAGTCTACTTTCTTCTTGACACAAGCAAAACCCAGCAACAACCCAACAACCTCTTGCACTTGATCCTCATATACTGAGGTCCTGCCCATGGGAGCAAATCCCCTCTGTTCTGAACATTATTTGTCCCTGCACTGAGAAGGACCCGCTCTCATTTAGAGCACCTTGAGCTTGACGTTGCTGCACTCTAAGGAGCTGAGTGTCTAAAGTCGCTGTAAAATGAGGCTCATTTTTGTGTCTCCTGGTTTGTGCTCCTATCTATCGAGCTTGTAGCAGCAGTTGTGCCCACTACACAAAGCACTTTTAGAAGAAAGGCTGATGCAGTCCCTCAGAAGACTCTTCGTAATGTTGATTGAGCTGGCCCCAGAGCCCAGGCTTGGTGAGTGATGTAATCTTTCACCTCCAAGTTCAACCTGGAAAATTGCTTTCAGGGCTATTATTCTGGCATTTTTTATGTGCTTGAAATTCCAAAATGATGAAAGTAAGGAAAAGAAATAAACAGATATATATGTTAGAAATAATAAAAAAAACCCCAACCAAATTGAAAGAAAGAATTTTTTAAAAGAGGCAGAAAGAGACAGACAGAGAGAGAAAAAATGGACAGAAAAAGCAACATTATGATTCTTGCACTGAGTCTTGTTTCCTAAGTAATTGCAAGAAACAAAAAAGGGCCAATTTCCCAGGTGAATACTGTATGTGGACTTTATTAGTTTCCCAGAGGTTTAAACTGAGCTTGACATTTCACTGAACATTACACTCATACAATGGGTTGGGTAGTATATTTTTGAGCCAAAAGTTTTCAAACAAGGGCGTCTAACTCTATGAAGCCAAATCCCTGTTTGGGCACCTAAAATTTCTGAACACCCACAGCTTTTTCTGATTTTGATTAGATTTGTTTGTGCTCAGTACTTCTGAAAAATCCCTCCAATTTTGTTTAGGTGCCTGTTGGCAGGGATGTCTACTCTTCAAAGAAAGGAAAAAACAGAGAGAGGAAGAAAGTGGAAAATAAGCACTGCTCTTAACTTTAGTTGACTTACAGTAGAGGTTCAAATTTAAGTTTAGGATTCTTTATTGGACTAACCCAGAGCACTGTGAATTGTTTTGGCTCCCCTAGTTCTCTAAATGACGTTGGATAACTTAGGCTAACTATGCCAAATTAAGAACATTTCTATTTTTTTTTTTTCTTTGCATAGATTTACTCTGTTGATTTCTGCATGTTACCTTCAGGGCCACAGCTGAAATATTTTGCACCAGGACCTTACTCACTGCACTCCATCAGAAATATTAACAGGAACCTGGAACTTTGTCCTCTCAAATCTTCCCTCCTTTGGGTACCCAAGATGAATTCCCAGCACAATCTGCATACAGGACAGCAGGTAGCAAGCAGAACCAGGAACCCCTTACACTTTTGCTCTCTCTTCCAGTACCTGCACAAACAGCCATGGGCAACTAAATTCATTTAGTGGAGGTCTAAGAATTGTGTCCAAAACCAGCTCTACAGAAGAGGGGGTTACAGCAAGATAAGAAAAACAACAGGAAGTTACCTGGTGCCCCTCCCAAGGTGCAAAGCTGCTGGGACAGGTCATTGTGGGTCATGAACAAGGAAAGAGATCATTTGTCCTCCCAATTTCTATGTTGCTGTTCCTTATATCTCCTGCCATTTTCACTCAATCCCCAGTCTTCCTTCAGGCAAATTTCCATTGCTTTTGCCCGAGGAAGTACTGAGTAACAGCTGAGTCAGGTTCTGATGACTTGAATGTGTGATCTTATACACGATGCACTGCACAAATATTCTTCACTGAGTAATGGGTTTGGGAGCAGGAGAAAGGAAAACCCCAGCTGCAGGTGCACCCCCTTTCCCCCAAAACCAAGGGCCTGGAGAACTTTTAAATCTCTCATAATATTTAGTTTAATTCTTTTCAAGGGGGAAGGGGAAATCTGAGCATCAGATTATGTAACTTTAAAAAATATGTTTCTACTTAAAAGCTAATCAACACCTCCCACATCAGACAGTAAACGTGGTGCTGTTGAACAGGATTATTCCTGATCTCTGCTTTGTCTCAGCTGTGGATTAAAAACTGTAATGTTATCCTGTTTAATATTTTAACTGTATGGGTTGCAATTTCATGGGCAATTATATGACAAGGGAGGTGCTCAGCAAGCCAGTCACAACCCAAAAGATCAGTATTTCCCTAAAAGCTACACTGAAATTTTTTCCAGTAGTAATAGGGGTCTGTCTTATCACTTCTTTTCTTCCTCAGAACTCCTTTTATTTTTTTTTTATACTTTATGTATTTACACCTTTATTAAGCCACTGTTTTTCACAGTGAATCAGGGAATACTAGAATGGGATTTTTTCCTGCAGAGTGGGTGCTTCGCGCCAGTTGCACACAGCTGAATATGAGAAACCATTCTCAGCATATCAAGATAACAACTATGTCCCACCCCACAGCCCTAGCCACAGTTCTCTATTTGAATTGGCTAGTACAGTGTGTTTTTTCCTGTTTGGTGTGTCCTGCACTCATGTCTTGCACTTTGCACAACAACAAAGATGAACACTAAGGTAAAACTAGGGTGAGTGTTTAGTTGGGTGTCAAGAAAGGTTCTTGTGAAGGGTGTATGGTTGGGTTCTCGAAGCTCCTTACATGTAATGTAATTTAATTTAGTAGAAGGGAAGAGGACAGAATACTGCAGCTGGAAAAGATATACAACAATCATCTGGTTCAACTGCCTGACCAGTTCAGGGCAGTGATCAATATTGAGTCACTGCAGTTTCCATCCCAACTCTACGGAATGCTACAAAGCTGAAGACCGTCCCGTGATGGATTTATTTCCAGCCTCATGTGGAACCTTCTCTCTCTCCATCAGTGGCATGCTCTAAACAACATTGGTGTATTTTGTAAAGCTGTGCTCTTTTAGTGTCATTGTGAAACGTTACTAAAACCTCACTGAATTTTCTTTCCTACAAGGTAACTTGATTCCTTGCACCCAAACTTTCACTGAAGGTGTAATGTTATTCATTTCTTGTCATATCTCACAGTGAAGTGTTGCTGTGCAGTCTTTGAGATGACTTGTAGCTCATCCCACTCATCATGGCATTTCACCTGTAATTGTATACCTACTAGCTAGATATAACTAGTTCTTAAAATATTTTGCAATGAGTTACATGAAACCTGGAGTTATACAAGGGATAAAATCTGATGTCCTCACTCACACAAAACTTGCATACAAGCCAATAATAATTTGGCTTAAGGAAGAAATTCAGAATCTGACTCAACAGTAAATGATTTTAGTATCACTAATACTACATTACTGCAGTTCATGTAGAATACAGATTGAATTTCCATTTTTTTAGAAAGAGTCAGAAGATTTGCATAAGCAAATAAATTAAAAGTCTTCATCCTAAATGACAAATCTATTGGCCTATGGAATACTCCTCATTTATATATATATATTTATATATATTTGTGAAATTGGAGATAAGAAGCTTTTGAACTCTTTTCTGGCACATGCAAACTCATAAAGCAGTGCAGATAAAGTAGCATATATGCTGACAGTGTTTGAGTTCCTAGGGATTCTCTGTGATCAAGGCCAGGAAAACAGAGCTATACTGAAAAAAAGGGAAAGTACAATGGTAGAGTGAGTGGAAAAAATCAATTTCACATGTACCAAAGCAGACAGCTAACCAAGTCCTGGCCTTGGTTGTCCAAGCTGGTTCTTTTCTAAAGTCCAGATGGTTTAGAAATGTGATTGTCTCCCTCTGTAGTTTTTAATGTTGCTAAAAAGCTGTAAATACAATTGCATGAAGTATAATCCATGGTGTGTTATATTTGAGTTCATAAATTCTACATAGCTACAGCAATCTATTTTGTTCCCCATAAAAAACTAACAGTCTGTGGATCATCTTTGTTTCCTTTTTCTGCGTACAATGGAGCTGTGCCTCTCTGGATGCAAAGACAGAACTTGGTGAGGGCTCATGTGAAAGAGATTTGCTCCTGTGAAGGATGTACAACGGGATGTTCCCAAATTTCTGCACAGTATGTGTTTCCACTGAGTGAGGTGTGGGGATTTTCATGCCATATTCACTAATCTCACCACCACAGTTTTGGAGATGGGTGACCTATTCTCTGGGACATGGCATGCAAGCAGTCCTGTGGTTACTGCCCAGAGCTGGTCCCAAAGCCTTCTCTTCTCACCAGAGATACCTAAATTCTAGGTGGGAAAAACTGATCAGCAAACCCAGAAGCATCTGCACAGAGGAGACCTGTCATGTATGGCAGGGCAGTTATTTCTTCTGATGGCTGCAGAAAACTGAAGTCTAGGGGAGGGGAGACCATGTTTTCTCTAGTGGGTTAGAATTAGGACTTTCATCCCAGGTCTCAGGCTATTGGAGAACATTTCATGCACTTTTAGGGACTTTTTAACTACACAGATGCTTTTGCAAAGGAAGATTACCAAGAAAAGGAAGGTTAAATCAAACCAACCAGCTCTATCCAGTCTTACCAGGAAGGGGAGATGATATTACAAGTCAGAAACCCCATTGTCATTTATTCCAGAGCACAGGCTTGTGAGCATATGTTGTAGAAAGTTGCTGAAGTCTTTGTTGGAACAGCTAAGTACCCTGAGAGCTGCAAATTGTACCCGCATCCAACCTTCACATCTTCACATTTTTGGCAACATGGGATCCACAACAATTAACTGGTAATTATAAGGAACTCACCACAAAAGGCTGTCTTGCAAGAGCAGGCAGAATATGCTGATTTTTCAGTTTGCACAGATTTGCGTAGTGAGTCCCACGTAGACAGGTCTCACTCTGAACTGGTGGCAATGCAGCTTAGATGTCTTTCTAGAACAGGCAGAAGTTATAGGTAGGATCCAGGACTTGCTGCTATATACATATATATATATATTATATACCTGTTTAAAGAAGAAAGGAAAAAACATGAAGGTGGAGAGAGAGATGATAAGTTGTCTTTCAGTATAGGGCAAGTAGTTATAAAGAGGTTGTTGGTGACTCTTTTAGTCTGGCAATTGAGTAAAGGATGAAGGGGGAAATTTCCAAAGAAATTTTGGGTTAGAAATAAGGAACATAACGATAATGGGATCAAGAAATTTAGAAGAATATATACTCTCTTTTTGCTGTAGCTTTTTGAGACTTGACTGCTGTTTATGTAGTATATTCTGCACATATATCTGCCTCATTGAAAGGTGGTAAAATTGCATTTCTCTTGAGACCCTTTGCTGTTACACAATGCTGCAATCTGGTATTTTATGGAAAATAAATAATTATATCCAACTATTTGGGGTCTTGATTTGGCCCCAAAAATACCAGACATAAAGGAGTAATTGTGAATATTAAGTCCAGAACAGAACCTCCCAGGAGTTTAGATTAATTCAGATATGGGACTTTGATTCCGCAGGTATTTTGGCTGGCTAGGAAATTAGGTCATTAACTATCATTATCATTTTAAAAGTTGTTTATGGAAGCTCCCTAGGTGCTTTCCAGGGATTCAGCAACTCCTGCACACTGCTGACATGCTGGGATGCAGTCTTCCCAAAGTCCAGGGAGATCTAACTCTGTAGATTTGACTATGTTTTGAGTAAAAACTACACAAAAAATGTAAAATTGAGAATTTTGACAGCCTTTCCATCCCAGTAACAGTCTGGAAGAAGAACCCAGGACTCCACTCCCTATTCTCCACAAGCCCACAACATTCAAGATTTCTTGAGTGTTGACTAGGAAGGAAGCAAGGCCGTGCCAAGACTCACCTCAACAGTAGATGCATCTCTGCAAAACTAAGGGAAAGAACTTGCATTGGGTATGAAAATCCCAGACGTGAGAGAAGCCTTGGTCTTAGGTAGAGTTTGTCTTACCTTTTACACACTTCCCATAACTGCTCTTACCACATTAGGTAATTACCTGGTCCTTCTGTGTCTCAGCTAGTTGTGGGCAAGGCTGCCAAAAGCTTGGAGGTTATCTTTGCTTAAGCATCCAAGTATTAAAAGGCTTAGTCAAAGCTTATCTCACATTCTGGAGGCTTCTGCACTGGCCTCTGCATCACCTTCCTGTGCAGGATCCAAAACCTTTACTCTCCTCAGTCAAAGGCAGCAATGGACTTCGAGGAAATCCAGAAATGTCCTATCCTTAACCAAATATCTTCACAACATTGTTGGCTGCAATAGCAGTACTATTGCTAGAGATGGGCTTTACTTCTGCATCTGAGGACTGGGCTGAGCCTTCCCCCGATAGAGATCCTGATTTTTGATTTAAACAGATTACACAGTAGTGCCTCAGCAACATTCACACTCATACCTGAACCCTGCAAGAGTTCAAAACTGTTAATTTCTGGCTCGCTTCTGAACCCTTGTGTTTCTGCACCAGCCACCGAATCACACAGTCTTTATTTTTTTACTGTCTCTGTCTTCTTAGGTAACCGATAAAATAGTCAAAATGGAACTGCAAAAAACTTCCTGGCTTTAAATCATCTTTCATGTGAGAATGAGCCAGGCACTTATCGTCAGCAACGAACAGTTTCAGAATTGTTTAAGAAGAAAAATGCAGCTGCCTGAGGATAATGGGAGGTGAGCCAAAGTGAGCTGAGTTTAGGTGGGAAAAAGAAATAATCAGCAGGGTACCAGTAAAGAGAGGCACGTCCAAATTTGTCTCTGGGCCTTCAGTCCTGCACTCGTTCGTGCTTGAAATTTGATATTGTAAAGTCCAAAGAAGACCTACAGAGCTGAAATTCCTCCTATCACTGCAAACATCTCCTGTTTTCTAACTGTCGCAGGTTCCACTTCTCAGTACATCATCTCTTGTGTAGAGGCATGAAGCCATAGAAATCCACAGAAACTAGGCCAGATTCCTTAAAGCATTCAAGTAATATAAGTCTGAAAATACTAGAGAAGCAGTTAAAATCCTTGTGAGGGTGGGTTTATTTGGTTGGTTTCTTTTTTCTTCTTTTGTTTTTTTTTTCCCCTCCCTGGGCTTCTTCTGTTTCATTTTCAATGTTATCTTAAGCTTTCAGGTTCCCTTTCCTAACCATCTTCTTGGAAAATGGGCTGTCGTTTCTAAGCCGTTTCCCCAGTGATCAGTGGTTTAGAAATGTTTGTTTTTCAAATACCTTAATTGTATGGTCTACCCAGCAGTGATCAGCACCAAAAATTATATTTCAGAGCTAAACACAACCAGATGGAGAGAGAACAGCCAGCCATTTGAAAAAAGCCTAAAAACTCTTTCTGAGCTCCCCGTGTGGTTTGGTTGATCACTGGTTAATTTCATAATGATTTCTCTTGCAGATGGGTGAAAATAATCTGGGGTTATATTTATCTATCAGAAGAAAGAATCAGTCTTTCAAAGACGACTCAAGACATATCAATATCAGACAGGCTGTGGAGCTGGTACAAATGCAGCTACTCCTTGCTTCAGGGAAACATAAAACCCTTCTCAGAGGCAAAGTTTTTCTTTGTAACACGCTCACATTAGCACTCACTCATCCTGTTTGAAGACAGGCATTCCTTGCACCTTGCTTTTGCTCTCAGGTGGGTTGAATTACTTGCTTTTTTAATTCAGAAGGAAATGTAACAGAATAAAATATCATAGATGATACTAATTATATTGAGGAGAAATATTCCGTGCCACTTACTGTGTTCACACAGACTTTATATTGAAATACATACACCCTGGACAGTGCCAGATTCATCCCCAGGAATCCTTTTGCTGGCCTGAGTTTGTTCTTTTCTCTTGAAGACCTTCTGAAGGACAATTTATGTCCCACTTAACTCAAGTAGAGTTCTACTTCATTGTCACATCTCCTGTATAGTCCTTTGGCAATTCAACAAAGGTGATGGAGGGCAGGTGATTGAGGTGCTCCTGCAGTGCTTCAAAATTCTCCATAGGAGAGCAGGACACGTCTTCCAGAAGACAGGGCTGACAGCACGAAATAACCTTGATGATCTGATTCCAGTCCCTCCTGCTCTGGGCAGTCAAAGGTATTTGCTCACAGGTGCAGTCTGGAAGAGAGAGAATCTTCAGGGACAATTATCTTAATCAGGAGCCAAAACAAAACTCACTCTGTGGAAAAAGATGCATCAAGAGGAAGTCAGGAGAGGGGATGAAGGGCAACAAGAGTCACTGGGGTTACAGGTCCTTGCATATATTTGGAGAGGAGCATCATCTGCATCCTCATTGGCCATCAAAACAGGATAATTCCATGCCTGAACTTGGAGGAATCACTCAGCTCTTGAAAGATCCCTGGGCTGAATCTCAAAGTGGGGTTATTGTGAAAAGCCTTCAAAACTCTATCTTTTCCATAACTTGCTGGGACTAAAATGAGTTGGGGTAGTTGAATTAACAGGCCAAAGAATTAAATTGCAACTGCAGAGCAGTTTAAAGACAAATAATTGTTTTAATTTCCCCTGTCAGTAGAAGGGAAGCCATGTCCAAGAAGCACTGGAGGAGTAACCTAGGATTTACAGATTTGCTCAGCAAGGAAGTACAGAGAATTTTCTTAATACTCCTTTTTCTGTTCAGCTCAGTAAGATATCTAGAAAAACACAGGGTATTGTTCTGAGCATCTTTGCACTGGTTTGGTACCCCTAGTTCTTCCCAGCTGGTGTCAATGACACCTGGTGCAAGCAAGACCTCACTCAGACAGTTGATTTTACATGTGTTGCCTGAGAGAATATAGGCACCCTGTACTTCAAAAAAACCAAAAATAAATAAATCAACTGCTATGAAGTTGCCTCAGGCAGGAGCCCTATTCAAGGCTCACGTTTAAAGGAAAAAGTGAGCTACTGTAGAAGTAAAATAGGCCCCCAGATACAAAGCCAACACCCCAGAGGGTTTCTTACCAGAAACTGACCTTCAGGAATCTCTGCAGCTGTTGGACAATTTCTGATACCCTCACTTCAAAGGCAGCTCTTGCCTGGACAACAGCAGCCCATGTTACTGAGGGAGGAAACGTCTGGTATCTCTCATGGACACGTTTGACTGAGAAGGAGGGTTGGGAAGATGCAAACAGGTGAGTAGAGGGATAGAGGAGAAGAGGGCTCAACCCCCTCCCACTCAAACTCCAGGAGCCTCACTGATTTGGGTGTAAAGAGCAGGCTGTGGAGCCAGGGGGTTGGGCTAGTCAGAGACAGATGTGGAAGGGAGCTGGGTGAGGCTGAGGGTGATTTTGGTCTCTACTGAAGGGGTAGAGTAACACAAGCCAGATTAAGTACACTTGATAGGGGATAACATCCACAAGAAGTGTATGACAGAAAAGAAGGAAAGAAGGAAAAGAATATGCTGGCAAATCATAGATCAGTCATATTGAGATTTGAAGAAATTACTTCCTAGGTATCAAAGACCACTACATTTTATCTGCCATCTCTTTTATTGGGCCATCAATATGTTCGTCTTCTTTTTTTGCCAATTTTTTGTTGTTTTTTATGCCTCTGTATGATATTAAACACAGAGGAATATATTAACTTCCTTCCTGGATGCTGCAAATTACTGAATGAGAGAGAAAGTCTGCAGTCCAAAGGAGAGACAGTATTCTTAATCAAGACTCTGCTGAGAGAAGTAGTTGAAATGGGCTGGTGCACAGTTCCTGTGTAGCAAGGTTCACCCAGGTCTCAAATGGCTTGCAAACACAACGAGGGAATAAAAAACTTTTTCTGTTTCATCACCAAACAAAAAAGTTGCTGAAAAAAACCCCACTTTAATTTGTACTGAGATATTGTTTTTGAGAAAAAAATCCCAAAATGAATTCTGGTTCAAAGAAAATTATTAGGCTTCATTTTGAAGTAATTCAACACTTTTAAAACCTTCTATGAAACTTATCTTTTAAAGTATCAACTTTAATATAAAATATAATTTCAAAGCAAGAAATAAAATATATTTATTTGATAATATCAAACCAAAATTTTTCATTAATATAAATAATATTCCCACTTCCTTTGACTGAATTTATTGCCTAAAAGAAAACCAAATTTACGTATATCTGACATTGTCCCTGCAAACCTTAAGCCTCAATGAAATGTTTTCTGCATCATAACTTACGTCATTCTGCTGAAGAGAGCAAGAGCAGTGACACTATTTGGGTGCAAAGCTCATTCCTATATAAGAGTTACAACTCTACTTCTAATTAACACTCCTTCCTGTAATGTTAAAGCATCTATTGAATTATTTCTTTCACTAAAATATTCATAAATTAGATTCCTTTCCAGCCTACCTCTCCACCCAAGTTCAGGATCAATTCCAGCTGTTTTATCCCTACAGATATTTCTCTAATTTGTTCTTAAAGACCTCCAGTAATCCTCCCAGGGGAACAATACCCCAGGCAATGCACTGGAGTGATTCACTGCCTTCTGCTTAGAAAGCTTTTTACCCTCATTCCTATCTGGGATCTTCTCCTGTCATTTAAGCCATGACTTTGGCTTGCCATAAGCATGAAGAAACCAGCATCTGTTTCCTTTCTGCAGCATCCTTTTACATACCTACAGTCCAGGACAAAAACTGTCTCCTTTTCTAGACCTCCGACCTTATAATTCACCTCTCAGTTTCCTCCAGTTGATCTGCACCTTGTTTGGCATCAGAGCTGTCCAATTTGCCCTCAGGACTTTCAAAGAGCCTCCAGCCAGGGCTTCATCAGCGTTGGACTCCGGGAAAGGATTACTGCCCGTGTTTTGCAGGCGACACTTGTGTTTATACATCCCCCACACTGTTTGTCTTTTTTGCAATATTAAAACACTGTTGACTCATGTTCAGATCATGCTCTAGTGCAATCCCAGATCCTCACTACCCAGAGAGCACTATCCATCCTGTATCTGGGGAAATTATAGTTGCTGCCTGAGTATTTATAATAATTCCTACTGAAGATCACCTTGTTTTTTTCAGATTATTTCTCCAATTTGCTGTAATCATACTAAACAGTTCTCCTGCCTTCTAGAATCTCCAGTTACTCCCAGGTGGGTGTCATCCACAAATTTAATACCAACAGTCCCTCATTCAGTCATTAATGAAAATATTGAATACCACAGGAAACAGGAACAAATCCCTGTAGAACTTTATTCCAATATCCTTCCATTTTGTCAGTGAACCATTGATAACTACTCTCTGAGTACAATTTTCCCACATGTTCAATCACTTGCCTGCTATGACCCTTTCAGAGGCAACACTTTTCAGAAAACAGCCCTCTTTATTGAGGGTATCTCCAAAATTATTTGTTTGTTTCCATGTATGTGCTTCATTTAAATAGGCTTAGTTTATCTTGATCTTTTTAATCAATGTCTCTCTTCATTTTAAAGAGAGAAAAATGTTGTCACAGTAACTCATGAGAGGCAGAAATACTGGTTTTGTTCTCAATCGAGTTAACATTAAGCTAAGATTCAGATTTTTTAAGTCTTTTCCATTGCTTCCTTGCATGGAAGGGATATTTGTGTGTGGGAGGATCATTCTGGGCTTTTAAAAAATAAAAATAAAAATATAAGTCAATAGTCCTGCTAGTTCTTTGCAGTTTTATTTGATGAAGTTATTGGATAACTCTGGGAAAAGATTTGATTTCTTCATCTCCTCATCTAACTTCTCCAGAAAACCCTCATTTGTAAAAGTGCCCTAATTCACAAGGTTTTTTTATACTGAGGTTTAATCAACTCCAATTTAGTGCAGAATTTATTGGAATGAGACAGAGCGACTTGCTTTTAAAATTAGGATATTGGGAAAGATAAAGTCCTTTAAAGTCTGTTATCTTTTCCCCATGGCATTCGCTAACATCAGACAATGAAATTGTCTTTGTTCTACATGGCCTATTCCTATTAAACCATATTGACTGACAGTAAGTACAATTGTTCTCTAACTTTTTAATTATTTGACTCCTGTTTTTGCGGTTTTGGCTTTTATTCTTTTGGTTTTCATTTTTGCCTAAGACTGGTGTCAAGTTAACTGGCTTACTGTTAGCTGGGTCATCTTTCTTGGCCTTTTGCATATTGGCACAAAATTAGCTGCAATGATCTACTGGAATTTACTGGGAAGGCCAAGATTTATTCAAAACTAAATTAAGTTGGCTAGAGAGATCTTCAGACAACCTTTTTAGGACTCTTGGGTGCAAGTTATCCAGGCCTGCTGATTTCAAAATGTTTATCCCTTACTGAAGTTGTTTAAAACCATACTTAGTTACTAATGGACTGGGATCTGAGTTCACTATTCTCATGTCGTAAGAGTGCAACATCCCACTTCTTTCTAAATGTAGAAACATTTATAAAAAAGTGTTTGATTTTTCCACATTGTTGATTGCAAGAATTTTACTTCTCTAATCCAGCCATGGACCTCTATCACTGTGATGAATCAGATGCGATGTTGTGAAATCTCTGCAGTTCTCAATGCACAGAATAAGAAGGAAAAAAAAGGTTTGCTGTTTTGTTCAGTAAGCATAATTTATGTCTACTGGATTCCATTTTCTTGTCTCCATCGCCACTTCTTCTTTCATAATTGGAGAGAGCTGTTGGATCCACACAGTGTAAACCTGCCTAGAAGGGACTTTTTCAACTCAGCCAAGATGCAGTAACAGAGAGCAATATGGTGCTACTGCTGCCTGCAAGTGCCTTTTATAAATAGATACATATGACCAGTCTTATCCAAGATCCTGATAATTTCTGGATCCAGTGGTTACTGTAGGGACCTAATTTCTTCTCTCTTCTGCCAACTTGACCTCATAAAGACACGCAACTCCCTTCCATCTTTCAACAACTGAACTGCTGGGACAAATGTTTTTGTGGACAGATGTCTCTTGCCATGTTGCAAGATACAGATCAAAGCAAATCTTCTCAGAGAAACTGTTCTATGTTTATTTGTGTTTTCCTCTCTGACCATTATAATCCAAACCAAAAGCCTTAGGAATAAAGGACAATATGCTGAAGAAAACCAGTAAGTAGAGACACTAAGCTGGCCTCCATGTGTTGAGGGCCTTGGAAAAATCTGATGGTGTAACAATATGGTGATGGAAACTAGATAAAATAACCCAGTCATGTAACCAGATTAAAAGTGATCTACTGATGAATTTGCACAGTCAGACCAGCTCATGTAAAATCAGTAGCATCTGTCCATAGCAAACATGATAAAGGTGTGTGTAACCCTTTGGTCAGCCCATAAAGGGAAAAGTGCATGTCCAGACAGCACTCACTGATTTTACACATTCCTTAGTCTTGGGAGATGCTTTACCCCCTGTTACTGTCACCCGGAATGCAACCCATTCCTCAGCCTTTACGAAGTTACACTGCATCATAAGACTTTCTAGGGCCCTGATGTTACTGAAAGTAGATCAGAATAAAGCATCTTGTATTCCTTCTGCACCTTGCATATCCCTGTTACTCTGTATGCTCAGGGTATTCCTCTGTCTCAGGAGCAACTCCAGGTGCTTTTTTAGGGCAAACTGCCAGGTGTTTTGTGTTACCTGGGCCCTACAGACAGGGCTGGAGATTTAGTCCAAGAACTGTTATTCTCCATGGGGAAAGGAGGAGGTCTCTCTGGGTTTGGACTTCACATTAAAGCTGCTGCTGAAGGCTCCCCTGGCATTGTTCAGCCAGACACAGTGTTTTTGCAGGTGCAGAGTGCTGAGCCCTGAAGGGTGGAAGGATAAACAGTCATGGCTTTAAGCAGGGAAGTTGCTGTTTCATAGGGATGAAAGGGTTAAACTAAGCCAATTCCCACGGGGAGGAGGGAAAGAAAAAGGAAGCAGCACGCAGTGAAAGTTTCTCTTGGTGTTTTATGCATGAATAATGGGTTCCCCAGGGGTTAGCTCCTGGGTTCAGAGAGGGATGTTATCTTGTCTAGACATACGATCTGAACATCCCCAAAGAGCTGGCGCCTGAATCTCACAGGAGTCAACGTTCACCCCCCGCTGACTCCCATGGGATGCATCCAAAAGATTTCTATTTCAGAAGCACCTGCAGGTAGATGAGAGGAGAAAGGGGAGATGGGAACAAGAATTTATTCTATCTTCTATGGGTGTCATTGCTTTTTAATGTAAGTAATATCTGAACTCCTGGCTCCCTGCATGCAGGAACTGTGAAGCTGTAGTGGCCTCAGAGGTGACTGATAAAAGGAAACCTAAAAGGAAACCAGATGCCCTCTAGGTAGCCTGGTGCCAGCTTCATATGAGATCAGTTCATGTTTTAGGTGAGCTTGTGACAATGGCAAGAGTCCCTGGTGCAGTGAGGGTCACAGGGTCCAAGGACTTTAACACTGGCCTTGACTTCATTTTACCACTGGTATCCTATATCTGTCCAGAGGACAATTACTCTGGTTTTGGTGGATATTCAGTCCTCCTTTGTCACACCACCATCAAGTCTTTTCTACAGATACTTGCAAAAGGCTAATTTAATACTTGAAGCAGAATTCTGATGAAATCAGCTAGGACCATGAAAGACATCTCTGTATGTGCATCTTTCTACACCATGGTTCGCCTCAAAAATTGCACATAGGCAAAATCCTTTAAAACTATGAGAAAAAATCTGCAGAAGACAAAAGGCTAAGATAAGGTATGGAGTCTTCAACCATCACATCAAAAGTTACCTTAGCATAAGGGAGCACCAGACATATGTCATTCCTGATTTGCTGAATAGAAGGAAATCCCAGGGGTTAGGTTTAGGGTATCCTGTGATTTAACAGGTCAGAGCATTATGCCCTATGGTCTTCATGTGACTCATGTAGACAATTGCTCTCTCATTCTTTCCCCTGCTCTGCCTCAATTTCCTGAAATGGGCATGATAGCACTTCCTTGCCTTTTTCTTACTTTGTTGCCAGATCCACAGACTCTCAAAAAAGGCCAACATAAAAGGCCAAAGTCTTTTCTCTAAAAGAAAAATAAGCCAGACAAATTCTCTGTATTCAGCTAATGGAACCACATCAGAAAAGTAAAAAAGGACTTTTTGATACTGGGCTCAGAATTAAGTCCCAGTAAATGTGACAGAATGATGGAACAGGGATATAAAAAAGCAATAAACTCAAGTGAAAGGCATGGTACAACAGAGTTAGGATACAATGAGTAAATCCTAGGAGTAAGGAACCAAGGAGGATACTACAGAGATGTTAGCTGAGTAAGAATCTGAAGAATAATGCTCTAAGACATGATGGGAAAATGCCATAGTGCTTAGAGGGTTCAGGATATCTCACTCTGTCTGAATTTATTACAACTTGGCTACCTAAATATATCTCTAAAAATCTGGGTCATCATGTGTATGATTTCTGTGTCCCCCCAAAACCACTGCACCCTGCTAAACCAGGCAGGTTATGAACCAGGTACTCTTGCTGCAACAACTGCTTTTAGCAAAGAAGAAGCAAAAGTCTGTTCCATGTGATTGTAACTCATCATCCCCAAAGTCTTTTCACAACAATGACTAAAAAAAACCATCTGCATGCACATGGCCTGGAGTTTGTTACACATAACTTCCTATCAGTGATGCTGTGAAATGAATTAGTGAGCTCAGCACAGTACTCACTAAGCAGGTGTCCACATCAGAAGAAGGCCCATTAGGATAAAATGACCTTAAGGGCAGCTAGAAAGTGACCTGACAAAGGAATTTTCTCCTTTTATTTTTTTTCTCTTTGTTTTTTTGCTTCCTTTTTGATAGTGAAAACAGGCTTAAATTTTTCACCTCTAAGCTCACAGCAAGTTCAAGTCTGACCTTCTGTGATTTTTCTCACATTATAGGTAACTCCAAGTTGTTCAACCTCCATCACAAATACAGAGACTATAGTTCTTTAGCAGTGTTATCTCCATTTGGTTAAAACCAGCAGTATTTAAACATTCCTGTCAAGTCTCCTCTCAGTCTTCTTGGTGATCAAAGCAGCTCTTTGGAGAGAAGGGCATTCACGAGGTTGATCTGCTGAAAGCATTCTGTACATCCTCCTGAACCAGCATAAGGGTTATGTTCTGCTCTACAGTAGATCTTTTTTCTTGTATCTATAATATGTATAATCTTCTACATAACCCTGCATATGTATTTGTGACTCTTTACCATTTATCCCCAAGCTTGTTGACTTTACTTATTTTTTCCCTTTTTCCCCTTTTATACTCTTATTTTCTTATTTCTTTTTCTTTTCTTTTTTCCCCTTCTTTTCTTTTTCTTCTTACAGTTGTAGGATCCCTTTAAAGACATTGTTTTCAATAACAAGGGTACAGCAATTTTCCCCAGTCCTACATCTTTCACCTTCATAAGGCAAATTGATGAAGGTCAGATCTTTATGTGTTTGAAAGATATGGACACAAAAGCAACTGGTGAGCCTGCAGCTTGTCTGTTACAGCTCATTCTTGCTCTATGTTCTGCCTTTCACCTGGCTAGCACGACCAGCCCCAGGTGAGAAACACAGCTCTTTCTTTTTCCTTCTTCTACCTCCTCTAGGTTGCTAATCACTGGTTAGTCTTTGTTATGAGTATAATTTTATTTTCTAATAACGTGGCTGGGGAGAAATCTCTGATAGCACAGAAGAATATGCAAACAATCCATGACCTAAAGAGCCATA
The DNA here is from genome assembly GCA_013397915.1 of Daphoenositta chrysoptera. Taxonomy (NCBI): domain Eukaryota; kingdom Metazoa; phylum Chordata; class Aves; order Passeriformes; genus Daphoenositta; species Daphoenositta chrysoptera. Next base: position 170,406 of record VZRO01000111.1, on the reverse strand, counting down.
GAAACATATAGAAGGGGTTTTGGTGAGAAAAAAAACCCAACCAAACCCAAACCAAATATTGCCATTTATTTGTTTTGCAGGACATATCTCTGTTTAGCTCCTTTCTTTTTCTCCTCCCTTCTTTGCTTGATCAAGCAAAACATTGCAATGTAAGAATATTCCAATCCTACCACGACTTTTGGTTATTTTACAGCACAAATGCAGATAGGATTTAAGTAAGGGGAAAATTCACTGTGATGAGGCTATTTTGCAGGAGTGGGTTTTCCTAATCTGTTTATGGTTTACAAATGCAATCCCTGGAGAAGATGCTCATGAAACCTATGGCCCCAGTCTAACTTTGGATTCTGCAAAGATATTGAATTTCCTGTCTTTGTTCCAAGAGGGATTATTACTGAATGGCTCTTTTACTTCTGCATTGCAGGATTAGTTTCTAAATTTACCAATTAGTGCTTGCCAATTAGTGTTGTCATATAGTCCACAAAACCTTAAAGCTTAGTTGCTTAGTTGGAAAATAAATGTCTTTGTATTTTGCATCTTCCCATATCTTTCATCCTTTCTAGGTTCTCTGGATGGTGGTTTACATTTTAACTCTGTAAAAGGTCAAAATCTGGGCTGGATCAATTTATTTACTGAAAAAAATAAAAACAGCCACAGCAAATGTGTCTTCCTGGTGAGAACAGAAATGCCCTGGAGGTTATGTTCAAAAGTGGTTTATTAGAAGACACACATCAACAGCAGCAATCCTAATCCTGCAAGGCACGAATCCTCCAGCAGTTTGTACCAGATAGGTAAAGATCAAAGTCAAAAAGGTTGTAGCATCCTTGTAGCAGTCCAGCTTCATTTTAATGGCCCAGAAGAAAAGCTCCTTTTTCCACATAGACCTTTGTCCTCAGGAGGGTGGACTTCTGTCCAGGAGACTGATTGAAAGTATCAAAGCACTACAAGTGGGCATGTCTCATAGATGGTTTTCAGTAGATTCTATCTACCACCAACTTTCTTTTCTTCAAATGACCCTTCTTGAAACAATCTCTGCAAAGGCATTAAACATGCAGCATCTTAGCTAGCAAGCATTAAAAAAAAAAAAAAAAAATTAAAATTAATCTCAACAAATGAGGCAAGACAGAGCAGTTCTTGTTTTTCATGTTTTGCCAGAGCTGCACTAGTGTTCAAGCCTCACCCCTGACTACCCAGTCTTCTAAATCTTCTTCCCTAAACACTGCAAGAGATACTGTCACAAAGCACAGAACCAGTCACAGTATTAACCAGCCACTACCTTCGCTGCTGGTTTGTTCAAACAAAAAAATTCAGCTATAGGTCGAAAAGAATTCAAACCTGTGGGGCTTTTAGCAAAATTTTACTCCACAGCTGTAATATCCCCAGTGGGCCAGGAAGTTTCAGCTTAGCAATTTGATTCAGCCCCCTTATTAAAACAAGCCTGAACCTGGGAAATTCTAATCTTGATTGAAATCTAAAGGTGACCTTTATTTTTACTTTTGTTTTTTCTTTTACTCCAGTGGGGGCTGAATTTGGGTGCCCTGGCTCTGAATCAGCCTGCAGCTTCCTTTGCCTTGGCAGACAGTTTGCCCTTTCCAAGACAGGCTGGACATTTGCTCTCCAAGGGAGGGATGGGAGAGCTGGGTCACTGTGGTTTTTGCATGGCAGAGACATGTTGCTCGATGGGGAGGGATGGGATATCTCATGGAGAAGGAAACAAAGGCACCAGATCTGATATAAGAGTGGGGAGGGGCTTTCCCACTGGGGAAAAAAAAAAAAAAAAAAGAGAAAAACTTTTAAAATTAGAGGAAAAGAGATCATTAATATTTAAACAGTGTACTTGGCAGGTATTTCCCTGCATCCCCCTCCACAGCTAATCTCTGTGCGTGAATAAGTTGTTTTTTTCTCCCTTGGGCCTAGTGTGTCTTTTTGCTGAATTCTGCACTGAAGTTTGAATATGGGATGGGCCCCAGCCCAACCCCACCACCCCTGAGCTTTGGATACCGATTCTGCTCTTGTGGCTCAAGCCCCATCTCTCACTGTAACCCTGGGCTAATGATTTCACCGTCTACTGCCACCCCGCCTGTTTCTGCAGCTCCCTCCCTCCCTCGGCGTGCCAGACACACAAACTGCTCCTCGTCACAGCCACAAAGTCCACACGGGCAAAGGAGTGACAGTAACATCACTGTCACCTGCACCCTGTGCTGGGGCTGCAAGGGACGGGGGGACCAACAAATGGAACCGGCATCTCTGGAGGCAGGAGGATCTCACCAGCTCTCCTCTCTCGCCACTTGTCGACCTCCCTGCCTGCCTGCAGCTCCAGCGAGGGGCAGGATTAGGACACGGAGGGTGTGATCAGGGCTTCCATGTGCCCCAGCATCTCGGATTACTTTAGCGTCTCCTGGTGGATGTTGCTAGCCAGTATAATTTAAATTCAGGCAGGAGGAGGCACCAGGGAAGGGACTGAAGGTTATGCTGCTGTCTATTGGAACATATAAAGTGTTTCCCAAATATGGCTGAAGATCGGATTTAAATGCAAAATCTGTGCTGTCCTTCTGTATCAGAATCCTGCTTTTTATGGTATGTTCCTGTATAAAACCTTTTAAACAAGGTAAGAAAACATATGCCACACCACTACTGCTTTTTGGAGCTTAGGAAACAGACTCCAGCTGAAAATTAGAACTTTTCTAAAAGTAGAGGCAATCACATCACAGAAAATTATCACAATTATATAATTTTATGACAATAGGTCTGGGAGAGTGCAAAGTCTTGAGGTGAGGAAATTGAGGCAGAGTACAGGATTGACTGTCCAGCTCCTCACAGCTTGTACAGGCACTTGTAGAAGCTGAGCAGCAGGTGATGAGAGCTGTTCAAGGTATTTCTCCTCACTCCAAAGCAGACAGAGCATGATGCCCTCCCTTTGATACTGACAAGGCATCACAGTGCTAAGGAAAACCATGGAGACATCAGCTCTCTGACCACCATGTGAAGAACATCTCAGCCTGTTGTTGGGGCCAGTGGTGGAAGAGATGATGAAGATATGTGAGTCCCACATATATGTCTTCCCAGAGGATGGACTTGAGCTTGTGAGGGGCTTTCATCCTTCTAATCTTGGTCATTTCATTCTTTGCTGGTCTAAGTCTGCCTTTTACTGTTGTGCTCAAGGGAAGGTCCTTTTCCTGCTCAGCCTTGAATCTGGTGTCATGAGGCGTCTTTTTGTGAAGAAGCTCCATAAGCTGTCCAAAGAGAATGAAAAGGGCTCTGCTGTTCGTGTCACTGCCTGACCCTACTTTTCTCTGAATTTTGTGCAACCTGCCTATGCAGGAGTCACTGGTCCTGTGTGGACTAAATCTCCAACACTCAGTGCTCCAAATCCTGTTTGAGGGATGTTTTTGCCAGCAAAGAATGAGCTGAGTATCCTCCTGGGAAACTGGGCCTCACCAAGTAGTGTGTGCAGAAGTGGGCATGGAGTTGACCTGCAACATCATGGTGCCTTATCATATTACAGTAAACCAGTGACTACAGTAAACTACACAACAGCCAAGCAAGAGATGCCCACAGAAGTGTCTCCTCTTTGCTTGTGGTGAACGTGATCCAACAGGGCTGCATGTAAAACATCAGGTCCTGCAGAGTTTGTAGCACCCATCACCTCAACCACTTCCTCTTCAGCACAAGAAGTCAGAAGGGTCTCCAGAGGGGTCCCTCTACCATGCTGCATGAAGAGCCCTTCATGTGGAGACTGCTCCACTGGTTGGATTTTCTGAAAAACGTTGTTCACTGCTAGGACACCAGTTCAGCTCCTCTCTGGACCAAAGCCAAATCTCTCACAACAGAAACACAAATGAACTGGAATCACACCCTGGTTCTGAGAGTATAAAAATTCATAATCTCAGCCACCCCCTAGGCTGTCAGACTAAGGAAGGTGATTCCTCTAGGTTTTAGCCTGAAACATGAAGACAGTTCCCATTGTTTTGTTCTGCAGATAAAATCGGCCAAATCTGCAGGACTGGGGGGAAAAGATCCACCAGAGACCAGTTATGCTGTGCCTGACAAAAAAATGCTCAGAGGTCTGGATTGTCATTCTGTGCATGTTTTGCCTTCATGGGCAGTCCCTCCACAAACATCCCCCAGGTACAAAGGGAGCTGCTTTCAGATGCTGGAACAACTCTAGGGGTAGGCAGCACTGTTGTGAATTTCTTGCTGACATTTGGAAACCAGAGAATAGAAAAACCCTCCAGAAATCTCACCAATCCTGTGAGTCCTTCAGGCTTAACTGAAGTCCTACATTAGCCTCAACTAAGTCTGGACTGAGATCCTATGAAAATTCTGGGAAAGGAGGTGTTGAGACAGAGAACTGTTCTAAAAAAATCTCTGCATCAAGCATATTAAATCAGGAAATACAGCTGAAAAGGGGACATACAGAAACTGTTTATTCTGATTCCAGCCTTGCAATTCTGCTCCAAGGAACGTATATACACACTTTTATATGTATATGTTTACTTGTGTGTGATACTTATTTGCTTATTCGTATAGCTAGATGGATAGTGATTCTGCTGTGCCTTTGGTAGCAATTCAACAGGCTACCAGCATCAAATACCTTCCTAAATTTGCTCTTCCAATTGAAGAAGCTTCAGAGAATGCCTTCCCAAATGCACACATGTTTGCATCTGTTTCCCATGCCTTTCCAAAATGGGATTCCATTCATTTCTGTCTTTGTTAAGGAGGTGGTAGAAAGACAGTAAAAGGAATAAAATAAAAATAAGTGTAGAAACCCATTCAAAAATAGTGCCGAGGTTTTGATTTGTCCTCAGAGATGCATATGTATTTTAGAAAGGGAAATAAAAAATTGCCGATATTTTGGAAAAGGTCAATAATAAAAAATAAATCCTGCAGATCCCATCACCTGCTGATTTCTGTCTCCTCCATGAAAACGAAAAGGGAAAGGTAGAGGGATTGCAAATCAGCTCTCAAATGTTGTTAAGAATAATAACAATAATCATATTATTGTCCAGCTCCTGTAGAGTGCGTTGTGTCAGCAGACCTTACAACAGACTTGCAAAGGAGATTCCAAAATAATTTCAGTTATTTTCCAGAATAGGAAACAGCTTGGCACAATATCACCAGTCTGGTGGCAGAGATAGGAATAAAATGACAACTTTTGAAGGCTGAGATAACCAGGATGGCACAGTGTCATATTAGCCATTTCTAGTGCTGAATGATTATAGGAAAATTACTGAAAATGAGGCAAGATTAGTGGGAAAAAACCATTCTTGTAGCTATAAGCAGTTTAACAGTTTATGGGGAAAGGCTGAAAGTTGGTAAGAAGCATAATGGCAAGGGCATTACTATGGCAGAAAAGTAATGCAACTGCCCCTTCTTTCTTTTATCCCATCTCCAAAAATACACTAGGCTAGCTCTTTTCATGACAGCTGCAACATTATCCTGCAAAACATCCTTTCCTCGTATTTTAAAATCAAGTGCCTGTGCAAACCAACACCAAATGGGGCAGTCCCTTATAAAGAATTTCAATGTCTGCAGAAAGTATGTCCATATGAGGAAGCAACTCAACAAAGGGTAACCAGAACAGTTTGTAATTGTTTTAACACCCATTGCTATAGAGGAATGCTTTGCAGACACACAGTCAGTGATCTAGATTTTCAGAAGAAAGTTTAGAGGAACTGGTGATTCCATGAATGTGGCTGCACGTTTTAAACAGGCATAAAAAAGGGGAAGAAGCTAAAGATGTATTGACAATTGCAATGACCTGCTAAACTTTCTAAATCTTGAGATGTCCACTGCTGCTGGGAAAAAGAATGGAAGACAGATTCTCCTGGCTATTTCAATCCTTTGCTTTTTTTGAGGAGACTGCCCACATTGCCTGCTGCTACCATCTGGATGTGAAATTTTCCTTGGTTCAATCATAAGCCATCTACATCATGCTACCACATGCCTGGCAAATAAATGCCTGATTCAAATGCAAGCAGAGGTGAAAAATTTCCTTAGTCATACCTGTAAAATGAAGTTGTAGATTGCTATATCAATCTATTTTTAACCACTAATCTTTTCGGGTGACACCAATCCTAGCTGTGGTTAAAGTGGCTCTCTGTTACCAGATAAGATGCTTCTCTGCTAAGTTACTAATGAAACTGAGTGATCAGGGATTTCAATTCCATACAGTTTTGATAAATGCAAAGCAAGGCACATGGGGATGGGACCTTTAGTGCAGGATAAGTTTAAATCACACAGATGCCATGGCAGGACTGCTAAGAGGAGGATCATTCTGTATCTGCCTTGTTTTCTACGCTTCTCCCCTGGATATCTCCTATGTCCCTTGCCCTGAGGGAAGGCACTGGGCTGGACTGTGATTTAATTTTATATGACTGTTGCTCTGTGTTGTGTTAAATGTATGCTGTCGGTTCCAGGTGGCACCTTGGCAAGAACCCAAGGCCTGTGCCAAAGTTATGTCAGTGCAAAAATATTAATGCACATGACCCACGTTATTTGCTGCCTCTCCAGGAAGAGAAGCCAGTGGGGTTTTTTTAAGTTCATCAGCAAAGGGTGCTTACAATTAGTTAACTTTATCTTTTTGTCAGAAAACACAATTGTTGATGGCATTTCAGAGACCTCTTGGCAGGAGTTAAACTTGGTATCCAAGTGGAAGATTGTTTTAGAAGAAGGGATCATATAATTAACATGGCAGCCACTCAGCAGTGCCCAGGGTATGGAAATGCTTTCAATTAGAACTCCTTTTTGCTTACAACTTACCATAGCATCAACTTCTGGCTTGATGCTTCCTATCCATTATCTATTCTGGAAGGTAGCCACTAGTGGAAAATACGTAGATAGATCATTTTATCAGTTTCAAATCTGTCAATGAAATGATAATAAATTTATCATAGTTTCAAATGTCTAACATTGCTTCTACTTCTAACCCATGCAATTGTAAGTGTTCTTTAATCATAGAGCTAGCCTGAATTTAGTGTGGCTGTATCTTTGTTATTTGTACTTGAAGTTAGGTTTGAAATGGTCATTCCAAATCAGGTTCTATTTCTTGCTATGACCATTTAAAAAAACATCTTTGAGCAAATGTGGCTGTGACTACTCAAATAATAAATAACAAAGTGGTGCAGTGGAATGTATTTCTTCAGTCACGTTATAAAGAGGCTTTGGGGACATGTGTGTCTATTTAAGACTGCACTTTCTGGAGAAGCAAAACCTTTGAGGATTTTTTGGGTCCCTGCTTTTGCAGGCAAAGATGAGCAGCACTGCAGTACTGGAACTGTAAAGCAGCACTTGTTTATGATCTAACAGACAGCATCTGGAAATCCACACATAGATACTCCTTGCCTGCATTTTGAATGAAGTCCTTCTGCTCACTTGTATTAGTTCAAGGAACTCTGTCTTTAGAGATACCACCTAGACAGAGGTGAAGAAAGGAACTTTTTAGCCTCAGGTAAACAGAGCGAGACGAATAGTTGTTCCAAGGCAAAGATCCAGCAAAGAACCTTTGTTTCTTTTTATCTGCTTAAATACCTACAAAATTAAAAACAAATGATTAGAATTCCAGCAATCAAAAACGTGATCTCCTTTATTGCTGGAGGTGCTTCCCTGCTGTTGATGTAATTATCAAGGTCGATGCGATATTTTGGCTTTGGAAGTCTCACATATTCTTAATGCTGACAACTAAGGGAACAGCTGTGCCATGAGTTTTCCCTGACTGAACATGCTTCATTTTTCTTGTGTGCTTTTCTTTAAGTTACCGCTTTTTGTTACAGATGCAAACAGCAAAACAAATGGGAGAAGCAATGCACAATGCTTCACATTACCAAAGGAACCTTTGGTTTGGGAATTGGGCTTCGGAGCCAATGACCTCGTGAAGCCGACATTGCATTAAATATGGTTCAAACTTTTACTGAGACAAAAAAAAAAAAAAAAAAAAAAAAAGAAGATTGCACTCAGAATTTTCAGCCTCAAGTTTTGGAACCTCTTCCCATCCGTTCCTGGATGTTCCCCTAATGGAGCAGTTAAACTAGTAATCTGGGAGTGACAAGACCAATTCTCCTAAATCTGAATGTGAACCAGGGAGCTCCTGTCCAGCAAGAAAAGATGAGCCAAGAATAATCAGTCTTGTGCTCTCTCTGGCTGAGGGAAGCCTCTGTGATAGATGAGGAAATAGCACATGTTGTTTATGACCGTACTGGTTATAGGGCAGAAGCCATCTGGGCAAGTTCTTTTAAACCCACATGGTCTTAACACCCAATGGCTCTATGCCAGTACCTTAATGCCAGGCAGTCATGTCTGGGTTCCAGGCTTTCCTCTGAGCAAAGTGCCTCATGGCTCTGTACGAGATAGGTCATCCTTTGCTGTGCTTGCTGGTATTTCAGCAGCTGTTAGGCTCTTATCAGTTATGCTTGAATGCTGCGCATCAGCTAGTGTATTGTTTCCAAACTCCATCCTCCCTTCTCCACGCTGTTTCTCCTACATCTTTTGGAACAGTTCACCTCATAAAAGCAAGGGTTGCATGTCTTGGTGTGTGGATTATGCAGTGGGATGCATTCCCTCCTAGATGAATCATTTAAATCCAGCCTAGTTTATTAATAAATGCAATCAGATAAGGCTTTTGCAGTAGCTTCCCTAGTGGGGCCTCCTTTGCTGGCACTATCAGTGAGATCAAAGAATGAACAATGCCATACAGAATGAACTCCTGGTAGATTCCTCCAGGCTGGAGCAGAAGCACATTTGTAAGTGGCTGTGTGTGTGTGTTTCACTAGGTTGCTGTTCTAGCTATGAGGACAAATAGCACCCCCCAGGCCCCATACCAGCATCAATCAAAGACAACGTCAAATATTAAGACAGATAAAAAAATACCAATCGTTCCATCTTCCTACTGGGAGAACTTCTTAAGGAAGGTTCTGCCAGAAATTACTGTCTATAACCTATCTAATTTAGCATTGGACAATGATTGTTAAAGGAAAGTGGCTTACTAGACTAAGTTCATGTGAAGTGTAACTATTGATAGCACTCCAGGGAAGGAGTCTGGACCAGTTTTGCTTTTGTATCTCCAGCTGCAAAAGGGAGGGCTCGTGCTGGGGGCACTGTGAACATGATCCTCCTGGAGGACAATCCAGTGAAGTAAGCTGGCTGATTCAGGGAGAGAGTACCAGAGAGTACAGCAATGGGAAAGAAACCTTTGGGCAGAGAGATGAATCACATCTTCAGAACATCCCCTGTTCTTGCAGGAAACCTGTCCAGCACCAGTTTCTCTTAATATTTATCTCTCATGGAGCCAAAGTTTTCAGGGAACTGGCACTCTTTCTTTTTCAGCAGAAGTTGCCCTTTCTAGAAAGGAGTCTGGGTTAGCCGGCTTTTGCTGAAAATGAGAATATTTCGGTTTCTCAAGGCAGGTGCTACTTTGTTGGTAGTTTGCTGATGGACAGCACTTCCAGCTACACAGAAAAGAGGCAATAGTGCAGCCCATTAAATCGGACCCTTAAAGAATGTCCCCCAAGTTTCTTCATGAGAGTTCATCACTACCAGATTAACTTCAGCACCCTTAGAGGTCCTTTCCAAAGTGCTTTGGTTGCTCTTTCAGAGCTTTGCAGCATGGCACACCACCTGCTTCATTTTCTACTTCTCCTGACACAGTGCTGGAGACCCCCAGCCGACTCCTTCTTGGCCAGACCATCTCCTGGCTCCCTTCCATTAAAGGCAGGATGGTCCCCAGTAACAGCTGTTGCAGTAATGTCTGGGCAAGACAAATCCAAGTTTAGTGGTAAGAAGTGTCTCGAAGCCCTTTACAACAGCCACATACTCACCCACATTATAGCACAGTGGTCTGTGATCCCTAGTACACACTTATAAAAAAATATAAATATGTACCATTATTCCAAACTGTCACTCATCCCATAAATGCTTTCCATCCTCATGAAAACTTCCTTATGCCCTTGTGAGTGGCTGCTGCAAAGGAAATTAATTTTGTTTGACAAAGCTACTCTGATGCAGCAGATATTTCTTGCTGATCTAGATAACAGCTTCTCAAGGTTCAGCTGTACTCCAGCCCTTCTCCCTCAACCAGTCCCATACTTTTGGGTACTGGCTTATTTAAGGCTATTCTCATGGCACCTCTCCCAGCTATGCCCTCCAGGTCAGACAACCACCCTGACGCCAACCAAATGGCCTGAAATCCCTCCAGTCTGGATTCCTGTCTGGAGCTACACTCTTCTACTACATCAATCTTTAAGGACATTCACCATGCCCGGCCCAGCTGCCTCCGCATTTCCCAGCTGCTCTTTTGGCAACCAATGTTGGACAAATAAGCCCACCCCAGAATCCACTTTAGAAGAGGCTTGAGATCATGTGCCCCAGAGGCAGATGGGGTTTGCGGGCTGGGTAAGCCCAGACTACACTTCTACAGTCACAGGCTATCTATCAGCCAGGGGATGGATATCTAGACATGTATCAGAGGAGAGCACCAGAGCTCAACCCACTCCTTGGCTTAGTCTCCCTGGAGAAAGTGTTCATGCAACTTCACTTCTTCCAGTCACATCTTGTGATCCTCCTCTATTTTGTTTCTGCTCTTTGCCAGCTGAGAAGGCACCATGGTGACAGATGATCCACTATGACTCTGCCAGAGTTGTGCAGGAGGGACTGGGCAAAACCAACCTTCCTGCTTCATTCTGGACAGCAGCACAACAGGAGGCATATATGCCAAAGCTGGAAAAAAAAAAAAAAAAAAAAAAAAGTATGTTTTCCTGTAAATTTTACATTTGCACAGCTGAACTTTCAATGGAATATGAGCTTCAAATCCCCTCCTTTCCCTCTCTCTCTGCAAAATTTTTGTCTTCTACTTTTTCTCCCTAATTTTTTTCTATTTTTCCTCCATGTCTTCTTCAACATCCTAAAGCAAGTGGGTGTGGATTTAACATGAGGGTGTGGATGTAGCTGCCACCTTTGATCCCCCACCCACCCTTTCCTTTCCCCTCCCCAGAAATCAAAGCTGGAGAGTATCAAATGAAAAATTGCACAGCACAGGCCCTGATCTGTCAGCATTTGGGTTCGGATCAAACTTGTCCAAAGCCATAGATGCAGCTGGAGATTGCTGGTGGTTTCAGCCACTTTTTCTCTTCTCCTCTGAGATCACTGGGTCAAAGCATTTTACAGGATACAGTTCAGCTCTGAAACATCCCTGAGCAGCAATTATTTTAAAAAATATTAATCCATAAATCTTTAAAAAAATGGAGGAATAAAAACAACAAAGGGGACTGTAAAAACTTTTGCTGAACTGTGCTTTAATCCTTGTCTACCGTATTTTTGCTAAAATAGGTGGTTTATGCCCAGCTCACCAAAATGGTAGACCATGAGAGTCTGTTGTTTTGACTGAGTTAATATTTGTTAGTTCAATAAAAGGCAATGTGAAACCAGAAATTGTTGGGGAGCACTTTTCATAACAGTGACAGATAAAACTTAAAGGGCATCTCTGTCAATGCTTAAACAAACATGAGACAGGAGGAAGGCTTTATTCTTGCCAGACTCTGTCCTGCAAGAAAACTGTTAGTCCCTTGGTCATCACAGATTTTCCATAATCGCCTGTGTTATTAAACTTTTTCAAGTTAGAGGACCATTTCTGAACTCCTCTGCCACCCCCCTGTTGTCCCCAAAGGGTGTGTGTATCTTGCACGCTCATGTAAGCGGCCTGTGCCTGCAGCTGCAACACGGGCTCCTCATCTGCAGGCCTCTGAATGGAATCCTTCTTGCTGGGCACGGGGCAAGGGGGCACGATCCCTTCAGGGGGTCTCAGACCCTTGAGGCCTGAGATTTGTAATCTGGGCTCCTAGGTGCAGTTGAATTTTGAAAAGGTCCCTTTGCTGGAGCCAGCAAGCAAGGCTCCACACTCGAGCTCCCCTCCCAGGGCCTGTTCAAAGCCTGCACCAGTCCAACACTTCTCTCACTCCTGCTCTATTTTCAGTCATTATTTCAGGTGTGCAAATTAAACCGCAAGAGGAGAGAGAAAGGTCCCTGCTGGTAGGGAAATTAATTAGGATTTGGGAGATAATGCTTCAAATCATAGCTTTCTTTGGTGATCTTCCCCACAACCTCAGGCAGAACACTTTGGACTCCATCCAGCCTCTACACCACAGAGATTACGGCGAGCTCAGGTGGCTGCAGATGGTGAATGCATTGAACAGAGGAGTGGACAAGGGACCCCAAGACTGCCAGACAAAGTCACTGGGCACAGACAAGTGTGAAGTTTCAGGTAAATACCCATATGAGGTGGCCTAGACCCAGCGCCCTCCCCTGCATTATTGCTTATTGAACAGTCAGGAACCGAGACACGCCACACTTGGAAGATCACACTTACACCCCAGATGCAGGTGTGAGTCTGAAATGTGGCAAGTCTCAATTGCTTTGCCCGCCCCAGGCCATGCAGTCAGCACTTAATAAACAAACACAAACGTGTGTGGGTGTGATTAAAGGAACTGCTGGCATGAATTTGGGAAGTGCAACTGCATGACAACAAATACAAGGGAGGCTGGAAGATCATATGAGGGGAGTTCTGGATAAAGTTCACTTTCCCCTGTAGTTCTCAGGTGCCCCACTTGCTCCAAGAGTAAAGATAAATGTGCACACAATACTCATGCTCATTAATAGGTATAGGCAAGTCTTTCCAGGAGAGCTTGTTTCAGAAAGAGATACTCTGAATTTTTATGACTGTGGCCAACATGATAGCATCCTCATTTGCTGAAATGAAGCTTTGAACTGTTGGAAAGGAAATTATGAGAAGCCATTTGATTTTGTTCTGGTTTGGATCTTATGCATTTTCGGTGCCATTGATTTTGAGCCCCTGCCAGTAGGGCAGAAAACAACACAGCTGCCATCTGCCTAATGTTGTTTGTGCCTTATCCTTTCCCCTAGGGGAGATGCACATAGAGAAGAAGTCTTTGTTTGGGGTCTGTCTGTTTTGCTCTGGGTTTGTTTTTTTGGGGAGGTGGGAGAAGGGTTGTCCAACACTTCTCTCACCCTGGTTGTTTGGACAGTGAAGGCCACAAGTAGCCATCATGAAGGAAGGGTGGGTAGACAGAGCTCAGATAATTTAATCACAGAGAGTTGCTAATTGCCAATGCAATCCACCCTTGGGGCTATAGTGCCTTGTGTGATGGCTGTAAGTGGTTCCTTGAGCTATTCACAAACCTAATAAACACCTAATTGTGTGGCACAAAACTGAAGAAGGGAAGAGAAACTGTCCTAGCTGTGGCCTTTGACACTCCACGGTAACAGCACTTTCTAGTACCACAGTATCACTGAGAAATAAATCTGAAGGGATGCTACATTTTTGGCTTTTCTGAAACTATTTCCTGAGATTCTACTCCAAAAAATCATTGTGGCTGGCTTAGCTGTAAACATTGTTTCATGGAGACAGATGTGCCTACTTGGAGTCTGCAAGAGTCTCATTTAACATCTTTGTTAGTCTCTGGAAATGGAAATAATCAGGAGCTTGATGAAATTTACAAACAGCAATAATTTGGTAGGATTGGAAAACAACCCCAGCAGAAAAGTAGAAGAAAGGCAATTTGGGGGAGCATAATTTGGGAGTAAATAGCATAAAGGAAGGTTGCAGTCTACTTGTATTCATTGGTGCCATAACAAAAGAAAACTCCACAAAGAACTAATGGGAAAGTAAGATCTAGGAGGCAGATAAAGAAAAAAGAGCTGGGAGTTTACGGCACAATTTTTGGGGATAAACTGGCAACAAGATGGGAATTGCATGAAGGGATCAAGTCTCTGAGCCACAAAATCTAGAAAGATCAAAACCCAGAACAATTAATTTGATTCTTGAAAGGAAGACAATGACAAGATCATGAAATTCAAAGAAAACATCTTTAAATGATGAAAGAACTGGAACTCATGATATATGCAGAAAGGATAAAGATCTGAAGATGAAAAAAAAAAAAGAAAAAACCTGAAAACCAGGCGTTGAGCAAGCAGGGAAGAGAGATAATCATCCAGACTTCAGAAAGTGGGAAGAGATTTGCTATGAATAATGTAAGAAAACATAAACAAAGTAGAAATTTAGAGCCAGTTTTTTTCCTGACAGTGAGACCAGTGGCACTATCATAAAGTCTTCAACGGCTGCTTTGGGAAACCCAGGATTTAGGGCTGTCAGATCCCATCCTGAGAAAAAGCATGGATAACATCTATGTGCCAAACAGTCTCCTGAAGGCAAGAAATCTGCCAGACATTCAATGCTCGTTTTCCAACTTCTGCGGCTTCATATTTGATGGAGCATCCCCCATCTCAATCTTTGAACAACTTGCAGTAGATATTTCCCTCTCATTGTATTCTAGAGTAAAGAATTATCATATCAAGATGTGATAGGGGTGTGGTAGGGACAACCCGGCATTGACACTCACCTAACTAACCAGTGACAGATCTAGTCCTGTGGGTCTTATCTAAAAACGACTTGTCCACATTTCTAATTTTTTGGTNCTAACTAACCAGTGACAGATCTAGAGAATGACTTGTCCACATCTCTAATTTTTTGGCCCCACCTTTGTCACTACACCTTGTATGATGAACCATACATTGGACTAAAAGCTTCCATTCAAGTTTCAATTCACGAGTTTGTACAATCTCTGGCTGGAAGAGACCATGTTAATAATCTGTCTGCTGTGCTGTACAACAGTGTTCAATTCATTTCTCCCATTAATTCAGGCCTGCATTCCCAGCTTGAGCCAACTCTTCTTTGTATGTATTAAATAACGACACGGTAGATGTGAAGTTGCTAAGTGCCTGAAAAGGATATTAGGTAGATGGTGTTCAGAATTGCCAGAATTAAAGCATTTATATTTTCCTGAACTCTTCTGTATAAACACTGAGCTTGGTGCTATCTTTCTGTCAAGGGCATACAATAAACTCAGATTTGGCTTGAAAGCCGTTAGATAAATAGCGAGTCATTTCCTCTTGAATGTCTCTAATTCTTGATTATGTGTGTGTGTCATTGCCACTCTCTGAGCATGCATTTTATTTTGTTGGGGCTTTTTATGCTCTAAACTTCCAGAGTTCTTCCCCCTCCCCTTTTTCCTTTTGAATGGAGGCTCAACATTTCAGTTGCTTGTTTTATAAGGCAATGCATCATCTCTTCTCGTTGCCATTAATTAGCCAGTGTAATATTTTCCACATGAAGTCACAGGACTTGAAATGAACATATTTCGGCATCAATTAGGTCTCTGCTCATGTGAGGGCCCAGCTGCACTTTAAATACTATTTATATAATGGTAATGAGCCAGTCATCACCACTGCTGGCTTCCAGCAGGTTTTGTACAGTGCCTACTTGAATATGATTAGAAGTGTGTGGATCCTTTCCCCCCGCCTTTATTTTTTTTTTTTCCTTCCCAGAAACTATGCTGAATAAAACTGACTGGTTTTTAAAGTCATAAAAAGGGCTGGCAGCAGAAAATCGGATGTTATTCTTGGTGTCTGTTATATTTTCATCTATTTTCCTTGGAAAATGCACCCATTAAAAGCAAGAGTTTCTCTTTTTAACATTCCTCAGTCTTCCCCCTCACCACCCTCTCGCCTTTTTTCAGGGGGTGGGGACGGTTTGTGTTTGGCATCTTTCCTCTCATATACCTATTATTTTAGGGAAAAGAACCTAAAGACATCTAAGTAACCATGACTGGTAGGTGGTGCTATCAGAGGGATCCAAAGTTAAAAAATGAGGTTAAAGGAGCTCTGGCAGCAGTGAGTGAGGATTAGGTAAAACCCACAGGGATAAAACAAGACCTGACCCAGATCCCAAGCTCCAGAATCAGACACAGTCAGACTGAGCGTTCAGAAAAGTTTCTTTTGAAATAAAACTCTGTGTTGTGGTGTCCACAAAAACCTTGCCTGGTGCAGCTGGAGGTAAGGGTGATCATTGGTAGGTAATGCAGTCAGACTGAACCATGTGCTCCGTGCATGTGTCCTGCAGTCTCAAAAAAATGAAAAAATCCTTTCTAGATAATGCTTCAACAGTCCTATCTCCTCTCTCAGTTCTGTTCTAAGTAGATTCCCCCGTAAGATGATATTCTCATCCCTCCCAATACTTCCCAAGGAGAAGCAGTGTTAGCAGCAGCCCCATCTGCCTTTTCATGGTGCAGGAGAATGACCTGGCCTTCTTGCTTGTGTCTTTGTGTGGATGAACAGCAGATTAGGGGAAAGTCACAAACTGCAGTTTTCTTTCCAGGCACAGTGAAGTTCCCAGTCTCAGCTGAGTTGCAGCAAGTTCCAGATTCTCAGTTCAGTTTTCAGGAAGGCTTTGCCTTCAGCAGCCCTGCCCTGTGAAGTGACAATGTCACAGTCCTGGTGAACCACAGTATGCAGGTGGGATAACAGTGAGACTGTAACAGCTCAAGTGCCCTGGGTAGGTTTAAATCTGGGCAAGACATAAATGGGTTGATCGTCTCAGCCATTGCCTCTGCTGGCTGGGTCCTAGGAGTCCTACCATCCTGGCAATCTCTTGTATGTCACTAGCTCTCACAAAATAAACCACAAAAACTACTTGTTCCTGTAGCAGACTATATCAAGTTCTTTTCTCTATGTAAAGGGCAACAGGGCCTTCATTAAAAAAGAGCCACATCATCTTTTATAATTAATGTAATCAGAAGTGAATGGTCTAGCCAGATGCTGAATGAAAACTGGGTCCTGGTCCCTCTTGTGGGAGTGATGGAAAAGTGGTTGCTCTGTTATGAGGTATCCCCTGTGAATATTAGCAGGATCCTAGAAAGTCTCCTCTCAAATGCACATTCTCCAGGCTAGCAAATAGATGTCATCACTATAGATATTCAGGGCATGCTCTTTTAGAAACACAGAAAATCTGTAGCCCAGGTCAGGTCTGGAAGTCACTACCAGAGTGGTTGGGCTCTGAAGCAGGAGAGGACAGGAACAACGTGGTTTTATTCTGCTCTGATTGGAGCATTTCCGGAGGAAATCTGCTGTCCAGTCTCCCAGTCAGCATCTCCACTTGTGGAGATGCAGGCAGGCACTGAGGCCAAGAGGAAATAACATCTAAATGCGTCCTCCCAACATCTTGTTGGTTATTCCCTCCAAATGTTTCATCTGCCTGTAGTGAAAACAAATAAACAAAAATTGCTTGCTATAACCCAGCCGTCAGCCATCAAAATCCAAGTGGAAGGGTAGGGTTTAGGACACTTGGGTTTTGGTTTGTGATGAGTTTTTTTGCTCTGATCTCACACATTTTTATTTTCATTTTCATGCAGCTTCCCTAAGTTCAGCAAAGACTGCTTTTTAGCAAGGGAGACGTTTAAAGCCTGAGACGTGCAAGGAACGTGCTCAATACAGAGCAACAAAGGCAGCTGAAAACTTGGGGAATGAGAGAGGGAAACCCCAGATGATTGTGCATCAGAAATAGCTGCTAGTTTTGATTCCCACGGAGGGGAGTGAAGTCTGTGCTATTTTATCAGGTTACATTTCCCAAACTGCAATTTCAGCTTAATCTGTTCTCAAGGCTTTAATCACAAATTCTCAACAGCAAGAGTATCAAACCCTTCTTCCTCATCCTCCTTGTCTCTCAGCCCAGCTCCCAGGAAAAAAACCACAAAGGCCGATGTGAGATACAGAAAAAGAACATCTCGAAGATGGAACAGACCCAGTGCAAATTCTTAGAAAGCATAAGAGAGCTTTAAAAAAATCATGTTGTTTCATCCTGCTCTAACTGAACAGATTTCTGGGCAGATGTTAGCACTGGTGAAACCAACCCACGTCACTGACTAACACCACTGGTGACTGTCTCCATACCCCCAAAAAAGAAGAAAAACAGAGGGCAGCAACACAAAAGAGGCCAATCTGGCAATCATCTTGTGGCTCCGCTCAGAGGAAAGAACTTGAAAGAAAAGCCAATATTTTGGGATGGGTTTGACCAAGGTCCAAATTATCATGATGTGCACCATGCTCTACCAACAGCCCATCTGAATAAACTGGATTTTTTTCTGTCAGAATTCTCTAGCCCTTTCAGGGTCTGTCTCAGAGAAAGACCACAACTGGGAAGGGTGGGGAGTTTAATTGTCTATGAACAACTCCTGGAAGGAAGATATTTACATTAGTCTGGCTGTGACTGTATTGCTCTTTCCTTTCCCCCCATTCCACAGTCTTTCCATCTGTAAACAATATTTTACATCTCTGTAAGCTACAAAGATTTGTGTGCAATGCTTAGGAGACCTTCAGTGCATAAAAAAGTTCTAAGCAGAAATTAAAAAAGGTTTTTATAGATCCCTATGAAAACTAGGGAAACTCCCTCCCATGGTGGTGCAGGTCAATAGGGTATTAGACTTAGCAATAACAAAACATTGTGCCTTAACTTCTCAGCTGGAGGAAAAAACCCCAAATCAACTAAATTGAAAACAGTTGTTTCAAAAATCCCACCTCCTTTGGACCATTTTTACATTGTAGTATAATCTATGTTGATCTCACAAAGAAGATGGTCGTATTCCTGAGAGCACAGTGTGATGTGGAATTTGTAGTGGGGAACACAGAAAGATGACATAATTTCATTTTTCACCCAAAAAGATCCTGAAATGAGTAATAATCAGTGTTAATGAATAGTACAAAGTCTCCAAAACTGATCACTTTGCAAGGTAAGACAGTTAAAAGGAGACATTATGGAATTATAAGGAATGCATGAGAGGAACTCAGTGCCTCTTTCCTTATTACAATTTTGCTGTTTCACTTGAATTAACAAAGGAGTTTATCTGAGTAGCTGTACTGTTTAAGAGCCTGGGAAGGAAACACCCTTCTCAAATACCCCCTGACATGGCCTTTAAGCAGTGAACAAAATAAAGTGTCCCAAATGAAAAAAACCATATATTTTATGAAAATATAATTTACAGTTCTATTTTCCTACTATAGGGCTGCTCTCTCTATAGTTTACTGTAGAGGATAATCAGATATTTGTAAGATTTAACCTTATTCTATGCACAATCAGAGCTGTATTTAACTTAGGCAACACACCTGAGGATGAGAACCTGACATTTTGGTTACAATGGGAATTACAAAGTTCATAGTTTTTAAAGTAGAGTGGAACCATTATAAGCTCAAAGGATTCTTAACTTGTGACTCCAGGAAGGCTTCAGGTAGTTTTCTTTTCCATAACGCTAAGTGGGAAAGAGATCACAGAACCACAGAATCATAGAATGGCTTGAAGTTGGAAGGGACCTTAATGTTCATCCAGTTCCAACCCCCCTGCCATGGACAGGGACACCTTCCACTAGACCGTGCTACTCAGAGCTCCATCCAACCTGGGCATAAGCAATTCCAGGGATGAGGCATCCACAACTTCTCTGGGCAACCTGTTCCAGTGTCTCACCCTCCTCACAGTAAAGAATTTCTTCCTAATATCTAACTTAAACCCACCCGCTATCAGTTTAAAGCCATTCCCCCCTCTCCTATCATTACATGCTCTTGTAAAAAGTCCCTCTCCATCTTTCTCGTAGGCTCCCTTCAGGTACTGGAAGGTCACAATTATGTGAGAAGAACACCTGATAACAGGCTGAGTGTTATGCTGAGCTCTAGAGGTCTACAGCAAAATGGGGGGCATGTGCACGTGTGCTTACCTGTTCATACATATAGAGGCAGTGAATGTGTGAGTATATCAACAAATATTTTATATATTTAATGCTTCAAATGGGCTGGTTCCATCAAGCCAGAAGTAATTATTAGCCAAGTCAGTGGAGGGGGAATTTAAAGCAGTGGCAAAAGTATGAATGATAATCAGGAACCTCTAAAAGAAATCTTATTAAATTCCCCCGAACTGAAATGATGTAACTCTAGATGCTGGTTATAAAACAGCGCCAGCTTCTCAGGGATTTTGGAGGTCTCACACAGTCCCTTACAGACACAGGTACACACACGCTCACACACTGGCATGTCCATCATTTATAAAGCAAATAAAAACTAGCAAGGAGAGTGGAAAGCTGCAAGGAAAAACATGTGGCAATGAGCACCGTGGACAACACAAATAGCCTGTTTTAAAATAAGTGGCACTAAAGGAAAACTGACTGTTACCAGACAGGATGTGACGATTCAGTGTGGAAAAAAGTGTTCAGAAAATCTGCCTCTCTCATGTACTTGACAAAATGTATTGTATGAGGTCTGAACACAACATTCTAGGAAGAATGGGAAGGATACTAAAGATCAAGGCTAAAGGGTAGATATTATGATCAGATGCCATACACCCATAGGATCTGAAGACAGTAGACTGGGCATGCTCTCTTTCAGAGGGATGATTCTCTCCTAATTTCACATGTCGCAAAGTTAGGATTCTCCTTTAAACCAGACTTTGAGACTATCTCTGAGACAATGAATGTTAAGGTACAGCTAAAATTATTTATCCCATCCAAAGGTACTTGCAATAAGCCCTTCTCAAAGGTATTTCCCAATATTCATTTACAGTAGGGAGTGTAGATGAAGCACGGGATGCATTCCCAGTTATTAAAGTATCAAGGTATGTAACATAATCAACAACAATTTTTACTGTTACAGTTTTCAGTGAGTTTGGTGCTACAGTGAGCTTTCAGGGGCTGAACTACATAATGTTCAGTGGGAAGCAGAGCAAGATGGATTTCTTCATCCTGGAGAGGATAAGGCAAAGGGGGAACATATTTCTGTCTTCAGCTGTCTGATGGAGTCTTACAGGCAAGATGGATCTAGAAAATTCTCAGAGATTCATAGCAAAAGGATGAGAAGCAACAGGCCCAGTTCACCTCCTGGGAAATTCATCTTGCCAATCAAGGACAAAATTTCTACAATGACTGTATTAAAGCACTGGGAGCGCTTCCCAGAAAGGCTGTGGAATCTCTGCCCTCATAAAGACTCAAAATTGGACTGGACAAGGGCCTGAGCAGTTGGGCCTCCTTTGAGCTGAGGGTATTGGAGAAAATGATGTCCAGAGGTTCCTTCCAAACAAAATTTCATTATTCTGTGTTTTCCCATTATAGCTGAAAGTCTGACAGCTTGACACACATCCCGAGAGAAATCATGACATGACATGGGCTCAGCTAATAAACAATTACATTAGGAAATATAAATTAGTCAAATCAACAGGGTTTTATGGGAAACAGATCCTGTCAAACTGATTTGATATCTTCATTTGATAAAATTACCAGTTTGGTGTCTAAAGATAATCTTGTTGATGTAACAGACTTCTGTAAGACATCTGACTTTGAACTGCAGGATGTTTTAATTAAGAAACTAAAAAGACACAGAATGCATTTGGCTTTCATTCAACAGCTCAGAAATGGCTGACTTGTGGGACTCAAATTAAGCTGTAAAGGAGAGAAGTCTTATGAAGCAAAAGCATTTATGGAAAGCCCCAGCTGGCATCAATTCCTGTCCCACTGCTCCTCAAGGAACCTGGGAGGAGCTGTAATGCCAATACCTAGAGAGTTTTCATAGTGTACAAAGTTTCAATAAGAAGAGAAATGGGATGGGGAAACAAAAGGCAGTAAAATAATGATGGCTGCTCATTGGCACCGATTGCCTTGGGTCAGCCAGCAAGCTCAGGGCAAGAAAACACAATGCAACACAGCACGGATGCATCCAGCTGTAGTCATCTATCCAGGCAAAAGGGTAATGGAGTTTACATATAGGATAACAGACTCCACAAATAGCAGCTCCAATTTAGATAATTATTTGAGGGCCTCTGCATCAAGAAGAGAAAATATGATTTCTGGAAGAAGATACACTGAGAAGGAACAGAAGAGGCAATAGACAAATGCCTTTGCCGTTGGTGTGACCACTGCTGAAGGACAGTGTTCATATCTAGCATCAGGCATTCAGGCAGCACGTAGACAATTTGCAGAGGATTAATGCTTGATTAGTTACACTGGAAAACATTCCTCAGAAGGAAATAATTAAGATTAACACATCAAGAGACTTCCAGAATCCCATTGAAGGGGTGGCACGATGCTTCAGAAACATCCTCATCTGTTCCCTGCTCACTGTGGGATCAACAGCAGTCGTCACTTCTGACAGATGCTGCATAATCTGCTCTTAAAAACCTTGCAACGATCGTGTTACAATATTAATACATAAAAGGCAACTGCAGGGAAGAAAGAAATCATTTGTGCTATTTATTTGCTGAAGCAAAACACGAAATCATGGTTTAAAGACAGTTATTCAGCCTTTCCTCAGACTTCTCTTATCTAGGGTGAAAACCCCCAAAATTTTCTCCTTCTTTTTCCCATAACTCTGATTTTAGAAGACTCTGACCACCCTCAGCACTTATGTCTGGACTGTCTAAACATTATTCACTTCTTAAAAGTGTGATGCTTAAGAGAGGAGACAAAGACCTCTGTGTGGCTTTACCAATTAAGTAGAACAGAACTTTTATTCCACATATTTATAGGTAATAATCTTCTCCATACAGCCTAATATAGTGCTCATATTTTTATTCATGGCTAGTCATTGACTTATGATGACTAAAAACTAAGGTGCCATGTCCATCAGTGGAAAAAAGGTCATCAAGAATGGACTCTCTCTCTGTCTTTCTTTCTTTTTCCTTTTTCCCCCTTTCTTTCTTTCTTTCTTTCTTTCTTTTCCATCCTCAGTGATGTTGTTTAGTACAAATGAGGATTAACTCTGAGAACCCAATGATATCTATTAAATAACATGCAGATAATAACATGAGAGTACAAGAAGCATAACAATTTAACAGTCATGGCTGTAAAAATAAGAAGTCTCTTCAAACCCATGAACTGATAGCACAGTGTCTCGTTACTCTGAGAGTTTGGGCACACAAGGTAACACCCATTTGCTTAACCATTGACAGCACTTAAAACCTCAGGGCTGGTGTATCTCTAATCCATGAGCAGGAGGAGCAGTACATAATGATCATGACCTAGTTCACATTGCTCTGAGCAGCCAGACTGGGAACCAAAGGCCACACAGTCAGCCCTTCACTGAGCTGTTCTCCTTTAATGCACTTTTCAGGAGGAAATCCTTTTCTCTGTGCTTCCTGTGCTCTCTTGGCCATAGGTGTGTTACAAATCCGAATGGAAAATTCATATGATGAGAAGATATATAGGCTTTTCTGCTTCCAGCAGTCCACCCAAAAATACAACTCAGGGACAGGAAAGGGATGATATCATGCAAATGAAAGGCTGATATTTCTAAAGACATGGGGGAAAAAAAGGAAAAAGTTTTTATTTTATCTGATCCGAATGTATGGTGCATGCTCAGAAGCCAGAAAACAAATAAAAAGAAGGAAAAAGCCCAAACATTTCTATCTCATAAGTATATACATTTATTTTTCTTTATTTCCCCTCCTTTGTCTTAATCCTGTCAGGAAATTGAGACAAGCTGGAACCATTCTCTCCTCTCCTGCTTCCACAACACTTTAATCTGCCTGATAAATTCTGTTTCAGAGTTGCTTAACCTGTGAGGTGCTTCCTAAGGGGCACAGTCCCCCCTGTTTCTCTGAGTCCAGAGAAGGGGGTTTTCTCGTCCCCTTCCTGTTTGATGTGCAGATGTGCCCCTCCACAGAGAGGCACTCAAAGACCTGCTTCCCTTGGCACAGTCTGCCTCCTTGCACATCTCTCAGGGGAGATTAATTAATACCCCGTCTCTGACACACACCTCAGCTCTCCCCAGCAGCACCAGACTGGAAACCACGCAGGCATGAGGAAGCAGAGGTTATTTTGGATGTCAATTCAGCATGGAGGAAATGTGGTCAAGGTGATTCAGTGAGGAGTAAGTCATGACAGAGTGTCTGCCTGTCTGTCTGTGTGACTGATCCTGAGGAGACCTGTGGACATCAGGAAGGTTGTTCAACTATTCCCTCTGTGGAAATCTGCTTGCAGCATTGCCAGATTTTCATCATTGACGTTGCAATTGCCAATGGATATCTTGTCTCAGGCTTATTACCTATATAAATCTGTATAAATGTGTACCTGTGTGAGTGTGTGTATGTGTTTGTGTGTAAATGCTTATGCATGCATATATTTGTGTGTGTGTGCTGGCCAAAATATCTCACTTTCTTTCAAGACTTGGTGGGTTAAATGCTTTGATTCACAGCATTGATTTGTAACGTGTCTTTTCTTCTAAGTTACATGACTTAGACTGAGCTACTCCAAGAGTCTCCCTTAAAAGAATTAAAGGCACTACTGGCCATAACTAATGATGGGAAGGTGCTGATAAGTAACGCTCTATCACTGACAACTTTAGTGTCAAAGACAAAATGGCAACTGTTCTTTTGAAAGGCCTCATTTTCTGTGCTACCCATCAGGCTTTTGATGTGTAGAACTGGAGATGACTGTTGTGTCAGCCAACACCTGTGCCATTTTATATACCTGTGAACATCCACTCAAATTTGCTATATTATTTTAACAAGACCCCTGGAGTTTAACAATGATCTCTCAAGATTTCTTAGATTTTATCATCCAAAATCTCCAGAGTCATTCTTCCCTGAGCTGAGGTCTCTCAGCATCTAGGATGACTGTGCTTTTCACATGCCATCCCCATAAATCAGTGGTATGTTTCACCTCCCTTCCATACTCTCCCCATCCACAGCTGAACTGCACATGTGCTGTGCTCATGGGGAGCACAGACTAAGAAAGACATTTCTGGAAAACGACCACTCAAATGCATCTGTTCAGGGAAAAGCCACAAAGCAAGTAAGGGAGGGTTCGGATGCCAGGCAGTGAGTAATGACCAATAAAGTGAAAAAGGAAAAAGAAAAACTCCATATTGAGCTGTTGTCTGCATAGAAGCATGGTGCACCAGAAGGCAAGCATGGTACTGTAAAAGACCATATCTGTAAGGCAAGACCATGAAAGGAGGACTAAAAATGGGCATTCACTCCTGCCAAGAGAAGGAGCTTAAAGACTCCTCACTATAGGTGGTATGACAAGAATGAGGAGTGTCATTTGTCTAAATGCAAAGCCCAAAAGACAATTCCCCCTGGTTCTAGTTTCTGCTTACCTCAAGTAGTAAAATCTTAGCTCTTCTAGGCTTACTAGAAATAAAAAATAAAGTCCTAGTGGATAAATTAAGCAGTTATTAAAAACTTGGGTAACTCTTTCAGAGCACTGATTTATATTTATAAAATCCAGATTCACTGCTGGAACCCTGCACTGGATGATTTCCCTTGTCCTGAAACCTCCCTCAGTGGTGCATGTTTTGAGCCCTCTGCAGTTCTAGTGGTGAGAGAGTTACCTTGCAAATCACCATCTGCTGCATTTAGAAAAGATGCAATAGTCAGTTGGTGAAATAGTCCAGCTGGGCTTAGCTCCCCTCCCAAAGCCACAAGTGAAAGTATCTTTTAAGTTAGAATTTAAGACCTGGATCTCATCTTGCTTGGGTTTGGAGACTTTGTTCAAATCTGAGCAGCTACAGAGCAGAGAGATGGGAATGTCCACCAAAACCAGCATGGAGGAGAAGGGACTCATTCAAGAGCAGCACAGAATTGCATTGGACAAAAAGCAGACCAAAAAGGCTAATTTGACCAAACCAACTTTAGACTAGTCCAGATTTTAACATATTTCTTGAAAATGTGACCGATAGGCATCTGAAATCCATCAGGACAGAAGAATTGCATTTGTGATTCACTTGAATCTGTTTTTGTAAGATTTCTCCATGCTGCAGCTCCCAGTGCACTAATGTGACCACCTAAAACTCTGATAACAGTCTCTAAACAGACATTACCTTCTATAAGGCTAATTCTCTAAATTATTCTGTGTCCCACCATCTCCAGAGAGAGGGTGAGGATCTGTCACACACCATCCCAGGAGCTGGGCTGTGTTTGTGGTGTAGATAACCCTGCCACTGGGTTTGTCATGCCCTGGCTCAGACCAGCTGCTTCGGCTGATACATCAGTGAGTGACACAGATTTTTGTGACTGACTCTATGCTTAACTCACCTTAACTTCAGCAGAAAGCATCTCAGTTGCTGAAAGTCACAAATATTAGTTTTACAAACCTCTCTGCCTGCAGACCAGACCAGAGATACTGAGCATTGCTTAAACAATGCACAAAGGATTTAAGTTCCTTGCTAAGCAATCCACAACCTCCCCCCCCTCAAAAAAGTCATACCTTTTCCATATGTGTGTTACGTGTTTCATATAATTTATTGCACACATGGTAAAAATATATCTGACAATATATAAAATGCAATTTTTAAAAGAAGAAGAAAAAAATAGAATTGGCCTATTGTTCTGCTGCTTAAAATATGGGACACCACACGATATACATTAAAATTATAAGAATATGTTGAAAATATTTTATGTCATTCCATGTAATATATTTGAAATATCATGACAGCTGCTATAGGCTGTAATATGTTCCATATTGTCTGTTATATTCTAAATATCTGTGTAATATATTTCATGAAATACATGGCAACTGAAAAAAATGAATCAAACTTTTCCCTTGGCTTAATCAGAGTGCACGTAATAAATAAATTTACATGCCTATTCATGAAAGAAATAAAGAAAACAACTTGTTTATTCCTAACACCTTTTATGTTCTTATTAATTGACATATGGGTAAACAAGCTTTTATTTATAGCAAACAAGGATTTCACAGAAACCATAAATTTCCTCCAGTACACAAATTCTTCAATTATGGGTTTGAAATGATCAAATGCAGAGTATACATAATACTTGGTGATTTACATAAACCAATGAAAACAGAAAATAGAATAAAACTATTCAAGTCACACTTGCAGAAGCCACTTTACAAATATTTCATTGAAGCCATAAAGCTGTTTGATGAAAATCATCCTTCACACAGATGCCACAAAAAGAGCGTCGCCCACCCAAAAGTCCAATGTATTGTTACCAATTGCCTGGCACATTGTTGTGCTGAGGGACTTAGAATGTTATGTTCCATTCCAGTGCAAAAATAGAAAACCATAGAGACGGAAAAGATTTATTAGCTTCCTTTTCTTCTCTTTCCTAGCAGCCTGATCAGGATGACTTCCCATTGTATAGGACACTGAAAAGATTCCCTGTGTTCTTATGCTTGTGGTTCTTATGCTTTGCAAAGGAGGGGAAGAGGAGGACCAGCTTCAGGCACAGAGAGGGTGGCGTCACAGGAAGGCAGCAAAATGTGCACTGGTGACAGGGACAGTCAGGAGCTCACCTTCCCACAGAGCCAGATGTTGGGAAACTTCAAAGGGGCAGGATAGCCAACCTCACAGGGAGACTACCTGGGGCTTTGGGTACCCCTTTTGTTGGAGGTTTCACACGCCAGATATCACAACACCTATCAGAGGAAGTAATACATGGGAATGGGCTGTGACATCATTGAAGCCCCTTTTCCCTCTGG
Source organism: Daphoenositta chrysoptera (assembly GCA_013397915.1). Classification (NCBI taxonomy): domain Eukaryota; kingdom Metazoa; phylum Chordata; class Aves; order Passeriformes; genus Daphoenositta; species Daphoenositta chrysoptera. Next base: position 143,098 of record VZRO01000111.1, on the reverse strand, counting down.
CCCCTTCAGTGATTAGGTGATTACGTAAATGCAGTAATTGCTATGTCAAGAGAATACCTTAGGCAGCTTAATATGCAGAAAGCCATTTTTATAGCCGTGGTTTTAGGACAGGCGTGTTACAAACTCTTTTGAATCTAGACATGATGGAGAAAAGCTGCTGGATATGAAAGGAAATAACTACTCCTACCCAGAGGATAATTTTAAGGCTTATGCATTTGGCCAAAATTCAGGTAATCTTGGCCCACTCCACCAGTTTGCTCCCTGCTTGCTTGCTTACTTGGTCTTTAAATTGCAGTTTCACTGTTGACCTACCCCCAACCTCTCCCTTGTTTAACTACCAGCACAAGGATTTTTCATTGCCATGCTAACATGCCGTAGTGGCCAGCAGGGCTGTGGATCTCACAGGCTGTTCTCACACTCCATTGCAACACCGCTCCCCATTTGACCACTCCTCTAGTCCAGCTTTCTCCCAGTGCCCAGACTTCCAGGGTGTTTTTTAGGAATGTCTGTTGGGTTTCAAATCTGCTAGTCATGCGTCTACAGATAGTAGTTAAACCCACCTGTATCTTCCCGAGAAAATATGCCTTTGTGGATGCTGTGGGACTATGTGCACCTACATCTCTGCCACCAGAGTTTGAAAAAAATGTACCATAATATCTTTGTGCCTCAGTTTCCCTACACGGAACAGGGAAATTTCCATGCCAGAAAATAAGAACACCCATAATTCAAGTGGTGAGTGAAATCTTAGGAGAATTTTTTATTTCATGCTCTAAGACAGAACCATGACCGGCTGGAGGCTTATATGCAAAACACTCTGAAAGTCTGAATAAAGCCAATATCCCAATTCTTTTTGCAATGCAGTCAAAATCCAATGTTGAATTTTGTCCAAATTTAGCACACTTTTATATGTTTATAGCTCATAAAAAAGTAACAGGGTTTATGCACACATTTAAGTGCTTTGGAAGATAGAGATGGGTTATGCACATGTGGTGATACTTTGGTGATAGACCTTCCCTGTATGTGCTGTGATAGGATAGTCAGGGTTAAGCAACTTTGAACCAGTTCAACATTTTAGGGGCTGGGATATACTTATCTTCCCAGTGAGTCATTATTTCCTTGCTGCTAGCTATTAATAACCCTTGGAGGAACTTTTCAAGCTGATAACCATTTCCTATCATTTTTGGCATTTTGAACGTGTTTTTATTTTATTTTGCCATTTCTCCCAGTCCCCCACAGGCAGCCAGATTCCCAGAACCCTTGTGGAGTAAAGAGATCACTTCCTGCCCTTCCCATCCTCCTGCTTCCTCCACCCTTTCCAGGCCAATAAAAGGACTTTAAGTTATTGAGATCATCTTTTTCTTTTTTGGTTCTGTTCTGATTTGTTATTTTTAATGTGGTCCGTTAACGAGTACTTTCTCATTTTCTGGCCCAGACCTTCATCTCCTCAATAGCCTAGATGTAACATGAACCAGTGAACTTTAAACACTTGGGGCCAGCAAGAGCTCTTAAAGCAAGGTATATTTAACGAAGCAATATAAATTTAATTATATTTAACCTCCCACCTGCTAAGGGTTAAAGTTCAAACACTGGCTGATAAGAAAGTTTCCCCTCTAGCTTACTAAATTGCTGATTTTATTATGTCTTGTGATGTCCTTGCTTCTTTAGTTCAGAAAGGGAGTATAGGCAGCAACTGGAAGGGCCAGTGCATGAATGGGGCAGAATTGAGAGTGATTTCATTTTGCAGTTCCACTTCTCAATTAAGCATGAAAGACGGGGGCTAGGGTAATCCTCAATACACTTTGTTCCTGCTCAGGATCAGCTTGCTTCCTGGAGTTAAGTCTTTTTTACAAAAGGGAATTTCAGCATGTGGACATGTGCGGGGTAAGGAAAAATCTCAGCTATTTTGCATAGTCTTGAGGAAAGCAGTGATGTCTCATTTGTCTAGAGCAAAAGTGGGAAACCTGTAAGCACAGATGCCCCCAGAAAGATGCAAATAGGGGAGAAGAAGGTCTAGAGGGATTATCAGGGTTGTGCTTTAAACACATTCCACCTCACAGATGTACGAGAGAGAGAATGGGGAAAAAGACCAGGAAAGCTAAAGATAAAATAACTTCCAGATGCAGCTCTTGCCCTGATGCAGCCAGATCCCTGCTGCCTCTCCAACACAACATTTCAGCCTCTCAGAGCTCATTAGGATCTAAAAGAGGGTCATAGACAATAACTGTGTGCCTTAAATCTTGTCCATCTTACAGGCATCTTGTCTCAAGCAATCAAAGGCAGCCTATGCTGGCACAGCCCAGTAATTAGCCGGCTGTGCTTCCAGCTGGTTTGCAGGCACATGGCAGGTTAAACAATAAATAAATCAGATTAGGCTGAAATCTGTTAAGCAAGAGTGGTCCTGGCATTCAAAGCCATTTCTTCAAAGCGTTGCAGATCAGTGCTCGGGTTTTATATTCCAAAGCCTGTTATCATGGGTATGGCTACATGGTACTTTGCAGACAGACACAAGTTCATTTTGGCTGAGCTTTGAGTGGGAGCTATAGATTGGCTTTGGACCAGATGCAATACAACCTCCTGAGAGGGCAGGTATAGAGCTCTGGTTGGCTGGTGGCTGATCCAAAGCCTGAATAGAGAAATCTTCTATCTTGTGTGGAAGGAATTTTCCTTGCATGACCTGGGGTAATACTCGTGCTCATTTGCAAACCTCACAGCTTCCATCCAAATGAACATTACCAGTTCTGAGTGCTCTGTGGACTTTCCTGTGTGCTACAAAAGGGTTTCATCAGGAGCTCAAGGTCTGTGCATGAAAAATATAGGTTATTTCTTTGTTAAAGTCAAAGACTCATTGCAATTTATGAGAAGAGGGCAGGTAAGATAAAACATTTGTTGTTTTCAATAAATAAAATAAGGGTTGCTTATTTCTCTGGGATCTAGGGATTTAGGAGCAAGTGGACAGGAATATTTGAGTGCATTCCAGTGGAGCTGACTCTACTCTCAGCACTCTCACATGGCCCTACCACTCATGGAGAAAATGCTTCATCCTTGAGAAGAGTCCCAAACTGCCTCCACCCTCACTCTCCAACAGTTTCTCCAGAAGTCTCTGCCCGTGGTCCCTTTTGTCTGCATCTTCACCCAGGGAGTCTGAGATGTCCCAGATGGGCACATCAATGTGAAAAAAATGGACAGGGCAAACTCTGTCAAGTCACTGGGGCTTCTGGAGAAAGACTCTGTGTACAAAGAAGCTCTTGGGGAAACCCAGGGGCCGCATTAAATGGAAAGGGAGGACTTTATTTCTAGAAACACTTGAGAAAGTCTAAGTTATAGAAAATGACTTTTTACTCTGCTTCTACAGAGTTTCAACTGTGGTAACATCTGCCAGTCCCAGCTCTTGACTTCTTGTGCTCAGCACTGTATCAACAAAGCTGAGGAAGCTGCTCCCTGGCCACAGAACATACGATGCCATACCACCACAAAAAAAGGGACAAGCAGCTCTGAAGTGAAAGGGACCCTTTCCTGACACAGTTTTGTGAATTGTTTCTGTAGCAGTCAATATGCTGTTGGCCTTATCTCATATCTGTCATTTTCCTCAGGTTCCCTCACTTTCTTTAACACAGAGACTTTAATGAAATCCTCACAAGAAATTACTAATTCTCAGAAAGACTAAATGACAGTCCCGTAAAACAAATATTTTTCAATACCCAGGTTGCAGGCAGCTTCTAAACCATCCAGTTTCTTTTCCCATACCTCCTGGCTGTCTCTTTGCTTTGGGAGAAGAAAGCAAGAATCTGCCCAAATTAAAATATACAGGGTTTTTTTCCCCCAGAGTAAATGCATACATCACAGCTAGCGGGTTGCTTATAGAAGCACTTTTGAACCTTTTCAGGCTGTGTTTTGCCTCCCGGAGTGGAGGGATCTTCTTTCCCTCTCCACAGTACCTCACTGGCCAGGCACATTGCTTTAGTTAGGAGTTGTTCTACCCAGTGGAATAAATATCCCTTTTAAAATTATTTTCAGATGGAAATAAAGGGTTCTCTTTCACTCTCCCTTCTTCCTCCTCCCTCCCCCATCTCCCTGTGGAATATTCACCATGGGCTGCATCTAGAGATGGTGAAAATTTGTCATGTTTTTATCTTGTTGGAAATCTGTCAGAAATCCCAACTCCCAGATTTTTTTCCCCATAAAACCTCTCCAAGTTTGTTTTGTTTTTTTTTTTCCCTTCAAAAAACAAACAAAATAGCTTCCTTGGAGGAGAGCAGGTCAGAGCTGAGCTGCTTTGAGCGCTCATCCCCTGCCTGTGCCAGGTTGGCTGTAGCTTTCCCCCTCTTCCCCAGTGAGTGCAGGAAAGGTCTGCTGCCAGCAGGGACACGCTGAAAGGCACGAGGCCACCCCGATGTCGTGGGTACTTGGCAGCTGCAGAGCTGGTGCCTTGCTGCTCTGGTAACTGGTGACACTTTGGGGTCCCGCCCTTCCTTCCTCTCCCCCGCTGGTTCTGCACTCACCTGGCTGCATTCAGGACGGCTCCTTCAGCTGCCTTCACCAATGACGGGTCCAGCAGGGGCTGATGGAGGTATTCCATGGGTTTGGCAGGTAGAGCTGGGGTGGTGCTCAATATCTTCTCACTCAGCTGACCCCAAGGAATAAAACTGGTGAAGCACACACTCACAGGCCCTTAACTAGGCAATGCTGACATATCACATCGTGATGTTGAGAGGAAGATGTTAAATACGGTTGATTTTCATCTGAAGCAGAGACAGTGCCCAGATTTTCAATTTACCCTTACTCTTAGACATTAAGTTAATTTCCCAGAGATATATGAAAACATGCATTCATCCATCTAACCTTTTCTGTTTACCTTTAGATGTTATTTTAAATCTGTGACATAATGCTATATTGCTCTGATTTCATTTTGTTTTCCCAAGTCCTAGAAGAGAATAAACTAACTTTGGGTTGTATTTGGCTGGAGGCTCTACTTGCAAGAAGCCAGATTTTCTGTCCGAACAATTGGGCCAAAGATTAAGGACAGTTACCTTAGCAATGTCATATCAGATCTGTTGTTTTTCATTTCCCACTTCACCCTCTTCTCTGACCTCTCAAACCAAGATGAAAATCAGCTCTTAATCCTGACTTCTAGTAGACAAAAATGGGATGGACTCCTTTCTCAACACCCCACTGCTTCTGTGCATCAACCAGCAGGATTGGTGTAGGATATTTCTCCTATGCCTGCTCTGGCTCTCGTCTCTGCCATTTTCTCCAACCATTTCTCTCTTACCAACTCTTGGGAGGACTCAAGCAGAGTGGTAGGAACCTCTTTAGTAGACAGAGCACTTCACTATGGCATTCTTATTGTGTCATATCCCACGTTACCCCATGGATATCCCCAGGATTATTGCCAGGAATTACAGACCACTAGGGTTTCATTCCCCCCTAAAATGTGTGTCAGGTTTTGCTTTGGCCATGATTCTACAGTCACAACAGAGAGAGTTCCCATTAAGTCTGACTGAAATGGGAATGAGGAGGCAGTTTTGAGTTTAATTCCTTGCTCAGAAAATTTCAGGACAAAAGACCAAGTTCTGTTGGGAAGGTGGCTCAAAAGGCTTGCATTTTGGGTTTCCTCCTCCACAGCATGAAGCAAAACTCCACATCTCAGTGCAGCATGTGTAGCAAGAAATTTTAAGGAGTTTTGTGTCAGAATTCATCAACCAGAGACAATTAAAATCCCTAGTCATTTTTGACAGCCATGGCCAGAGCACACTTCTAGGATGCAGAAGCAGTGACTGACTTTACATCAGCTTTGTGTTCCTTTGGCAACTTGGAATATTGCTACAGCTGCTAGAAATAAATGAATCCCTCCTTTTTTTCTTTTTTCT